>CM038673.1:753387012-753965190 GCA_021605145.1 Aegilops bicornis | reverse complement strand
TGAAATTAAAAAAAAGTTGGTACATATAGAGAGCTAAATACGCCAAATTATACATATAGTACTATTAAAAAAGGCTAGTCACAATAATGGTGTCCAAATACAATTCCCAACCCTCAAATAAAACTAAGCACCCTAGAATTCTTTTGACAAAACTACAGCACCCTGAAATTCTTTAACTGTAGCCTACTAAACTGCTGGCTATATGATGTTGTCCATATATATTGTACATATATAATGTGAAGAAACGAGTGGTAGTACTATACCAACTAAAAAAGATGAAATGTAAGAAATACTAGTATGTACTCATCAAGACTTAAAGTGCAAGAAGAAACATATACATGAGATTACTGTAGAGGGCTCAAAGACAACACACCCCTCAAATTAAATTAATCACACCTGAAATTAAACTTTGCAACTATTCCGGTAGACCTTTTGCATTAGAACCACCATGAGCAATCAACATCTGCTTAACCTTACCGGAGTCGCCGTCGTCCACGCCCTCGACTTCGCCCTTGTCCTCTTCCTCTTTGGCCGACACGCTTATTTTGCACTCGAACCGCCAACTTCAGCTGTTGCTCTTCATCCAACCCTTGTAGATATTGAAACAAAGATAGCCATCCATCGCAGCACTATACCGGATGTGGTCTATATCTAGCCCACATTCACCTACCATGCTTGATTGCGATGAAACATGGATGGAGGTTTCTCCTAGTTCTTTATGCGAATTTGGTTGATGAAATCCACCCAACATGGCTCCCTGCCGAAACCGGTCGTGATTGAAGGTCAGCGATGAGGACCTTTCCAGCCGATTATTTTGGAGGTCAATGGTGTTGCTTACAATGAGGCCTATCCAACGCAGGACTTCTTTATGTCGCTACCAAAGTCTAGAGTAAACAAATTTCACTAGGTTGCTTCCTCGAGAAGACAACTTAAAATCCTCGGCAATCGAAAGCGCTTTCTGGCATATGGTGACATGGTAGACCAAGCATAAGTCATGCATGCAAACCCTGGATCACAGTGGGCTTCTTGCTCTCTTCGATCCTTTAGATCCTTCTCTCGTCCCACAAATGTGGTGTACTCAACATCTAGCCCAGCCGTAATTCACTCATCATCTCGAGTCTTGAACATCGCGTCACAGCGTAGAAAGGCATCCTTTCACTTGGTCGCGGAAGTACGGGTGTAGATATTGCCGTAACTCATCTCGCCAGTGATGGTTTCTAACCTTGTACTCACCGCCAACGATCGGGAGATTTGGGATGCCATGGATTTGGGAGGAGGGTTAGGATTAGTGGAACTGCTAGTAATGTGAATGGCCGGGACGACTAGGAGCGAATCGCCGTAAGTATTAAAGGACGTGCGAGGACGAGTATATGTAGGAGCTTAACTGCCGGCGTCTTGAACTGGCCGGGTAGTGGCTTTCCATTCTCCCATGATCCCAGGCTTCCGAGAGCCCTTGGATCTGAGATCGAACTATTGCAGTTGGCGTGATTCTGTTTAGACCTATGGGTGAATATCCTATCTCCTGGAGGAATTTATTCTTAAAATTTTCAAGCTTATTAGCATGCTTGTCTGTGGAATTTGATCTCAGATCCAAGGGCTACCAAATATTCAAAATCATGGTTTCGCAGCCACATTTACCACGCCCGTTCCAGCGCCGCATCGCCTGATCGCGCCACTTTTGGAGATGATTAAATATCAGTGCGTTAGGCTATCCCCGATGTTGGCATGTCATACATAGTCATCACTTAGTCACTCTATACTACAACAAGGTTGGCTATAAGGTTGGCTATAAGTGTATTTTTTACTCCTCTCTATCTCTTTCTTCAAATTACTCCCACCGTCTCCATAATATAAGAAAGTTTTTGACACTAGCTAGTGTAGTGTCAAAACGCTCTTATATCAATAGGACATGTGGAGTACTAGTAATTTATTGTATTTGCCAAGGAGTGACCTCTTCCAATGAAATGCGTGTTTGCTAAAGTTTGCTTCATTTAATTATGCTATAAACTGAAAATTGCCCCTTTTCACCCTAAAGGTACACGACCTTAGGGCACCATTTCTTCCTTGGGTCACCAAACTAGTCTCTCTCTTCTTGATTAATCTCTTGCCACATCAGACTTTATGCCTATGCTTGTGGCAAGTTTAAGCACCTAGAAGAGCAGTAAGTACAATGGACCTGGTTTGGATCCATGAGTTAGAGAGTTAGTTTAGGTTAGTTTGGACTCAACTAACCCAAAAATATCCAAACAGGAGGGTTGGTTTGGGTTGGCATGCATCTAACCCATTCAAAAATCTAACCCACACCCAAGAGGAATGCTTATTTGGGTCAGGCTTCTTCTCAGGGATCACTAAAAACTTGTTTTCTCCCACTTCCTCGAAGCTTCTCGTCTTCTCCTCCATCCCTCTCGCACTTGCGTCCGTGAAGGTGCCTGCACAGTATCCCTCGCTTCCAACTAACTCCCTGCCCATCCAAACACCTCTTTTGGCTAGAAGTTAGTTCATGAATTTAGTTCATGGTTAGAATTCACTCTAACACTCTAAGCCAGGGGATTAGAGTAATGTCCAAACAGGGCCAATAGTGTGCACTTTACATGGTTACATTTTTGCATATGTGGAGGAAAGAGAGGCAAGGGAAAGGTGGAGAAAGTGGGCTCTCATGCAAGAGCCAGCCTCTATCAGCATGGTGGAGCATTGGGAGAGGCACATGTATGGAGAGTTGCTCTTCTAAAGAATCGAGAAGACTCACGCCGGTCGTAGATGGCGCTGCGATTAAAAAATGATAGTGTAGCTTAAGTAAAATCACAGGGGCCCCACCTGTCGGCGCCCAATAACTTCATTTCCGTCAAATCATTAACGGCCCTACGTTTAAAAAGCGGCCTACTCCCTCGTCTTCCTCACCGCCTCTGTCGAGCAGAACTAGGGCGCGGAACCGGGTCATAGCCGCGCCTACCCGTGCAGGTGAAAAGCCCCGCCCTCGACTTTTAAATAGTATACAATATACTAATTTTTGTATCCATGGATTGCGCCGATGCAAGCATGGAGCAAAGTCTGCCCAGAAAACGGGCGGTACACATGTCACGGAGTATATAAGCACGCCTGTCAGCGATTTCGCGTCCTTTTGCACCCCTGCATTGGCGGTGCGGTCGATGCCGCACGCTTAACTCTCTCCGAATGGGCGTGCATCATATTGCATTCGCACACTTTTACACTTGTGGTCCACGATGCATATTGAGAACCGACACCATAGGCACACCCCGGCCCCGCAAGTCGGGTGACTTAATAGAAGAGGGAGAACGAGCGATGGTACTAGAGAAGTGTCAGATGCCCTACGCGTGTCGGTAGCACGGAGCGATCCCCCTGCAAGACACGGAAGATCAGTTCGTCCATGCATGTGACCAGACTCAAAGCAGTAACCTGCACTTTTGGATTGGCTATCGTCTACATATCGTGCGGTACAAAGGTAGTTGGTACATGGCTGTAGTTGTGGTGAGAAATCTAAAAAGGTTTCTTGTCATCCTCGCAAAATTATGTGTCCATGCTAGCTTGGATCATCATGCGAGGGTTAAAGCAGCGATTGACAACCTTTAAGTTGGGCTAGTCATTGGGGGCACATGCGACGAGCAGTGACTTCACTAGAAGCTGCCATCTGAGGTCGAACCCGGCTATGTTATTTAGGACATCTATCATCGGACCCCTCTTCTCTACGAAGTTTATCTTTAATTTGAGCTTTGTTCCTGCGTCTAGTTTGTCGCGGTCCGGAGTTCATGTTGTCTCCTTTGGGCAGTGAGGTTATGATTTCTTGTCATGTGGCATTTTTTCATGTTATATGTTATAATCTGGTGCTTCAGATCAATATGACCACCAACCTGGCTAACGCTTCCTCACGGGCCACGTGCATGAGAAGACTTCTCGTGAGTCATTGACAAGCAATCGAAGCCGGCTTTCCATTAGAGAAAAGAAAACTAAGTACATACTCCACTATATAGGCAGGAGGCCTCAAAGCGCTTGCTTGCTAGTGTTGCTCTCTTCACCTTGTCTCGGCACTCTCCCGAGATCTAAACCACGACAGCGGTGGCCACACTCTCTCTCTCGCTTACCATCTGGTCACAGATCCAAAGTGGATCTCTCTCGCCAGGGAAGGTGAGAAGGTGCACCAGCGTTCAAAGTAAAGTGCGTCCTCGGGCGTGCCCGGCTCTTACTGCTTCTACTGGCGCCGTCCCGATCACCGCTTGGCCTTGCCGTTCTCTCTCCAAGCATCACGGCGAGGGAGGAGCTCTCCGAAACCTTCTTCCTACATTTGTGCCGCAGGTAGTGTGGGCAGATCCTGGCCTCCATGCGCCCGCCACGGCCTTAGCTGGACATCCGGAAGCCACCATCGATATAACTTCCTTTCCCTAAACCTGGCCTTTCTCTACTTCCCGAATGCTCTGACCTATCGCTGCATTTGTAACTTTACTATTTACGTCAGGCCCTACTCGTGGTAGATAGGATGTCGATAAATTTACGGCTGTTAAGAAAACCACCTAATTTTTTTACGTTTTAAGAGGTAAAACTAGTTCACGACCTTTTCGAATCTGAAGTACTACTTGGTTCCAGAAGAAGCACAAGGAAAGAAGGGGGTGGGGGTGGGTGGAGGATTTGTTAACTGAATCTAGGACTTCTAATCGAAAGAGGAAATAATGGGGGCAAAAAGTAGCAGTAGATCGGCTATCCAACCGGTCTCTAGGTCTAATAAGGAAATAAAGGCCTTGATTACGCAAAGCGATGCAAACTCAATATAAACCCGATCTATTGGTTGAAAAAAGGAATGAAAAGTGGGGAATTTGAGGGACAGAAGTCAACAGAAGTAGAGTCCAAAGCAATAGATTTGCCTAGCTCTCACACCTGAGTATAAAGGTGGCTACTCTTAGGAACAAAATGGGACAAACCAGATATCAATATTACGATGTTTGTTTGCCCAGGAGCCGCACTCTTATGTAATGCCACTTTGGTAAAATGTAGTAGTGCAAGCCTTTATTAAAAGTAAGGACATATTAAAGTTCAATGTTGTTTTCAATGTAATGCCTGCCGATGTGCGGAATCAATGGCACTTCTTTTACATGTCCCGCTAAAATTTCCCATTAAAGATAAGTTGGTTCTTTTCGTTAGATTTAAATGCAATAGTCCTGATCACGGCCGCTGTTCCCAAGTGACCCAAAGTAATGTCAGTATTTAATGGTTTTCATGCAGTTAATCCTAATACGCCCACACTAAATATCTAGGAATGCCACCGCTTTAGGAAATTGCTACTGTCCTTGTAGGATTGCCATTCAGATAAGGAACATGCTTCTTTTCATTTGATTCATGTTTCATCACTTGTTAGTCAACCTCCTTTCCACCTTTTTTGTGCAAACAGAGATATACATTTCATGCTTATCGACCTTAGTTGAACTGCACAAATGATAATCCAAATTATAGTTGAGGCATTCCAGAGCTTCACAACCCAACCTTCATGTTGCTTCAATTTTATTTGCAATCTAATGAAGAAGAAGCTACATGGGTTTAGTTTTCGATGGAAATGGAACCGGGCTGGAACCCTTTTCTGTAGAATTTTTTGAAGAAGAAGCTGCTAGCTCCAGGGACACATTGCTTCATTTTAGGTGCACTTCACCAAAAGGTCCTGTATGAATTGACTCATCCCTGTTGGTAGTGATCGAAGAGCCAGCTTGACATCCAGTCTAAGCTTTTAGGCCTCCATCCTTGCGACGCCGCGCAGTACTACCTCGTTGTGATGCCGTACCTGACTCGACCCCTAATTAGTGTCAGCTGGAGTAAAATGAAGTAATAAAAACAGTTAACATAGAAGCGAGTGTCATCTCTATCATTATTTCATTTTCCAATGTAGATAAAAGAAAGTGCACTTCTGCTTTGTTAAAGTATGTTTTCATCAATCTAGTCCCATTGTTAATGTTTAAGCTGTTTACATAGCAAAATGGGTGCTTAATTTTAGTTGATATGTACAAAAAATAGAGATTTGAATGTCTCAAAGCGCCTCCTTGTACTATCTTTATTTGTACAATGCGGATGTTTCATCAACTTTGGCGTGAAAGGTGTATCTAGGAGACTTGGGATTTGCGATGTCGACAAGATAGAGGCGTCTTAGGTATGATGCGTCAGTAAGGCCCATCTCGCCTTTCGCAACATGGCAGTTGCTAACCTCATGATACTATCGCAATAATGTTTCTTCTATTTATTTTTGGTGTGTTTCATCAACTTCTAAGTGCCACTATAATGTAATCACGCTTTTTCATTATTATCTATGCAAACAGGGGTTATTCAAGCTGCATTTTGGTGGAACTCGCACAAATGTCTTGTATGGAACCGGCATATATCACGATCAAAGTAGGTGTGCCAAGTAAAATTACCACTGAGCACCAACCATGCTTTGCATGCACGCATTGGCATCCACAACCACCAGTGGGATGTGTGGCGCTCTACATGGATATGGATCTTTTCTCGGTAGTAAATCCTCTAACCAAATACTAGTAGCTTATATTGGCCAGCTTTTCTTGAGGAAGTACTTCTTTCCAAAGAAGCACCAACCTATTTTCTTTATTTATTCCTTTACTTGTGTCACAACTTGTTGACCCAAAGGTCCAGAGCTATTTTAGGGTGATTGGCATAGTACTAGGGAGACTTATTGTAAGCATGATTTTCATTACGTCATTTGTCACTGCGATTGTAAGCATGAGCAGAGTGGGAGATTAGATTAGTCAGTTAGTGCGAGTTAGTCTGGCTACCTCAAACCCTACACGCCATCGTTGAAATCGCAGGCGCAGTGTTGAGGGAACCGTGGAGGAAGCAGTGGGTAAAGCGGCGATCCATCGCATCCAGGGCCTCCTCTTGCTGCGTTGGGAGAAGCGAATACTCCTGTGGGTCTCAGACTTGCTCCTTGCACCCTCCACGAACGGCAACACCATACTCAACATCAGATTCGTTATCTCTCTGGGTGCTCGACCTTGAACCTGTCGCCCACCACCTCCTCCTCGACTTCAGCCTCGGCGATCATGTCTGCTCACATCGCCCATAGGAGGAGATACTCGATGAACTTCGGAAGATCAAGGGCGTGATCTGGCCGCCGAGGAGTACATGTACATCCAGCCGCCCTCGCCATCGCCAGCCATCTCGCTCTTTACGCATACATTGCCACATGCTTTTGCCTGCAATTGGCGTCTCGAAATTTCCCTCTCATTGTCCAAACCAACTAAGGATCTCCTTCAACATGGCTAATCTTTGCCTTGTCTCATGCTTCGCCCATTGTGATCTGCACTGATCAGCCACTTCATCCTCTCCATAGATGTACAGTTTTGAGTGGTCCGGTGCTAGCTTTTGGAAAGATGGGAGAGAGGAAGAGCGGTGGTCTTGCAATAGAAGAAGTGGGAGAGAGGAGAGGAGGTGGTTTTTGTAATGGAGATGATGGAGAGGAGAGGGAGGTGGTTTTGCAAATGGGAGAAGATCAGCTGAGAGGGAGAGGAAAGGCGGTGGTTTTGGAATGGAGAGATGATGGAGAGGAGAGGAGAGTGGTTTTGGAATGGAGATGATGGAGAGGAGAGGAGGTGGTTTTGGCAATGGAGAGAAGATCAGAAGAGGGAGAGGCTGAGGCGGTGATTTTGGAATGGAGATGATGGAGAGAGGAGAGGAGGTGGTTTTGGAATGGAGAAAAGAGGAGAAGAGCGAGGGCCGTACTCGTGGATTCGGATCAAAATCAAAACTCAATTTACCTTCTTCAAATTAAGAAAGTCGACCCCACATTAACTATGATCTCCCTTTTATTTTGGGTCATAATTGACCCATGATTTTCGTGACATAAAATATATGTTATATGTTGCAAAAATAATATAATTTTGTGAAAGTACATTTAGATACTGGACTCAAAGCGATACCACTTTTTGGTGACATGCATTCACATTTTGCTTGTCACACATACAGTCTGGTCGTCAATTGAAACTTTTGGACCCAAAATACGCAAAACGACAAAATAATAACTTCCAAGACTAGCGCCGCTCTTACGCTTCTTCTCCTCTTAAACCACCGCCGCTCCTCTCTGCTCCAATCCCCTAAATCCGGCGCGCTCCTCTCCTCTTTCCATTTCAAAACCACCGCCTCCTCCTCTCTGTTCCAGGTCCAAAACCAAGGCGTCGCTCTTCCCGTTCTAATCCAAAACCATGTAATCGCTCCTCTCCTCTTCCATTTCAAAGAAACCACATTGTACGCAGTGAAGGTGCTTTGGAGAAAGTAGATCCAATGGAGGAGTACAGCACGTCTTTATGAGGATACATGAGGATCCTTGCAGACCAGCACTGTGGAAGCTAGCTACGGATGTTGGAATCACAGGTCTTGGTTTGACAACAGAGGACCAACTAAGCGGCGGCAGCGACACATCCGCACCATGTGCCAAGGTGAGCGAAAAGGCGGGCGAATACTCCCCTGGAGGGGCCAGTCGCGACTTTTGAAGTACATAGAGCTGCTCCTCTCCCTAGGCCATGGAGCAAACGGATTCACCCGATTCCGATCGTGAGGGAGCGGTGGTGGGAGTATTGATCCTAGATGGAGCATCCACCAGATTGGAAAGGGGTCAATCCCGGATGCCTGTCTGAGGTGCTGTTTGTTGTAGAGGTGTCCTGCCCGAGCTTGAGCGGTGGAGTCTTCGTCGACTGAACCTAACTGCCAAAGAGTATGAAAAGCAGTTGGGCTCCCAGACACGCTTCCTCGCCATACGTCTCCTCGCCGGGTTTCACACACATCATCTCACAGGGCAACTATGTCACTTGCGCCGAGGAATAGGAAGGCTGCCTCCAGACCCAATAGTCCGAGGCCAAGGGGTTGTGAATTGTCGTGGAGGAGCTTAGGGTTAGTCCCGATTATTTGACAGTGTTGTGAATTTTGTTTTGTAAGTTGTGTATTTTGAGAGTACTTTTAGAGGATATGAATGTCTTTTGAATTTCAGATTTGCATGTATTGAGCATATGAAAGAATTTTATGAATTCTAGAGACCTATTTTAGCACTTAAAAATGTAGTTTCATAGGAAGTATAAAAGTGCAGTACGAGAAGAAAGCTGCAAGTTTCCAGTTTGCCAGATAAGAAACTGCCAAAGTTTAGTTTGAGATAAGAAACTGCAACTTTCAGAGGCGTAGCTTTTATATTAACACGGCCTTTTCAAAACGTGATTAAGTTGCATCGCTTTTGGAAGTTTTATTCATGGTCGAAAAATGGAACTACCAACAGAAGTTAACATCATGTGATGTGATCAACATTCATGCATAGCACATCTTCTTATATGATGCAGGTCAAAATGCCCACACAATGTTGGAGTGTCGCGAAACATATAGAGAAAGCGAGGGACGAAGTTTTGGCAAGTGATTGGGACGTGGTCTTGTGCTGCCCTGGTCCTAGAGGCTTCTTTCATTTTTAGCATGCGCATCCCACGACCCTTCGGATGGGAGGGGCCTGTTTGTATTTTTCTTAGGGCCGATCATGTATTGACCGCCCTATGGACCTCCCATCCAGAGGTTTTATTTTTGGCAGCCCAATTTAAAGTATATTTTTTATGAAGAAAAAACGCCTTGAGGTCGATTCTATTTTTCTATATAAGAATAGGAACGCATGAGTACAACTTATGTTTCCCTTCTAACTATATTATATATATTTAAATTATTTTATTATTTTATTATATATTATTTTTATTGTCATCATATATTTAAGAGGATACTTACATATGTAAGAAAACAATTTCCCACATCTTATTAACTTATAAAAATAATTTCTTAAGAAATAAAAATCCTGGATTGTTTTTTGGTACCGAAAGTCCTAGTGATTGTGTACAAAAGCTTGGTAAAAATTTAAGAGACAGAATGTAATAATATCACTTATTATTTAAATATATTTTATAAACCGTAAATGCTTCAGCCCTTTTTTTATTTTGGTGATGTAACATTGCTGGCTCCAACCGAACATTATAATTAAGAATCCAATACGACCAAAATCGTGGTACTCTAGATAAAGTGCAAATTGCCTGTAATTTTTAGGAAATAAAATAAATGGGTACGCATGGACACTACATTACACATGATGTTCACCCAGCCTAGCTAATGGATGTAATTCAGAAAAAAATATCAAAGTGACCGTAAATTCTACTCACGCAAAAAAAGACCGTAAATTACTGAAAATATGGGTTGATCATACGCTACACCACATTTTGGAAAGGCTGAAATGTGGGCCAATAGGTGAAGACAGCATAAGTCGTTGTCCAATTTAAAGGTCAACAAATGATTCTGGCATGTTACCAAGCCCAGTTGGAATTACATCCGATAATCGGTGGCATCACATTCTTCAATCTCTTGTCTTCTTCCTCGGCAGTATACGCTTGGAAGACCACCTCCCGCCTCTGTTGCTAGTAGCTCTCGCTTTTGCTGCAACCCGCTTCGCTATGAAGCGCTTACTCCACCCGCTGGCCGTGAGGACATCCCTCCACCCTCCACATCATCATGTTCTTCTCCACCCATTTCGCTTGGAACCACACACCGCACTAGAACCAGTTAACCCTCATACACCTCTCCGCTCAAGTGCGACTCTACTCCCCGGGCATCTTCCCATCTCCAGCCCGTTGTTCTTCAAATGCGGGGCCTACATGCCAGTAAATCCACCACCTTGGATGCTCGACGCATTAAGCGTGGCTCAATGAACGACAACTTGTCGGAATGGTAGACTGTCGCGTGGAGAGGGTCGATAACCGGGTCGCACGGCCGCACACAAGGAAATGCCTCCTTATTACGTAGCAAAATAATGATTCCTCCACCTGACATACGGGACCCCTTGGAAGGGCCTCTCGTATTCAGCGAAAAATAACGCGTGCCCCCACCTGACTTGCTCGGACTCCTCAACTATCTTCGCACACAAGGGAGTGCCTCGCCTTATTATCTGCAAAAAAAAAATAGAATACTCCCCTGCCAATTTTGGAACCCAAACTTATCTTTTGGGAGAAGCTGACTTGTGGGCCTACCAGAGTTGGACCAGAGGATCGGAGATTGGCTTGTCAACTTAGTCAATATGAACAATTCTAAGCTCCTGTTATCTTGTCTGATGTTCATCAGCAACGGTTGTAGTGCTTCTTCAACTCTCCTCGGGTCTTTTTACTCCGGCCGCCCAAACCAGCGCCAGAGTCGTGCTGCGTGCTCCCTCGCCCTCCATAGGCGGGCTGTGATGCTATGGAGGAACCTCACCGCCCCTACTATCTCCACCGCTGGGCCAGGCCATCCTCTACTCATCCACACCCACCCTGTTATTCAAGGGCGATGACAATGACCTCACACCTTGTACCCTAACTAGGCTGAACCTCGTACTCCCTCTTGGCGTGGGCATCCCCTTTCGCTGCATGTTCAAACTTGGCCCGAGTCGTCCCTTCCTAGGCCTGCTGCGCCAGTGCACCACGCCCGTCAAGCCTCGCTCTCAGAGTCTTTGGCGTGGTCAATATGGCATCAAATCGAATGACTTCCACTGTCGAGACGTGAATCTGTACGTGGAAGAGCTGGTAGCCATACCGGAGTCCACGGGTCCGCATGCAAGGAAGTGCCTCCTTATTACGCTTAAAATAATCATTTCCTCCACCTCCTGACAGCGGGAACCACCGGGAATGAACGGGCAAATCAGATTTCTCGTGAAAAAGTTTCCTCCTATTCTTTGGGACCCACCAGACTACATCTTAACGTATTACAAGGAAGTGCGTCGAACGTTAAAAAGCAGTTCGCCCCCAGTACTTGCGGGACCCACCAGCTTACATCTTCGCACGCAAGGAAGCGGCGTCAGGGCAAAAAACAGATTTCTCGCCCCCTGATTGCTGGGACCCACTCAGCCTACATCTTCGCACGCAGAAGGAAGTGCATCCGACAAAAAATATGATTAAGCCCTTTGGTACTGGCCGGGCCCTGACTGCGACATTTTTGCACGCAGAGCCGCGCACGATAGTCGGGACCCACCTCGGGTCGAGAGAAGTACGTAGTGTTGTCATTCTGGTCGCGGGCGTACGCAATGTACATATATACTGGAGTCGATGTAGAAAGCCTGGCGCATGTGTTGTAGTAGAGGCGCATATCACGTCGTAAATGGTTGAAGCGGCTGCAACTAGCATGTACTGCGTCGTACAGCAGCCGGGGTGCAGAAAGAAAATCACGACCTCACATCGTACATTACATACGGTAGCGGGTCTCGAACGCCCTAATCGGCGCTTGCTCACGTACATGGCTGGAGCTTCTGAACGGAGCTCAAACAGAGTCGCCGTGCGTGTTCATGGGGGAGGCAACGGAGATAAGTAGCCAGTTCATGGGGAGGCAACAGCGAATGCGCGTCGTGGTTCATCGGGAGGCAACGAACGGTGGGAATACTTAAACCCAACGGGCAGGACGGAACGGCGATGGAAAAGCGAGGGCTGGAGTACTGCGCAGAGCAGGAGAAAGCGGCCCCTTATGTGTACTGACCGAACACGTTCAAACGGGTCCCCGTTGATCGGGAAGGGTGTGGCGTCACCACAAAATGTGGAGGAAGCGGACCTCCTACGGTCGAAATAGGGTCCCCAGTTGATCAGAGAGGGTGTGGCGACCGCACGTAACTTGGAGGAAGCGGGGACCTCCTCACGGTACCGGCTGAACTTGAGGTCCTGTTGATCGGGAGGTGTGTGGCGTACCACAAAAGCAGGCGAAAGCGGACCTCCTACGGTCCGTAAGCACGGGTCCTGTTTCATCGGGAGGGGTGTAGCGTGCCGCAAAACCAGCTTGAGACTCCACCCAGGAATACTTGCTCATCTCCACCCGTCGACCTCCTCCGGCCTCGAGCGGGCCTCCACATGTTCATCCGGCCTCCACCGCTGGCTTCTCCACCGGCCAGCGCTCAACCACCCCTCCACCGGGCTTCATCGTTCATCCAGCCCTCCACACGCTTCACTTGTTCATCCAACTCTCTCCACACCATGGGGTCCTGCTTCAACCACCCTCCACGGCCACCCCTCCACCGCTTCTCTGTTCATCCAGCCCTCCACACCACGGGTCCCTGTTCATCCAGAGGCAAAGCCACCGCTCACTATTCATCCAAAACCCCTTTCTGCCAATGCTCACTTTGTTCATCCAATCGATCGACTTCAGTTAGCGCGCGAAGCGAAGGAATTGCTCCTATCGGGTTCAGATTAACAACCATCGATCGATCGCTTTCGGGTTCCCAAGAACTACGTAGCTCTTTGCAGTGCAAGTACTGTCCGGTTCAGGTTCAATTAGAACTCAACGCCCTCGCTTCGCTTTCAGGTTCGATTAAATAACGCCTCGCTTACGTGTATGAGAGAAGCAGCATGCCTCGCCCCGACCTCCCACATCAGAACTGCAACTCCCGAAATTTTCCTCCCCTCGCTTCTACCACAGTTTTTTCCTGGTCATGGACTGCCCAAAGAAATGTCATGCAGCTACGCCTCCGGCCCGCCCAGGGCACGAGAAGCCCATTTTTACTGTGATGATTTTTTGTCATAGAAGTGGGAGCCCACCACATCTATGCGCCAGTGATCACCGGGTTTTTATCACAATTATCGTCCTATGTGGAAGTGTCATATGTAAGACATACAATTTTTTTTGTATTATTGCCCAAAATGTCACGGATGTGTCTTTTTTTTGTAGTGGGCTCCAATCTACGCACTTTCGTACTCCCGTCATGTATCATTGACCAGATTGCATTTTAAAACAAAGGGACCTTCAAAATCTACTCTCCGTAGTCAAGAGTTCTCTATATGTCCACTATAGAGAAACCATAATATGTGTCACTTTCCTCCTCATACGGTGGCTACATCAAAGCGGACACCGCTGTTTTGGTTGAGTGCTCTTTTGATCTTTAACATCGTGTAAAATGTATTCCACATTTATCTTGTATCCTTTCCAAATCATTACTAGTCCCGAAGATGGTCCTCGACAACAAGTATGGCTTCATCACAAACAGTGATCTCACCTCCGAGACGATGTTTCCAACCAAGCTGGCAGAAAGTCCCACGATGTGTTCACATGTAACTCCGATCATCGACTTTTGCTCTCCGAATTGTTTGGGCGCTGCTTAACGTTCTTGTGTTCATTGACATACTACAGGGGTCACCAAAGGTAGAGTTCCTCAGAGAACTGTGTATTGTGCTTTGAGACCAAGAATATCTCCAGCGAATCACGCATATTATTGAGTCCCTTCCAAGCGTGCCTTTACTCCATTCAGTCTTCCCTCATCACCGCTGCATTTAGGGAGACCTATCTTCTTAGAGTCCGGGGAATGAAGTCAACTACAAAAACCCGATGACATCCTTTGTTTTGAGTGGCCCATGGAGATGCTTCCTTCGGCCTATGGCGTAATTACGGACATATTTCTTTAGAGACTCCATGAACCTCTCAAAGGGGAACATATTGTGTAGAAATACGGGCTCCCAGAATGATGCCAACAATCTCGTCGACTAGATGAAACTAGGGCGTATGCGTCTCGATATTGTGAAGAAGAAGGATGAAATTTGGGAACACATGCCTCGAAACTGACAAAGACATTGCGCCCACATCACTCCTTAGCCTTTGATACGATTTACGGATCGATCACCTTCAGAGATTATTGCATTGAGGAATGCACATAGCTTCACAATGGCTAATCGACGCGTTTTCGGTAGAAAGCCTCTCCTCAATGGCATACCGAAGCGGTTGCGCTCATAATCACGGCAGTCATGAGAGACTTTGAGGATTGCGGAACTTTTTCTCAGGCATATTTATTATTCCCTTTATATCGACGCTTTGAAGGCCCGATCCGGGACCTTTCCTCTGCGAAAGCGTGCATTCAAAAGAAGATTTCTTTCTCTTCTTTTCGTGAGAGCGTGAGCTGGCGGAGACCTTCATAGTGCTTGAGGCATGCCGCATCTTTTTTTTCCCTGGAAGCGTTGCAGGTCCTCCCCATTGCGTCTACTCGTGTGTATCTTTTGTCTGCCCATACACGCCCAAGAAGCCTAGCAGGAGTTCTACTTGCATAAGGTTCTTAGTCACATGCCATCACGTCGATCGTAAGAGCGGACACTTCTAGGAGTCTTTCCCGGTGAGGGTACAGGTCCCAAAATATAGATTTCTTCTTCCACATGGAGTGCGTGTTTCCTGAGCGTCATTATCACGGAACAACTAGATCGCGCGGCCGACCCTTTCCCAAAGATTACGTGTAAATCATTGACCATAGCAAGTACACTTGATCAGACCGGTGCGCATGGCGGGCTTCTTCCGGTGATCTCGCTTCTCGCTCACCTGAAATGCTTGCCTTTCTTTCGACATTGATGGTTGGTGGCGGAAGAAATCGAAGCGATATGTGATACAGAATTCTTCCCGCACGACTTCCCAGTGTATATACTACTCCGTGCTGTCAAGTAAGCGATGCGTGCATCGCGTGGTATCCTTTGTTTGTATGCATCACGAGAGGATTCTTTGGAGGCGGGCCAATCGTTGATGATCCTGCAAACAACAATGCCTTTAGCTCTCAAATTCCTCTTGTTTGTGCTCATCCGCACGTCATTTACACCGCTTTTCCATTCCACATCTGTAAAAGTTCTTCCAACTAATGGCCTTAGGTACACATCAATATCGTTCTTGCGGGTTAAGCTTAGGGCCTTGGATGAGAAGCTGGCATCATAATGAACTTCCGCTTCATGTGCACACATCCAAGGAGGAAGGTTATACATACATAGAGTCACAGGCCGAGTGCTTTGTGATTGCTGCTCTGCTCACTCAAAGGATTTAATGCCATCCAAGCGCTTAAAGCAAACCATACATTCCTTACAGGTCACTTGCAAACTCATCCCAAAGTTATTTTCTCTCGATTTTTTTCTCTCCGCACTCGCTTGAACCGTAAGCGGGTGCTCTCAACTTCCCGTCTTTCTTCCGCGGTCCTCACCGGTGCCATCGCATCAACTTGGCATGCTCTCTGGTTTACAAACAGACGTTTTTCAACCGTGGGTATTAACAGGAGCATACCACATCACCTTCGCGGGAACCCACCTCTTCCTGGGGGGCTGCTTGCCGTCAACATCACGAGGGTCATCTAAATGTTAGAATCTTATAACGTGAAATGCACCTAGCATGGCGGAGCATGCTCGCTCAGATCCTGAATCACGCTTTTTACCGGGCGATAGAGGGGATGCAGCCATTAGGGCATACGCATGTATCTTACGCACCTCCAATCCTAGAGGGCATACGACCTTCTTTGCTGCGTTAATGTACTTTGTCGGGCAATTCGTTATCAGCTTTGGAAGCTTATTCTTTAATATTTTTCAATAGCTTCTACAAATCCTATGTCGAGCACATCATTCTTTGCCTTCCACCGCAGCAATTCGAGTATGGTACCAAAGCTTTGTGTTAAAGGCCATCTACGTAATCTGGGTACAACCCTTTTTTTTTGTGATCCTCTAACATGCTCGATCGAACTCCAGCTTCTCCTTTTGACTTTCGCGGCTGATTATGCTCTGGGTAGCATCGACAATGACCCGGTGGAGATCTATCATCATCGGGCACATCGTCTGGTTCCTCTTGATCTTCAAAGAACCGCCCGTTGTAGCATCATCGTGCACATCGTCTCGTTCTGTTGATGATTCGAGCATCACCGTATTCAGGGGCACACTAGTTGTCATCAGCTGCTCTTCTTCTTCGCCGTCTTCCATCATGACCTCTATTTCTCCGTGCCTCGTCCAAACATTATAGTGTGGCATGAAACCCTTGTAAAGCAGGTGGGTGTGAAGGATTTTCCAGTCAGAGTAAGACATCGTATTCCCACATTTAATGCATGGACAACACATAAAACCATTATGCTTGTTTGCCTCAGCTGCTTAGAAACTCATGCACGCCTAATGTACTCTGAGGTGTGTCTCACACAGACATCCATTGCGGTTCATCTGCGAGCATTATATATATAATTATGTGTCAAAAACCATTGCGAACAGCATGAATAGATAAATAGTGATCAAATTAATAGAAGTTCATCATCACATTAAAAGCAAAAAGTACATACATAGTTCTCATCTAACAACATATAGCTCTCAGGAGCATCTAATTAATTAAACCGTACATTGAAACTATGTAAAACATTTCAATGCGAAAACAAATCGATCATAATCGCAAATCAAGGTAATAATCGATCCAACTACATAATGATACCAAGCCTCGGTATGAATGGCATCTTTTCTAATCATTCTAATCTTCAAGAGCATTGCATCCATCTTGATCTTGTGATCATCGATGACATCCGCAACATACAACTCCAATATCATCTTCTCCCTCCTCAATTTTTTATTTTTCCTTCAAGAAATTGTTTTCTTCAACTAAATTTAACCTCCTCACCATAGGGTCGGTTGGAATTTCGGTTCAACAACCTCCTAGATAAATAAAATCTATGTCACGTTATTCGCATAATTTTCATAAACAATAAATGAAACCAATAGTTATGAAAAGATAATATATACCACATCCGAATCATAGATGGTGACGAGGGACGACCAGAGGCGGATACCAAAACCATCGTGACTATATAAGATGCAATAATAATAGTAATAAAATAATACTAAAATCTATCTAAAATTAGATGTTAGAATATTTTTCCCTTCAAAAAGAAGATAAGAACACGAGGCTCACCACGGTGGTGCCGGCGATGAGATCGGCGCGGGTGATCGACAGCAATGGTGAAGAGCGAGGGCGGGGCGGACGGACGCTAAACCTACACAAATATTGAGGAAAATGGAGCTTGGAGGTCAAGCTTGGAGAGGAGAAAGCTTAAGTGGTGTAGGCGGTTGGGGCATTCCATCTAACACCTTGTGTGCATAGGAGGTGAGCTAGAGCACCAACAAGCCATCTCCCCCTCGGCGGCCAGAAAAAATCAGAGCAGTTTGCTCTGCTCTTTCGCGAGGGGTATATATATGCACCACATTGGTCCTGGTTGGTGGCATGAACTGAGACTAAAGGGCAGCCTTTGGTCGGTTCAAGCCACCAACCGGGACCAATGGTGGTGGGCCAGGAAGCAGGCCCATTGTTCTCGGTTCGTCCCACCAACCGGGACCAAAAGGTCGAGACGAACCGGGACCAATGGCCCACGTGGCCCAGCCGCCAGGCTTCACGAACCAGGTCAATGTTCTCTATGGGTCCCGGTTACGGACTGAATTGGGACTAATGGGCAGACCCACTTTGGACCATTGCCCCTTTCTACTAGTGTACCTGCACCGTGAGTGTTGTGGGATAGTGGGTCATAGCATTAGAGAGGATTTGTAAAATTCCAAGAGAGGAGAGAGTAGTTTGCTTTCCAAGAAACCTTAGTGTCGAGCCCTATTGGAAGACCCAAGATGCTAGCAGGAGGGGTCTCATCTTCGGGAACTATGCTCGTGGCGGCAACAACCCCTCTCGGGGCATCGTCAACAACAACCGCCCAAGGCCACAAACGTCGTCAAGGTGGCTACCTTTGGTGAGTGGTCTCATGGTCTCCGACAATGGGGCCGCTATCACCGTCAAACTGACCACCGGCCGGGAGGGCCGAACTCAGAGATCTTCACCTTCTCACGGTGCGCTAACGCGCTTCGTTAGGAGGACCAGGCTGGCGCGCCGGCTACTCCTGTCGGGCGGGGCCAGGAGGTCCTGACACTGACTCTCTTTGGAGATCGCGCAAGTCGTGGAGGTTGACCAGCAAAAGTCAATTTTGTTATATTGCGGTCACTAATACAGGATGGTCCAAACCCGATTGAATCAGAGATCCTTGATGAAAGCGCGTGCTACTACAAAAAAAAGACACATCCGTGACATTTTTGGGCGAATGAATTTTTTTCGTCATGATTATGACACTTCTATGAAGATAATTGTGACAAAACCGGTATCATCATAGATGTGGTGGGATCCTACTTCTATGACAAAAAATCATGATAGAATATGGGCTTTTGCATTCCGTAGGGGCCGGAGACGCTTTTGCATGACATTCTTTGGGCCGTCCATGACGTAAAAAACCGTGGTAGAAGCAAGGGTGAGGAAAATATCAGGGAGTTCCCGGTTATGGTGGGTGGTCGGGGCCAAGGGATGCACGGAGGTTTGCGCGTTTCTCTTGTACACGTACGCGCATTTGTGAGAGGCGGTGCGCTCTAACTGAACCCGAGCGAGGCCTTAGGCTCTAACTGAACCCCAGTGATTGCACTAGCTAGCTACGTTCTTGAATCCCGATCGATCCTTTCGCGTTAATCAACCAGAGTGATTCCTTCGCATGTTGCTAATCAAGCCGGTCGATGTTGCCTCTTGATGAACAATGAGCGTTGTTGGGGGTGGGGTGGATGAACAGTTCCGGTGGGGGGTGAACAGGACCCCTTGGTAGTACAGGCCTTTGCCGCTGGATGAATAGGACCCTGATCGATCGAGCGGTTGGGGCTGGATGAACAGGACCCGTGGAGGCTTGTTCAACAATAGCCGGTGGAGGCTGGATGAACAATAACTTTGTGGAGGGTGGTTGAACAGGACCCGTGGAGAGGGCTAGTTGAGCGATGGCCGATGGAGGAGCGGTGGAGGCTGGATGAGCGAGTCCGTGGATGAGCAGTCTGAGTGGAGGCCGAGGAGGTCAACGATGGATGAAATCAGAGCAGTGGAGGCTGGAGGAGGTCGACGGTGGAGATGAGCGGTATCTAGTGGAGTCGTTTTGCGATGCGCCACATCCCCTCCCGATGAACAGGACCCCGTTTCGACCGTAGCGCTCCAACACAAGTCTATTTCCGCCATTTTGCGGTACGCTACACCCCTCCCAATAAACAGGACCCCTTTCAACCATAGGAGGTCCAAGAGAAGTCTGTTTCCTCTGTTTTGAGGTACGCGAGACCCCTCCCGATGAACATGATCCCGTTTCGACTGTGGCCAGTCGAGCACAAGGCCGTTTCCTCCGTTTTGCGGTACGCCAGGCCTAGTTTCGATCGGCTGTTCCGTCCAAGCCGGTTGGCTCCCGATGAACACGATGACACAGTTTCTCCATTCCGACCCAGCCATGTACGAGCCACCTGGTCAGTCGTGTCTGTGATAGGCGTTGAGACCCGCTATGTACGTACATGTCCGTGTTTACTTTCTTGCACCCTGGTTGTACGTACGTGTCCGCGCCTCTACTACGACACATTCCCTTCCTTACTCGGCCACGGTTCAACGCTGCAGCCTGCGGATAGACCGATCGACCAGTATGTACGTACACGTTCGCGACCAGAATGACAATGCTACGTACGCTTCGACCAGGTGGGTCCCGACTGTCAGGCACTTCCTTGTGTGCAAAGATGTAGCCAGTGGGTCCCAGCGGTCAGGGGCGAATCATTTTTTTGCCCGTAATATGGATGCACTTCCTTGCGTGCGAAAATGTAGCTGGTGGGTCCTAGCTGTCAGGGGAAAACTTTTTCTTCGTGAAATACGGTGGCCTGTCCGGTCGGTCCCTGCTGTCAGGTGGAGGAATCATTATTTTCCACGTAATAAAGATGCACTTCATTGCTGCGGCCGTGGACCAAATGAACATGGAAGTCGATTAGATTGACCACATTAACCATGCCGCGACGAGAGTACCAACGCGGTGGACGACGGCGAGGCCTAGGAAGGGGACGATGCAGAGCCGGGGGAGACACGGCAGTGGATTGATACGTCCATTTTGCATCATGTTTTCTTACTGTTATTTATAATGTTTTTATCCATAATAATGCTTTTTGGAGTAATTCTAATTCCTTTTCTCTCATAATTTTCAAGGTACACACCAAGAGGGAGAATTCCGGCAGCTGGAAATCTAGACCTGGAAAAGCTATGTCAGGCCACCTATTCTGCACAACTCCAAACAAGCTGAAACTTCACGGGATTTTTTATGA
This sequence comes from Aegilops bicornis, assembly GCA_021605145.1. Lineage (NCBI taxonomy): Eukaryota > Viridiplantae > Streptophyta > Magnoliopsida > Poales > Poaceae > Aegilops > Aegilops bicornis. The sequence continues at coordinate 753,944,281 of CM038673.1, read as the reverse complement.
ATTATTTGAGAATTAGTGGAGAAAATAACTAATAGAGGGGACCCACCAGGTGGGCACAACCCACACTGGCGCGCCCGAGGAGCCAGGCGCCCACAGTGGGTTGTGCTCACCTAGGCCCACCTCAGTGCCCATCTTCTGGTAAAGAAGTCATTTTGACCTAGAAAAAATAAGAAGAGGACTTTCGGGATGGAGTGCCGCCGTCTCGAGGCGGAACTTGGGCAGGAGCACTTTTTCCCTCCGGCGGAGCGATTCCGCCAGAGGAACTTTCCTCCCGGAGGGGGAAATCATCGTGATCATCATCACCAACAACTCTCCCATCTTGGGGAGGGAAATCTCCATCAACATCTTCAACAACACCACCTCATCTCAAACCCTAGTTCATCTCTTGTATTCAATCTTGTTTACCGGAACTATAGATTGGTGCTTGTGGGTGACTAAGTAGTGTTGATTACATCTTGTACTTGAGTACTTTATGGTTTATTTGGTGGAAGATTATATGTTGGGATCCATTATGCTATTTAATACCCTCTGATCTTGAGCATGATTATCATTTGTGAGTAGTTACTTTTGTTCTTGAGGTCACGAGAAATCATGTTGCAAGTAATAATGTAAATGATTGTCTTGAGTGGTGTCATGTGAATATGTACTACATGACACTTCACCATATTGAGCCTAAGGGAATGCATCGTGGAGTAGCAATTAGATGATAGAGTTCTGAGAGTGATGGAAGCTTAAACCCGGTTTGTGCGATATTCCGTGAGGACTGATTGGATCCAAAAGTTTAATACTATGATTAGAATTTATTCTTAATACTTTTCTCGTCGTTGCGGATGCTTGCGGGAGGGTTAATCATAAGTAGGAGTTTTGTTCAAGTAATAACAACACCTAAGCACCGGTCCACCCACATATCAAATTATCAAAGTAGCAAACACAAATCAAACCAACATGATGAAAGTGACTAGATGAAATTCCCGTGTACCCTCAAGAACGCTTTGCTTATCATAAGAGGCCATTTTGGCATGTCCTTTGCCTCAAAAGGATCGGGCTACCTTGCTGCACTTTCGTTACTACTATTGTTACTTGCTCTTTACAAATTATCTTGCTATAAAACTACTCCGCTACTTACAATTTGAGCACTTGCAGACATTACCTTACTGCAACCTACTTGTCATTTCCTTCTGCTCCTCGTTGGGTTCGATACTCTTACTTATCGAAAAGAGCTACAATTGATCCACAATACTTGTGGTTCATCAAGGCTATTTTCTGGCACCGTTGCTGGGAATTGAAGCGCCTTTGGTAAGTGTAATTTGGTAAGGAAACATTTATATAATCTGCCGAAATTTATTATCACTTGTTACTATGGAAAACAATCCTTTGAGGGGTTCATCCGAGGTATCTTCACCTCGTCCAGAACTACAATTAGCTACCCCTCAACCTACTGCACCTACTAAAAATATTGAATATGAAATTCCTTCGGGTATGATTGGACAACTGCTAGCTAATCCTTATGCAGGATATGGAACCGAACATCCTGATATGCACTTGATATATGTGGAACAAATTTGTGGATTGTTTAAGCTTGCAGGTTTACCCAGGGTTCAATTGATGAAAAAGTTTTTCCCTTATCTTTGAAGGGAAAAGCATTGGCATGGTATAGGCTATGCGATGATATTGGATCATGGAATTGGAATGCGTTTGAAATTGAGTTCCATCAAAAAAATTCTCCTATGCATCTAGTTCATCATGATCGAATTATATATATATATGAACTTTTGGCCTCGTGAATGAAGAAGTATCGCTCTAGCTTGGGGAGGCTTAAGTCAATATTATATTCATGCCCCAATGATGAGCTCTCAAGAGAAATTATTCTCCGTAATTTTGATGTTGGCTTTCTACGTAATGATCAAACCATGCTTGATACTTCTTGTGCTGGTTCTTTTATGAAGAAGACTATTGAATTCTGATGGGATCTTTTGGAAAGAATTAAGCGGAACTCGAAGATTGGGAACTTAGTGAAGGTAAAAGAGTATGATTGTGTCAAATCTTTTATGGATACCGATGCTTTTCAAAATATGGATTTGGCCGAGAGATAGTAGCCTCCTTTTATAAATCATTTGCTACTCATGTTGAACTCCCTAAAGAGAGGTGGTTTAAATATCACCCACCCATTAAAGAAGAAATTAAAGAATCGGTACCGTTAAAGAAGAAACTATACTTTATAATTAATGTTGATCTAGTTGTCCCTTACCTTATATTGAGAAACCACCTTTTCCTCTTAGGATAAAGGAACATGCTAAAGTTTCTACTTTGGTTAACAAAGCTATATTAGAACACCTAAACCTGATGAACAAATCAAAGTAGAACCTAGCATTGCTATGGTTAAAGATCTCTTAGAAGAAGATATGGATGGGCATGTTATTTACTTCTGTGAAGAAGCTGCTAGAATTGTTAAACCTGATAAAAGGGATAAACATAGACCTGTTGTGGGCATGACTGTCATCTCAGTTAAAATAGGAGATCACAGTTATCATGGCTTATGTGAAATGGGTGCTAGTGTGAGTGCTATTCCTTACACCTTATATCAAGAAATTATGAAAGATATAGCACGTGCAGAGTTAGAAGACATAGATGCTACTATTAAACTTGCTAATAGAGACATTATATCACCATTTGGGATCATTAGAGATGTTGATGTCTTGTGTGGAAAAAATAAAATACCCTCTTGATTTTCTTGTTCTTGGCTCCCCACAAGATGACTTCTGTCCCATTATCTTTGGTATACCTTTCTTGAACACAGCTAATGCTAAGATAGATTGGAAGAAACAAAGCTGTCGGTGTTAGCTTTGGTGATGAGTATCATGAATTCAATTTTTCCCAGTTTACTAGAAATCTTCATGAAAAAGAATTGCCTAGTAAGGATGAATTAATTTGTCTTGCTTCTATTGTTGTGCCACCTACTGATCCTTTAGAACAATATTTGCTAGACCATGAAAATGATTTACATATGCATGAAAGAAATGAAATAGATAAGATATTCTTTGAAACACGTTCTCTGCTTAAACACAATTTGCCTATTGATACTCTGGGAGGTCCTCCTCCATCTAAAGGTGATCCTATGTTTGAATTAAAACAATTGCAAGACACTTTGAAATATGATTATCTTGATGAAAAGAAAATATATCCTATTATTACCAGTGCTAACCTTTTAGAACATGAAGAAGAAAGATTATTGAAAGTTCTAAGGAAGCCGAGCTCCTATTGGATATTCTCTTGATGATGTCGACCAAAAATTAATATGGAACCTGGTGCTAAACCCGTTGTTGATCACGTACACTGGTTTGAAGATGAAAGAGGGTAATAATGGAAATATTAAAACTTACGGAAGTAGGTGTAATCTATTCTATACCTGATAGTAGATGGGTAAGTCATGTTCATTGTGTCCTAAGAAAGGAGGTATAACTATTGTTCCTAATGATAAGAATGAACTAATTCCATAAAGAATTGTTACAGGCTATAAAATGGTAATTGATTTTAGAAAATTAAGTAAAGCAACTAGAAAAGATCATTACCCTTTGCCTTTTATTGATCAAATTCTTGAAAGATTATCTAAGCACACACTTTGCTTCCTTGATGGATATTACGGTTTTGTCACAAATACAGGTTTCTCAACCTAATCAAGAAAAGACCACTTTTACATGTCCTTTTGGAACCTATGCTTATAGATGTATGCCTTTTGGTTTATGTAATGCACCTCCTACCTTTCAAAGATGTATGACTGCTATATTCTCTGACTTTTGTGAAAAGATTGTTGAGGATTTCAGGGATGACTTTTCTGTTTATGGGAAGTCTTTTGATGAATGTTTAAGCAATCTTGAGCGAGTTTTGCAGAGATGTGAACAAACAAATCTTGTCTTGAATTGGAGAAGTTCCACTTTATGGTAAATGAAGGCATTGTCTTGGGTCATAAAACTTCTGAAATAGGTATTGAAATGGACAAAGCTAAGGTTGATGCAATTGAGAAAATGCTTTCCTAAAGATATAAATTGTATTCGTAGTTTTGTAGGTCATGCTAGTTTCTATAGGAGATTTATCAAGGACTTTTCTAAAATTTATAGGCCTCTCATTAATCTTTTGCGTAGAAGGATAATCCTTTTGTTTTTTATGATGATTGTTTGGAAACCTTTGAAACACTCGAGAAAGCCTTAATTTTTGCACCTATTGTTCAACCACCTGATTGGAACTTGCCTTTTGAAATTATTTGTGATGCTAGTGATTATGCTGTTGGTGCTGTTCTAGGATAAAGAGTTGATAAAAATTGAATGTTATTAATTATGCTATTAAAACTCTAGACAGTGCTCAAAAAATTATGCGACTACTGAAAAAGAATTCTTAGCAGTGGTGTTTGCTTGTAATAAATTTACACCTTATAATGTTGATTCCAAAGTAACTGTTCACATACACCATGCTGCTATTAAATATCTTATATGGAAAAGAATGATGCTAAACCTAGACTTATTCGTTGGTTCTTTTGCTACAAGAATTTGATTTACATATCATTGATAGAAAAGGAGTTGAGAACCCAGTAGGTGATAATTTGTCTAGGCTTGAAAATGTGCTTGATGACCCACTTCCTATTGATGATAATTTTCCTGATGAAGCGATTAGCTGCAATAAATGTTTTCACAAGTACTCCTTGGTATGCTGACTATGCTAATTACATTGTTGCTAAATATTTACCACCTAGCTTTACATACCAACAAAAGAAAAGAATTCTTCTATGATTTAAGACATTACTCTTGGGATGACCCACATCTTTACAAGGAAGGAGTAGATGGTATTATTAGGCGTTGTGTACTGAGCATGAGCAGGGACAAATCCTATGGAAATGTCACTCCGAAGCTTATGGAGGGCATCATGCTGCAGATAGAACTGCTCATAAGGTATTGCGATGCAGATTTTATTGGCCTACTCTCTTCAAGGATGCCCGTAAGTTTGTCTCATCTTGTGATGAATGCTAAAGAATAGAGTAACATCGGTGGCGTCAAGAAATGCCTATGAATAATTCACTTCCTCTAAGGGTATACACATATTTTCCTTTTCCTTCCTCTAAAGGGTATACACATATTTTGGTTGCTTTGTTGATTGTGTTACTAAATGGGTATAAGCTATTCCAACCAGTTGTCTTGATCACAACACATCTATTAAAATGCTTAAGGAAGTTATTTTCCAGGGTTTGGAGTCCCTAGATATTTAATGATGATGGTGGTTCACACTTTATTCATGGTGCTTTTCATAAAATGCTTGCCAAGTTTGATGTTAACCATAGAATTGCACACTAGTAGAAAAGAGGGCTTTGGTTCAGGCCGGGTCAGCCCATTAGTCCCGGTTCAGTCCAGAACCGGGACCCATGAAACGGTCCCGGTTTGTTAGGCAGAGGCCTGCCGGGCCTCGTGGGGGCATTGGTCCCAGTTAAATGCAGCCCTGTGGTCCCGGTTGGTGGGACGAACCGGGACAAATGGGCCTCGCTCCTGGCCCACCACCATTGGTCCCGGTTGGTGGCTTGAACCGGGCCCACAGGCTGCCCTTTAGTCTCGGTTCATGCCACGAACTGGGACCAATAAGGTTCCTATATATACCCCTCACCCGCGAGCAGAGCACTCTAGTGCTCCGTTTTTCTCTGGCCGGCGAGGGGAGGGCTTTGTGGTGCTCTAGCTCACCTCCTATGCACATGAGGTGTTTGATGAAATGCCCGAGCCACACAAGTTAAGCTTTCTCCTCTTGAAGCTCGACCTCAAAGCTTCATTTTCCTCGAGATTTGTCTAGGTTTAGCGGCCCGTCACGTCCCATTCTCGTCTTCACCACGCCGTCGATCGCTTGCCGCCCGATCTAAATCGCCCGGCACCACCGTGGTGAGCCTCTTGTTCTTATCTTCTTTACGAAAGAAAAAATTCTTACTTTAGATAGATACTTGTCTAATTTTCTTACTATTTTATTGCTTGTTATTATATAGTGCGATGTTTTTGGTATCCGCCCTCGTAAATCGGCCCTCGTCATCTATGATTAGGATGTGGTATATATTATCTTTATAACTATTGGTTCATTTATTGTTTATAGAAAATTATCTTTGACCAACGTGACATAGATTTTATTTATCTAGGAGGTATGTGGAACCGGAAATTCCAACAGACCCTATTGTCGAGAGGTTAAATTTAGTTGAAGAAGAAAACAATTTCTTGAAGGAAAAATAAAAAAAAATTGAGGAGGAGAAGATGATATTGGTTGCATGTTGCGGATGTAAATGCGATGGTCACAAGATCAAGATGGATGCAATGCGCTTGAAGATTAGAAAGATTAGAAAATATGCCATTCATACCAAGGCTTGGTATCATTATGCCGTTGGATCAATTGTTACGTTGGTTGCGATTATGATCGCATTTGTTTTCGCATTGAAATGTTTTACGTGGTTTCAATGTATGGTTTAATTAATTAGAGTCTCTGGAGACCTATATGTTGTTAGATGAGAACTATGTATGTACTTTGGTTTTAATGTGATGATGAACTTCTATTAATTTGGTCACTTAATTATCTATTCATGATGTTCTCTAATGGTTTTTGACACACATAATTATATACAATGCACGCAGTGAATCGACAATGGATGTACGGTGATAGACACACCTCCGAGGTACATTAAGGCGTGCATGATTTTCTCGAAGTGGCTGAAGCAAACAAGCGAGAATGGTTTTATGTGTTGTCCATGCCCTAAATGTGGGAATAAAAGTCTTACTCAGGAAAATCCTTCACACCCACCTGCTTTACAAGGGTTTCGTTCCACACTATAATGTTTGGGCCGAGCCACGGAGTAATAGGGGTTATGATGGAAGACGGCGAAGAAGAAGAGGACGATGACAACTATGTGCCCCCTGAGTACGGTGATGCTGCAACGGGGGAAGCTGCTGAAGATCAAGAGGAACCAGACGGTGTGCCCCCTGAATACGGTGATGCTGCAACGGGGGAAGCTGCTGAAGATCAAGAGGAACCAGACGATATGCTCGATGATGATGATCTCCGCCGGGTCATTGTCGATGCAAGGACGCAATGCTAAAGTCAAAAGGAGAAGCTGAAGTTCGATCGCATGTTAGAGGATCACAAAAAAGGGTTGTACCCCAATTGCGTAGATGGCAACACAAAGCTCGGTACCGTCTTTGGAATTGCTGTAGTGGAAGGCGAGAATGTTGTGCTGACAAAGGATTTGAGAAGCTACTGAAAATATTGAAGAAGAAGCTTCCAAAGGATAACGAATTTCCCGACAGTACATACGCAGCAAAGAAGGTCATATGCCCTCTAGGATTGGAGGTGCAGAAGATACATGCATGCCCTAATGACTGCATCCTCTACCGCGGTGCATACAAGGATCTGAATGCATGCCCGATATGCGGTGCATTGCGGTATAAGATCGACGAGATGACCACAGTGATGTTGTGGCGAGCCCCGGGAAGAGGTTCCTGCGAAGGTGATGTGGTATTCTCCTATAATACCACAGGTGAAACGTCGATTTAGAAACGAAGAGCATGCCAAGTTGATCACGATGTACAGTGAGAACCGTAAGAAAGGCTGGAAGTTGAGAGCACCCGTGGCCAGGGTCATGATGGAGAAAAATCGAGAGAAATCTTGGGCTGCATTTGCAAGTGACCCAAGGAACGTATGGTTTGGTTTAAGGCAGATGGCATTAATCCTTTCGGGGAGTAGAGCAGCAATCACAGCACCTGCCCCGTGACTCTATGTATGTATAACATTCCTCCTTGGATGTGCATGAAGCAGAAGTTCATTATGATGCCAGTTCTCATCCAAGGCCCTAAGCAACCCGGCAATGATATTGATGTGTACCTAAGGTCATTAGTTGAAGAACTTTTATAGGCTGTGGAATGGAAGCGGTGTACATCGTGGGATGAGCACAAACATGAGAATTTAAACTGCGCAGCGTTCTTTGTTTGTAACCATCAACGATTGGCCCGCTCTCGGTAACCGTTCGGAGACGGACAAACAAGGGATACCACGCATGCACGCACTGTTTAGATGAAACTGAAAGTATATACCTGGACAAATGCAGGAAGAATGTGTACACAGGCCATCGTCGATTTCTTCGAGCCAACGGTCGATATCGAAAAGAAAGGCAAGCATTTCAAAGGCGAGGCGGATCACGGAAGAAGCCCGCCATGCGTCTGGTGATCACGTACTTGCTATGGTCAATGATTTACATGTAATCTTTGGAAAGGGTCCCGGCGAACTAGCCGTTCCGAATGGCGCTGAGGGACACGCACCCATGTGGAAGAAGAAATCTATATTTTGAGACCTACCCTACTGGAAAGACCTAGAGGTCCGCTCTTTATTCGATGTGATGCACGTGACAAAAGAACGCTTTGCGTGAACCTGCTAGGCTTCTTGGGCGTGTATGGGAAGACAAAAGATACATCCCGAGGCCGGGGAGGACCTGCAGCGTTTGCACAAAAAAGGCGGCATGCCTCCGAGAAGCATTATGAAGGTCCTGCCAGCTATGCTCTTACGAAAGAAGAAAAAGAAATCTTCTTTGAATGCACACTTTCGATATGAAGGTCGGCTGGCTTCTCGTCGAATATAAAGGGAATAATAAATATGACAGAGAAAAAGTTCCGGAACCTAAAGTCTCATGACTGCCACGTGATTATGGCCTTAGCGGCTTCCGGTTGCATTGATAGAACTTCTCTGGGAAAAGCGTCCGATTAGCCATTATGAAGCTATGTGCATTCCTCAATGCAATCTCTCAGAAGGTGATCGATCCAGAAATCGTACCAAGGCTAAGGGTTTCGTGTTGACTTCATTCCTATCCTTAAGAAGATAGGTCTCCCTAAATCGCAGTATGAGGGGAGACTGACATGAAAAGGCCCGCTTGGAGGGGACTCAATAATATGCAGGGACGGATATTCTTGGTCTCAAGCACACTACTACGATTCTCTGAGAACTCTACCTTGGTGACCCCGTATGTCGATGAAGAAAAAGAACAGTCTGCGCTCCAAACACGGGAAGCGGTCACGGCGGCTGGATTTCATGTAAACACATCAGGACTTCAGCAGTTGGTTGGAAAGCAGGTCTCGAAGGTGACAACACTGTTTGTGATGAGTTGTACTTGTTGTCCGAGGACCATCTTTGATTGTATTGACTTACAAAGGATCACGAGATAAATGGGAATACATTTTACATGATCGCCCAAGATAAAAGAGCACCAACCAAAATAGCGGTGTCGCTTTGATACAATGAGCCAAAGCACCACATTGTTCTTTCGGGAAAAAGGGACATCGTGGGAGTGGAGGCAAAGCAGACATATGCGAAGATTATGAAAAGTTTCATGAAATTCTTCCCTTCAAAGTCAAGGCTGACCAAAGCATCCGATAAGCGATGAAAGATTATCCATAGTTACGGCGCAATAAGCAAATGACACAAGCGAAGAAAAGTGAAGACTTTCTCCATAACTATTATGATGATACCATGCCAACTTTGTAACAGACGAGTATGATACCGTTGTCCGTTTTGTACATGCACATGCTATGTGGGTGAAATTATGATACCATGCCAACTTTCAACTTTTTCAGAGTCCATTTGAATATGCTTTAATGTCTTATGGTTCGGCCCTCGTAATACCATTAATCCCAGTTCGCTCCTTGTCAACTATGTTCTCACCAAGAACACTCAAGAGGGCAGCCACGTGGGCCACTGGTCCCGGTTCGTCTGGACCTTTTGGTCCTGGTTCCACGCACGAACCATGACCAATGCGACTCGCCCCTGGCCCATGACGATTAGTCCCGGTTTGTGCCACAAACCAGGACTAAAGGGTTGGTCCTCTGCGGTTAGAGTTTAGTCCCACCTCGCCAACCGAAGAGCGCTCACACCGGTTTATAAACCCGTCCCTCTCTGCCTTGTTGAGCTCCTCTCAAAGTGAAAATAGATGCCCTTATACAGGGAATTTGACCTAAATTCAGAGTGAATTTCTCTGAGATTCATAGAAATTTATTATGAATATAGGTTGAATTCTCTCTATAAGCGCATCTATGCTCATCTTTTTAGTAGAGTTAATCACAAACTTGTGATTCACACAAATTTCAAAGAATTCAAATTTTAACTATCAAATTTGAAAACTAATGGCACTAACAGAAAGTTTATAATTTTTTCTAAAACTAATGGCACTAACAGAAAGTTTATAATTTTGCTGATCTAAAAGCAAAGAGAATTAAAAAATAAAGCAAAAAACAAAAGAAAATAAATAATGCAAAAAACAAAACAAAAAAACTGGAAAAAAACTATTTTTTTAGTAAAAGTTAATCACAAACTTGTGATTCACACAAATTTCAAAGAATTCAAATTTTAACTATTCAAAATTGAAAACTAATAACACTAATAGAAAGTTTATAATTTTTCTAAAACTAATGGCACTAATAGAAAGTTTATAATTCTTACGACCTAAAAAGCAAAAGTAAGTAAAAAATAAAGCCAAAAAACAAACGAAAATAAATAATGCAAAAAACAAAACAAAAAATGGAAAAAACTATTTTCATAGTAAAGTTTATCACAAACTTGTGATTCACACAAATTTCAAAGAATTCAAATTTTAGCTATTCAAATTTGAAAACTAATGGCACTAACAGAAAGTTTATAATTTTTCTGACCTAAAAGCAAAAACAATTAAAAAATAAAGCAAAAAAAGAAAATAAATAATGCAAAAAAAAACAAAAAATGCAAAAAAATAAAAAAAACTGCCACCTATTGGGCCACCACGGCCTGAATACGACAAGAAACCCAACCTGGGCCAGGATTCAAGCCCGTAGAAGGCCCAGTAGGCCCACATACAACATAGTGTGAGATTAGGCCCGTAAGCCTGCATATGAGAGGAGCTCGAGAGGGCAGCCGCAGTGGGGCTTATAAACCACTCCGAGCCCCTCTCAACTAGCGTGGTGGGACTAAACTTTTGGCCACGGGCAGCGCAAGGCCTTTGGTCCCGGTTGGTGGCACCAACTGGGACTAAAGGGGGGCATTGGTCCCGGTTGGTGGCACTAACCGGTACCAATGCCAACATTTAGTCCGGTTGGTGCCACCACCGACTCAAATCTCTGTTCCATTGTCGGTGTAAAAACCAGCAGATCTCGTGTTGGGGGTCCCAGGCTGTGCGTCTAGGCGAGATGGTAACGGAGACAAGGGACGATGTTTTACCCAGGTTGGGCCCTCTCAATGGAGGTAAAACCCTACTCTGCTTGATTAATATTGATGATATGGGTAGTACAAGAGTAGATCTACCACGAGATCGAGAGAGGATAAACCCTAGAAGCTAGCCTATGGTATGATTGTTGTTAGATCCCTCTGGGACTAAAAACCCTCTGGTTTATATAGACACCGGAGAGGGCTAGGGTTACACAGAGTCGGTTACAATGGGAGGAGATCTACATATCCGTATCGCCAAGCTTGCCTTCCACGCCAAGGAAAGTACCATCTGGACACGGGACGAAGTCTTCAATCTTGTATCTTCATAGTCCACGTTTCCGGCCAAAAGTTATAGTCTGTCTATCCGGACACCCCCCAATCCAGGAGTCCCTCAGTAGCCCCTGAACCAGGCTTCAATGACGATGAGTCCGACGCGCAGATTTCCTTCGGCATTGCAAGGCGGGTTCCTCCTCCGAATACATCATAGAAGATTTTGAACACAAGGATAGTGTCCGGCTCTACAAAATAAGTTCCACATACCACCGTAGAGAATAATATTTACACAAATCCAATCTTACGTATTCATGACATGACACCACACCGCGGCCAAGCCCTTATTCGAATCATTTCTTTGTCCCACCTCGGTAGCGTTTAGCGAGGCGGTTTCCTTGGCACGCCTTGTTGAAGCAGAAGATCGTGTCCCCTTATTCCGGATTCTCATCAATACGGGTGTGGGTAACCCAACCGTGCCATTAATTCTACGGTGCTTGGGAGATAGCGAGTTTTACCAGGCTGGTGGAGGCACATGGTTTTGTCCGCCCATATAAGGGGATAAGGATCAACCTTTTTCATCTACGCCTTCTTCCTCCTTTGCTTATCCATTTTCGTGCACTCGAGCTCCAGCGCCCAAGCCCGCACATCCCACCTCAACCTTCTCCAGCCATGTCCGGAGCGGGAGGCAAGTGGTTGGTCTCCTCCGTTACGGAGGGACACATCAAGAAGCTGAGGAAAGATGGATACTTGTCCAAGGACATCGCGCACCGGCTCCCAGATGAGGTGCAGATCATCCCCACCCCCAGGCCCCATGAGAGGGTGGTGTTCCTCACCCATTTCCTCCGCGGAATAGGTTTCCCACTTCACCCATTTGTCCGGAGGCTCATGTTCTACTACGGCCTGGATTTCCACGATCTGGCCCCGAACATCATCCTCAACATCTCAGCGTTCATCGTCGTGTGCGAGGCCTTCCTCTGCATGCAGCCCCACTTTGGCTTATGGATGAAGACCTTCAATGTCTAGCCGAAGGTGGTGGGGCCGCCAAGCCAGTCTTGGAGGTGCCATGGTGGGCAAGATGCCCAACGTCCTATGGCTCGAGGGCTCCTTCGTAGAGACCATAAAGGGGTGGCAATCGGGGTGGTTCTACATCACCGAGCCGCGTGACCCTAAATGGGCAGCGGCCCCCGAATTCCGATCTGGCATCCCCACGCGGCTCACCTCCTGGAAAGAGAAGGGCCTGTCGTGGGGCAATTCGGAAGAGCTGACCGGATTCCGAACCTGCATCCAAAACCTAGTGAGCAAGAAGCTCAAACTCGTCAACGTATTGCAGGTCATGCTCATCCGCCGGATCCTCCCATGCCAACAACGGGCTTTCAGTTTGTGGGAGTTTAATCCGGCACAACACCGAACTCTGTACAGGCTCTTCGACACTACGTACGAAGATGCCTGGAAGGTGTTGTTCAAGGGCGCCGAGGCTCCCGCATCCGCTACCGAGGATCGCGGATTCAACACGCAACATCAAGCCAACGCGGTAAGCTGTTTTACCCTTTACGGGATACTTTTTTTCATAGTTTGACCCTATGTGGGATCTAAACTCCCTTACCTTTGACAGGATTGGCAAAAGACGTCTGGGCAGATCAACTGCCCCTCCCTTGCCCGAAGACCCAGCGGACGCCCGGCAGCCAGAGGCTGCTGGTTCCGGCACCTTCATTGGTGCGGAGAGAAGAAACCCGAGGAACTCGAAGAGTTCCGGCGCTGGTGGTGTCGGACTCATCGTCCAGATGACTCCGGCGGACTCCTCCCACAACGAGGAGGAGGAAGAGAGGTCTCTCCCAGCCGGGGAGAGAAGAAAAGGAAGGCCTCCCAAGCTGGGGGGGCCGGAGGGTCAGAAGGGAGGACCCTTCCCCCGGACTACTCCACCAACGCCGACGACGGCGAAGAGGAGTGGCCATCCAGGGCCAAGCCCCTGGCAAAATCGTAAGTATCTGGATACCAGAATAACTCATGGCGTTCCTTTGTTGCACAGTATCTTCTGACGCCGAATATAATCATGCAGTCCGCCCCGAGCCTAGGTCGGCATGTCGTCAAGCGGCTCCTTAAGCTCGTCGGATGTGAATAGCACTTCACTTCCGGCCGCCTCCTCCCCTCGCGCTGCGGATGATGCCGAGGTGGAGTCCCAAAAGGGTCCAAGCCAAGAGGAGGTGGTCCTGGAGGCGCCGCAATGCGACCTCCCGGACTCCAGGCGCAAAGGGGACAAAACCCCCAAGGGCTCCAAGTCCGGCCCTAGGCCGGACACCGCACCGGAACCTTCAGTGATTCCGTAGTCCGGCAGGTGCCCCCCTAGTAAGAAGGGCAAGCCTACGACGCCGGTGACCTCCGTCCAACCGGAGGCACCGGATAATCTTCTAGAGGTGCTTAACGGCACCTCCATCGACGAGGAGCAACGCACTATTATGAGTGCGGTGATCCGGAGAATTCGATCCGCCAAGAGCGGGCTGGTGAAGCTGTGCCAGCCTTCTAACGAGCTTTGAGGTATGTATTTAAGATATGTAAAAATATTACCGCATAGACGATGCATACGATGCTCAGTTTGGTGTTCGGAAAGAAAAGCCGAACTGAGGATCAAAAAGATATACGCAGGAGTCTAACATAAGTATGTCAATATGGGAATGCAGGCTGCGCTGCTGACCTCTGCCGCACTAACTGCGGAGGTTGATGCATTGAAGCAGCCTCGAGCGGTCCAAGAATGAGCTCGGCCTTGCCAAGAAGCAGCTCGAGGACAAGGAAGGTAAGTAATACCTTGTGTAAGTATATAAAAAAGATGTGGTTGCAAAAAATGACAGGACCAATCTGAGTATTACAGGGGCCACAACCCAGGTGGCAACCCTGAAGGAAGCCCTGTCCAAGGCCCAAGAAAATGCGGCCGTGGAGCGTATCGAGCGAGAAAAGTAGGAGGTGCGGGTGGCGGAGGTGCAGCAAGAGCTCCAGGCTCTCGTGAAAAAACACGAGAGTTTGGAGCTTGACTCAAAGACTCAAGAGTCCGAGCTTGCCTCTGCCCTTGAGAGCGCCAAATCTGCCAAGGACGAAGCCCAAAAAGTGCGATGAAGAAGATAGCGGCGGGTAAGGCATTCTTTATGCAAAGCAAGCACGTGAAAGTGAATTACTTGTTACTTACCCGAGTCCGGAGCTCTCTAGGAGCATTCGCAGATCTGCCCCCTTGGGTGTGTCCAGCTACTGCCACGCTCTTGGGCCGAGGAGGAGAGCTTGACGGAGAAGGTGTTACAGTCTCGATGTGGAGGCGGACACCAGTGCCCTTATGAGCGACCAGCTGAAGCGGTGGTCGAGCTCCATAAGGTGGCCGAACAGGCCATGAAGAACCTTATAGTCCGGCTATGGCACAGGGAGGTCATGCACAGGAGCTACTTTGATGCAGTGAGGCGGTGGCGGATTCCTGTCCCACGTCTTGAAGTCATCAAAGCGCTCTGTATGCATCGAAGGCGCCCGTGGGCCCTTGCCCGTGTTAAAGTGCCTTTGGGGCAAGATGGATGCTGAGAAGCTGGTGACAGATAGGACACCGCAGGGCAAGGAGCATCGCAAGCCCGAGATGTATTATGAGGGCGTCCTGAAGGGTGCCCGCCTTGTGGCGGGTGAATGTTCCAAGGATGTAATTTTTGAGTAAACTCGCTTGTGTTATCCTGTGCGCTGAAAAAAAATTCATACGCGCTAAGCAACGCTTGTTGAATTTAAAATATTACCTTCTGTGCGGTCGTTTATTAAATCTGATAGATGGCGAGTCGCCGGCTTCTGCCCCCATGCCACGAGTGCTGGGGTGTTCGGGATAAACCTGAGCGCTCTTGTTCCCATTATTGGGTGCGTCGAGGGTGGCGCTCGGCTAACGAACAAGGCAATCAGACTATAATGCTTTATCACTCTCACTTAGCCATAGAATTCTATAATTTTAAATTTAGTGAAGCCCCTAGTATTCGGAAGACCGAGTTCGGGGCGCTATCCACGCCTAGGCCGGACAAAGCCGACTCCTCGCTCTAAGCGGCATAAGCCTTTAGGGACTCGAAACCTCTCGAAGAGCGACCAGCTCTCGCCCTATCATGAGGGTCATTTTTAGCTTTCTCTACTGAGGTGCTTAACCCAGCTCAATCGGGGCACAATCGCAGTAGTTCTCCCAGCGCTACCTTAGCCGATATAACGGAACGTAAGGTACCAAAACATGGGAGCCGGGCAAATCCAATTATTGACCCAAGAGATGATTCGGAGCCAATGCATATAATGCTATAAGTTCGGGGTGCCGCTTTTCGTGAGAGTGTTCGGACTTCTCACACCATATTCGGGTACTTAAGCCCTGGTGTATTGGCCGTACCAAAGTGTACGGTTGCATAATGTCATAACTGAACATGTTTACATAAAGGAATGCAATAATAGACAAAAGCTATGTATTGTTTATTCGAAAAGTCTGCGGTAAAAGCGAGCGATACAAATAGTCACGATAAGCAAGAGATGGGACTATTTGACATGTCCCCCCTCCGAGCGATCTGCGGGATGATATGTGAAACAAGTATACTGCTCGTTATAGAGACCACCTGGACACTCGACGTAGCTTTCTGCCTCCCTGGCTGTTGCATCGTGTGTTCGGCGATTGTACTGCCGGATAGGCCTTCCGGAGAGTGGAGTCCTGAAAGTAAGAAAAAAAAGAGTGACAAAATCGGGAGCCACTAGTGTGGTTGAGCCGCATTTTGGGCATGCCATGGTCGTGCCCCTCCCCCTATGCCCATGGTATTTCCAGAGCGTAATTATGTGCAGCGTAATCTGGTTCGCAATTTGGAGGAGGCTGGGGTTGGGGCCGCATTGCTACAGCGTGCTCGGGGCGTGCCAGCGGTCTTGTTGTAGGTTACTCCGGGCGCGCTTGACGGTGTCTGGACGTTTAATAGCCGGACTCGATAATTGCCTTGAGAGGCTACTTTGTACTTCCGCCGCGAGGGCCGCCGTATGCTCCTCCGTTCGGAGAGAGTGTTCGGTGTTTCCATTGACCATAATGACTCCTCGAGGGCCTGTCATCTTGAGCTTGAGGTATGCGTAGTGTGGCACCGCATTGAACTTTGCAAATGTGGTTCGTCCGAGCAGTGCGTGATAGCCACTGCGGAACGGGACTATGTTGAAGATTAACTCCTCGCTTTAGAAATTATCCGGGGATCCGAAGACCACCTCAAGTGTATGGCGAGCCTGCATAATTGGGCTCTACACCTGGTATGACGCCTTTAAAGGTCGTCTTTGTGGGTTTAATCCTTGAGGGATCTATGCCCATTTTTCGCAATATTTCCTGATAAAGCAGGTTCAGGCTGCTGCCGCCGTCCATAAGGACTCTAGTGAGGTGAAATTCGTCAATGATTGGGTCTAGAACCAATGCGGTGAATCCGCCATGGCGGATGCTAGTGGGGTGGTCCCTTGATCAAAAGTGATCAGGCGGGAGGACCACGGGTTGAACTTTAGGCGGGCTCCAACGCATATACGTCCCCTCGAGTGCATGCTTCCGCTCCCTTTTGGGTATGTGGGTTGCGTATATCATGTTCACCGTCCGCACTTGTGGGGGAAGCCCTTCATCCCCTATTGTTCGTGACGGGATCCTCCTCGTCATCGCTATGCAGCCCCTTGTCACTGTTTTCGGTATTTAACTTGCCTGCCTGCATGAACACCCAACTATCCCTGTTGGTGTGGTTGGCTGGTTTTTCGGGGGTGCCGTGTATCTGGCACGAGCGATCGAGTATTCTGTCCAAACTGGACGAGCCCGGAGTATTTCTTTTAAATGGCTTTTTCCGCTGACCGGGTTTAGAGCCTCTGAATTCAGCATTAACTGTCGTATCCTCAGCATTATCGCCGTTAATGCGGCGCTTGTGTTTGTTGCAACGCGACCTGCCATTGTTGTCCTTGGTATCCGAATTACCAGGGCTCTTGGTCATGTTATTACTACGAGCTAGCCAGCTGTCTTCTCCCGCGCAAAAGAGGGTCATGAGTGTTGTGAGGGCTGCCATGGATTTCGGCTTTTCCTGTCCTAGGTGCCGGGCAAGCCATTCGTCACAGATGTTATGTTTGAAGGTTGCGAGGGCCTCTGGTTCGGACAGTCGACTATTTGATTTTTCTTAGTTAGGAACTGTGTGCAGAATTGTCTGGCCGATTCCTCTGGCTGCTGAATTATGTGGCTTAGGTCATCAGCTTCTGGTGGTCGCACATAGGTGCCCTGGAAATTGTCGAGGAATGCGGCTTCCAGGTCCTCCCAACAACCAATTGACTCTGCTGGCAAGCTATTATGCCAATGCCGAGCTGGTCCTTTAAGCTTGAGTGGGAGGTATTTGATGGCGTGTAGATCATCACCTCGGGCCATGTGGATATGAAGGAGATAATCCTCGATCCATACCGCAGGATCTGTTGTGCCATCGTATGATTCGATGTTTACGGGTTTGAAAACCTCGGGGATTTGATGATCCATTACTTCATCTGTGAAGCATAGTGGGTGTGTGGCGCCTCTGTACTGGGCTATATCACGACGTAGCTCAAATGAACTTTGTCTACCGCGTTCGGCCCGGCCGAAATTGCCATATCCGGCATGACGGTTATCGTCACACGTCGTGGGACGCCCACACGATTCGTAGATCGATCTTGTTTGCCTTGCCTTGTCCTCCAATATATCTCGCAGGTCTGGCGAATTTCCCCGTGCCTTGGTATTCTTTCAGCAACGTCGGGGTGCGGCTTGAGTGGAGGGCGAGAGGCCTCTTCGTCATGACCACGAGGTGGCCGGTCGGCCGCGTCGTGCGCTGGTGATGTAGGTTTAGGTGCTTCCTCCTCTAATCGGGGTAGCAGCCTGCGCTTTGGGTATCTCTTGGAGGGGCGTTCGATTTCGTACTCTTCGACCGCAAGGACTTCAGTCCATCTGTCGGCTAGCAAGTCTTGGTCAGCTCTAAGCTGTTGTTGTTTTTTCTTGAGGCTGCTCGCCGTGGCCATAAGCCTGCGTTTGAAACGCTTTTGTTCGACGGGATCCTCAGGCACGACAAATTCATCATCGTCGAGGCTTGCATCGTGTTCGGAGGGAGGCATGTAATTATCGTCCTCTACCTCTCTGTCTGTCGCTCTCTCATGAGGGTTGGCTTCTCCATCCTCATGCTGAATCCTCTTTGGAGGGGGTTGTCTTGACCTTGTCCGGTGTTATTATCTCCCGTGCGGAATCGCCGCTTTTGCTTTGGCGGGATTTAGAGCGGCGCCCGGCCGGCCAGCCGGAGCTTAGGCTGCTTCTTGGAGGGGTTATCCTCCGTTGTTCCATTGCCCTTCCCTTCTTTTGGGGTGTCCACCATGTATATGTCATACGCCGAGGTGGCCTTCCAGTGCCCTATAGGCGCTGGTTCTTGGTCGTCTCTTGCATCGGCGTCCATAACGTCGATGTCTTCGGAGTCGAAGTCGATCATGTCAGTTAAATCATCGACAGTGGCTATGAAGTGGGTGGTGGGTGGGCTTTGAATTTCTTCGTCGCCCGCATCCCAACCTAGCCGACCATAGTCCGACTAGGGCTCTCCTGATAAAGAGAGAGACTTTAGTGAATTCTGGATGTCGGCGAAGGGCGAGTGCTAAAAGATGTCCGCGGCGGCGAACTCCATGATCGGCGCCCAATTGGATTCGATTAGCGGTAGCGGAAGGTTGGTCCGGAGAGGAGTCCGGCACCTTGGAATCACGAGCTTCGCAAAAGACAAGGCTGGTGTTCGGCTCGATCGCCGTAGAGATTGCAGCCCCCGAGGCGGTGTCCAGCCACCCGTCCTCGATTGGCGTAGTCGGCTCTGAGCTAAGGGTCGGAGCAGACACTGGTGCGGCCTTCAGGGCACTGTTCTCCGGCAGAGCTAGATCATGCCCGTCGTGTGACAGGTCTGGCGGTAGCCTCGGTTGTGGCTCGCACCGTCGAAGATCAAGTCTCCGCGGACGTCGGCCGTGTAGTTCAAACTTCCAAATCTGACCTGATGGCCAGAGGCGTAGCTTTCAATCTGCTCCAGATGGCCAAGCGAATTGGCCCGCAGTGCAAAGCCGCCGAATACGAAGATCTGTCCGGGGAGAAAAGTCTCACCCTGGACCGCGTCATTGTTGATGATCAGAGGAGCCATCGGGCCTAAAGATGATGACACAGAGGAACTCTCAATGAAAGCACCAATGTCGGTGTCAAAACCGGCGGATCTCGGGTAGGGGGTCCCGAACTGTGCGTCTAGGCGGATGGTAACAAGAGACACAATGTTTTTACCCAGGTTCGGGCCCTCTCAATGGAGGTAAAACCCTACTCCTGCTTGATTAATATTGATGATATGGGTAGTACAA
This sequence comes from Aegilops bicornis, assembly GCA_021605145.1. Classification (NCBI taxonomy): domain Eukaryota; kingdom Viridiplantae; phylum Streptophyta; class Magnoliopsida; order Poales; family Poaceae; genus Aegilops; species Aegilops bicornis. The sequence goes on along the minus strand of CM038673.1, from coordinate 753,924,424 downwards.
GAGTAGATCTGCCACGAGATCAGAGAGGCTAAACCCTAGAAGCTAGCCTATGGTATGATTGTTGTTCGTCCTACGGACTAAAATCCTCCGGTTTATATAGACACCGGAGTGGGCTAGGGTTACACATATTCGGTTACAATGTGAGGAGATCTACATATCCGTATCGCCAAGCTTGCCTTCCACGCCAAGGAAAGTCCCATCCGGACACAGGACGAAGTCTTCAATCTTGTATCTTCATAGTCCAGGAGTCCGGCCAAAGATTATAGTCCGGCTATCCGGACACCCCCTAATCCAGGACTCCCTGACCCGCCCTTTGGGCTGCCGAAAACTGACTTTTGGTCCCGGTTGGTGGCACCAACCAGGACTAAAGGGAGCATTGGTCCCGGTTGGTGGGACGAACCGGGACCAATTCTCTTGGTATATAAGTAGCACTTTGCAATTTTGCAGAGTTCATCACCACAGTTGCCCCCGACGACACCGAGCACATCGACGCCGCCAGGCTGCCCCGACGCCGCCTGCCGCTCCCGCAGTCGCCCGCGCCCTCTCCCGTCGTCGTCATCGCCCGCGCCCTCGCCCGCTCCCTCGCTGACGCCATCGCCCGCGATCTCACCCGACACCGTCGCCGCCACGCCCGCTCCTGCCCCCTCACGCCGCCCGCCTGCCCGTCGTCGTGGTCGTGCCACTCCCCGCGCCCCTGCTCGCCCCGATGCCGCCCGCCGCGCGCTCCTCCCTCTGTGAGCACCGCGCCTCTGCCGGCCCCGCCTCCGCCATGCTATTTTTTTTACTTATACATGCTATTTTTTAGATTTTCATATATGTATGTATGTATTTTTTAGATATATGTATTTTTTTATGTATGTTCATATATGTATGTATGTATGTATGTATTTTTTACATGTTTTTTGTAGGTATGTATGTATTTTTTCAATTGTAATGGTGATTTAAAAATACATATATGCAAAAGTTAGATTTTTAGAAAAGTTTTATTTATATATGTTCTCTAATTTAGTACATTTGAGGTTAGTTTCATTTTTAAAAAAGTTTTATATATTTAGGAAGAAGAAGGAGCAAGAAAAGGTTTTATATATGCAAAAGTTACATTTTTAGAAAAGTTTTATATATCTAGCTAGGAAAGGAAGAAGAAGAAAGGAGAAGAAGAGGAGAAAGGAGAAGAAGAGGAGAAATAAATAATAAAAGGAAAATAAGAAGAGGAAGACAGGACAAGAAGAGGAGAAATAAATAAGAAGAGGAAAAAAGAAGAAAAAGAAGAGGAGAAGAAAAAAGGAGTAGTGGAGATGTCAGGACCCCGATCCTAAGTCACACCGATCTAGCATGTAACACATCATATCACTTTGCGGCCTCACGCACGGTATTCCCACGGGTGTCGCCTTACCATGGCCCGGGACCGTTTATGCGTCTTTTGGCTCACGTATATGATAGTGTCGCTAGCATCCATATGACAAAGAACCCGGGCCGACATGGCTAGTCGTGAACCCAAAGCGGCGCTAACCTATGGGGACAGACATACATGAATCACATCGAGCATGTCGGTCATCAACGTATATATTCGGGCTGTAGCACTGGGCTAATAGGACTCCGGTATTCCGGGCTGTAGCAGGCTAGGCAGGACTCCGAATAACACCGCGTGACATTTCCCCGAAGGACGGACATAGGAACGAAGTGAAACACATGCCGGCCAATCAAGTGTCCAAGCGGTAGTCTTTGGGCTAAGCAGGACTCCGGTGAACCGGGCTGTAGCGGACTACTATCGCTCGTAAGCACGAGACTACATTTCCCCATATGAGAGGCTGCCAGGATAAACAACTAGTTTGTCGGATCCCACACATACCAAGCATTTCAAACATACACACATTATACTTGATATGCGTAGATACAGCATGGCATCACAACATAACTCTCGACTCGAGATATTATTCATTAGGCTCCGAAGAGCGAGATATTACAAACATGGGTCTCATGACCCAACACTCGAAACATACAAGTCAAAGCACAAGCAGAAGCTAATCATGTCCGAAAGTACGCATAACTATAAATGAAAAAGGCTGAGAAGCGACTATCTACCAGATCCTGCCAAGGCACTAAGATCGTAGCTGAGGTAACAAGCTAAGCGTCGAAGTCCACGTGGAACTACTAAGCGAGGCGACGTCTCTCGCAAAACATAAAATAAGCAAACGTGAGTACAATTGTACTCAGCAAGACTTACATCGTAACTAACTACATATGTATCGGTATCAAAGGGGGTGGTGGAGTTTGACCGCAGCAAGCCAGCTTTGACCAGTGGCTATCCTGAACTACATTTGCAAGTAACTCTTTTGAGGTGGCGCACGAGTCCACATATTAACCATATCAATACACCACTATGGACCCGCTCCGTCTCCCTCACGAGAACGCCATCCATAGCACTCACGCTTATCTTGCGCATTTTAGAGTATCCACTTTCACTTGTCTATGAACCGATATAGGCAACCCAGAAGTCCTTCTCCGTGGACACGGCTATTGAATAGATCATATTAAACCCTGCAGGGGTGTACTTCTTCACACACGCTCTCACCACTTACCGCCGTTTACACGACATGTACTCGGCAACCTTCAAGCGGAAGCCCAACGTGGGTGTCGGCCACGACCTACCTAAACACACAAGTCCCAAGTCCAGGTTTATCGCCTATTCGGGTTCCATCCATGAGGGAGTCCGGCCGAGGTTTCCCATACAGCCCCGAACGATGTGTGCAGGGTTCCCGAGACACCAAGCAGGCGAATCGGTACACGGGCCACGGTGCCTACCGCAACACAACCCACCCCTACGGTCAATATGCGTGCGGCCCCCAGCATGCTACAAACACCAGAAACTACTTGCAACTTCCGGACTGAGGACAAGAGTGGTTAAGAAGCCGAGAGGGTCCATTGGTTTCGGGCCCAATGCGTGGTAGTAACTGTTTCATGGATCACAGACACAGATCTCAGTTCACGAGGGCGGCTGCAATGAGACAACCCACCATGTACTCCTACATGGCCTCTCACCGCTACCTTTACCAAATCGTGTTCACACACTTAGCTCACACACAATAGGACATGTTCATAACAATTCCAATTCATTCCCGATGAATCAAACCCGACTCAACTCTAAGCAGTAGCAGGCATGACAAACAAGCATAAATGAGTAGGCACAACATGGCTCAAACAATTCCTACTCATGCTAGTGGGTTTCATCTAATTACTGTGGAATGACAGGTCATGCAAAGGATCAAGGGGTTCAGCTACCGCAGCAAGTAACACATGAGTCGTTGTTGTCCTAATGCAATAAATTAGAGCAGGAGCGAGAGAGTGGGATTATATCGGAATGAACAAGGGGGTTTGCTTGCCTGGCACTTCTGAAGATAATATAGCTCTTCATCGGTGTCATCGAACAATCGTCGGAACATCGTCTACCGGGAGGGAACAATTACCGGCAACTGAGAAAGAACACAATCAATGCAATGCACATATATGATGCATGCTATGACATGGCAATATGGATGTGTGTTGGCCTAATGCAAGCTGAAATAACAGGGGATGAACTCATTTGAATCAAGGATTCAAATGATAGCTCATTGAGTTAGTCCTAAAGGTGCATTATCTTATTCTGGTTAAACAGCATAGTTAACTTGTTTTAACATGCATGAAACCTGTACCAATGGATAGAGTGGATTTTTCTGATAATTTTTCATATATAAATTATTTCCATCCGAGTTACGGTTGAATTTATATGATTTTTAGAAGTTTAGAGTATTTCTTTGGAATTTCCTGAATTAAAATATTTCCGGAAAAGGGGTTTCTTTGCGTCGGCCATGACGTTGGCATGACGTCATCAGGTCAACAGGGCTGGTCCGGGTCAAACTGGCAAAGGTCCCATATGTCGCTGACACGGTTATATAATAGGATTAATTAATTTTAACTAATCAAATTAGCAGGCCACAGGCCCCTTGTCGATGTTAGCGAGGGTTAGTTAGTCCTAACTAAACTAGTCAAGGCGGGGCCCACACGTCGAAGACCCGGTGGTCAAACCCCAGTCAAAAGGTCAACGCCACCGGCGGCTTGACGCCGGCGGCGTCGAACGCAGCGGAGCGCCATGAGTTGCTCCTCCGGTTGCTAAAAATGCGGCGGAGGGCACCGAGGAGCCCTTCCTCCTGCGCATCCAACAGAGGCCACGAGTAGCAGGTCGCCGGAGTTGGCGACGGCGTTGAGCGGTGGCTGCGAAGCCACGGCACGAGCGAGACGTCGCTGCGGTGCAGGGAGGCCAACCGAGGGCCTCTGGCTTCCCAGGACCCGGAAGAACATGCGGTGCTACGGAGACGAGCGAGAAAAGCTCGGGGCCTTGAGGCTCGCCCGGCCATGGCGATGGCGGATTCGGGTGCTAAGCGGGCGGTGGCTACTGTGGCGCGAGAGAGAGAGGTGATGGGAAGCGACGGCGAGCTCACATGGGTCGCGTAAGGACGGTCAGCGAGCCCGGGAAGCGGCAGCGGTGGCGGTGTGGTGAAGATCCTCGGCGGTGGTGGAGAAGGCGGCGGTGAGACGATGGGGCCATCCGGGCTTGCTTCGCCGGTGGAGAGGTTCAGCGGGAAGAGGCGGAGCTCGGGGCATGTCGGGGAGGAGAGGGGTGGCGGTGGCGCGAGGGCAGCGAGGGCCGGGCGACGGGCGGCGCTTCGGTCCCAGGCGAGAGAGGGAGCAGGGAGAGGGAAGACGTTACTGGGAGAGGAGAGGAGCGAGGGGTCGGGAGGGGGGTGTCGTGGCATCTCCTGGCGTCGAGGGGAGCCAGGCGGCAGGAGGAGTGGCGAGCTCGGCCGGCTGATCGCCGTGTCCCTCCTCGCCCTCTTGGCGCAGGTAGGCGACAATGAGGCGGTTGGTGGGCTGGGCCACCAACCGGCCAGCGAGAGAGGGGGGAAAGGTTGGGCGGTTAGGGGCGCCGAGTAGGTTGGGCTTCTCTCTCTCTTTTTATTATTTCTGTTTTCTATTTTCTGTTTTGTTTTAGTTTAGTAAAATACCAAACCATTTAAATAAATCCTGAAAATAATTGTGGGCATTAACTAAATTATTACGAGAGGCCCTTAACTATTTTCAGAATTGTTGGAGCATTTAAAAATAATATTAATAGTATTTAAATGCCCCAATTCAAATACAATATGGTTTATTCAAAAATCCAGAAATGTCTTGGAAAAATATCCATCACCTTTGGATATGGTTTTCACCTTTTCCATTAATCATGAACATTTTTGCAAACCACTTTGGGTTCTTTGAAGATATTTTGAAGTTGAACCTATTTGAATTGCTTTAGTGCTAGGGCTTGATCATCCCCATTTCAAATTTCATGGAAATTAAACATGATGCATGGATGCAATGCTACTAGTTACAAGCAAGCTCTAGGGCTGATCTGGGGCTGTGACAGCTCACCCCACTAAACAAGAATCTCGCCCGAGATTCAAGGCGTGAGCAAGAGGAAAAGGGAGGTCACAAACTATCACAATCTTCATGATCCATTTGCCCTTCTCGAAGATGTTGATTTACTCCATCATCTTGGTCTTGGCGTCTTTGCTTTCAAGATCTTCACTCGACACGACAATAGAAAGAAAGGGGAAAACCCTGCATGATTCGACCTTCACGAAGATCAAGTAAACATGATAGACCCACGGACTGAGACGGTGACACATCTCGAGTTGAGACACAAAATACATCGAGAGGGATGGAGGAACAACCGATGGGGTTTGATTGGTGGCAACAATTCCACGCTTAGAAAGATGGTGGATGGTGTCAAGATGGCGAGGAAATATTTATCATGATCCCGTAACGGGACACCTTGAGAAAGGTGACGCAAAGAACTATTCCCTTAAGTGGCAAAAAGAATTACTTTTGATACAAAGATCATTGAAACTCTTCATACCAGCCTAAGGCAATTTAGAACGATCGTTTGGCGGAGTGCAAAGGAATGGTACACCCGGACTAGAATGGATGATGTGGACTACCTTGTTGAAGACAACGCAATGGATGGTTTTTGCTTATAAATCGGAGGTGGAGGGACCCATGGTAAGTCCACTTTTGAGGATGAACTTGGACAAGAATTGCTAAGAAGACAGTCTATAGCGAGATAAGCGCAAGGACTGTGCAAGCTGGGAAACGAAATGCAACTGTTTGAATGTTCCAACCATCATATCTGCACGAGATTCAGATCTGGTTGGTGTTAGGATATTCCAGACTCAGCACGTCTGAAAAAGGAAAGGTTGCAACACAATTTGATGAGATGGCGTTGCGAGATTCTCGGGATATGAACTACGATAGCGAGCTCCAAAACATGAGCTGGTTCTGCTACAAACCTGTGAACACATTGTCCCAGACAAGCATGACCACAAGATAGTCTTATAATAAAACACTACCGAGTTCAGGTTGGGAACCATCATCGAGGATATCGGAGTTTAACATAAGTCATATGATTAGCTCTTATGAAGAAACTTCTTCTCCTTGTACAAATCAGTTAGTGGCTTGGTGTGCTAGGAATACATATGGAATGAAGATGATCAGTCTATCAAACCATAGAATACTTCGCACATGCATGACTGACTTGGAATGATTCGGAGGAAGCAAAACAAACCTTTCTCAAATTCATGGCGGCAACTTACACCTAAAACACATAAATTCGAGGAAGTCTCTTCAACCATCCAAGCATAAGCTTCATGAACGGCACACGAAGGAATGCTTACACAATTTTCCAACACTAGGTTGATGTTCAACACGACTCATGGGGGAGACGAAATGCTCTTGATGGGCTCAACAGCAACTCATCGGAATTTCCATATCACTGGACTTCCACCATCATGTGAACACAGTGTTAGCATTGGTCAGACCAAAAATATAATGGTGTATGCTCGAGGGATCAACCACGAGTAAGACAACATTACGAGTACCGTTGGTACTGATTTGATTTGACGATAGCCCATACTCAAATCAAAGGATTGGTAGGACGATAGATCCAACAACTGATCCACAGGAACCAATTGATGAAGATATCATCTTTCTTCAACACACACTACACAAGAATATCCCTTTGGATCGAACTAAGTTAGGCAAGCTTTTATCTTCCAACTCTCCAAGTTGTTGTTTAACTTAACCAACTAGCTCAGGGGTATCCAACACAGATTCTTGGAGAAGGGGTGGTTCACAAGAAACCAACTTGATCACGAGCCCAACATAACAGTCAGGAAGCAACCCGGTAACACTTCCAAGAAGATATTTGGAAAGTCACGAACCACCGGTATGTTACTAAGCTCGAGAGCAATCTTGCTTTGAGGCAAGACGATATGATTCAATATGTGAGGACTTGACACAATCCTAACTCATCAATCGAAGTGTGCACCAGAAATAAGGATTAGGTGGCACGATCAATCTTAGGATGACGATTTAATAATCAACACGCTAAGAATGAGGATATTGTCCATTACTACCAAGCAATGAGTTTCTCGGAGTATTGATTTCACACATCACGATTCACTAGTCGGCATTCCGGTTGTGACAACACGGAACCGAGGAATGAATAATGATAGCGAGAAGTATCACTGCGTCAAAAATTCATGAGAGTTGGTGCAATTCTCATCACACTCTTGACATAAAGATGGTAACACTCCAAGGTAGAACAGAACAAAAGCTGAATTGGCATTTTGATCTGCGGGATACAACTACTTTGACCCAATCCTGGATATGGATGAGGTACTGGAGTTTGTTTCTCCTAGTCATTCCAGAACAGAATGGCTTGACGGACCACAAGAATAATAGGCATCGATGAACACGAATGCACAATTACTCCTGGCTATCAATTGATAGACGAAGGTCGGAATACAACTGAGGAGAGCAACTCAAGGAATATATAATTTTCTGAGTTGTGGATGCATAGATTAGCATGTCAAGCAAAGCGCAACATTTCTTCCGGATAATCCATGCAGAAAAGGTAGAATTGGCAGAGTCACAATATGAATGGAGTACTCCTCAAGAGCACTCTTATTGTGATGTTTTGGTTCAAAAGAACTTCTGCCATAATTAGTTCATGGTATTTGGAAGAAGGAGAATACCACGGACTTCGAGGACTATCGCAAAGGTTACTAATATCCTAAAGGCACTAGCAAATACTAACAACATGAAGTAGGATGAATCTCGGGTTCGAAACCCAGGAGTAGAATGCCTACTACCAAGTGGCATCACGGAATGCTCTCGAAAGTGATGGCGAGAATCATCCTGCTGGGGATACAAAAGCATTGCTAAATTGCTAGGTGACTTCCTAAACACCTAGGGTCATAATAATAGTTCCAACATATATGTCGAGGCAACAGAGTACCTCAACTTACCGATTGGTGTGCTTATTCTGACCAAAAGGTCATCGGGAACGGAAGGAAAGAATTTGCAAATGCATCAGACTATTTAGAGACCTGGGATGACTCGGACAGCATAACGGCTGTAAATGCTCAAAATGATTTGAGACATCCTGCAAGAATGGTGGCATAACCACTCAACAACATCATAACAAGATTCTGAGATCAACAGTTATCATACAGAAGTAGTAGGAACTGAACTGGGGATTAAAACCAACAATCTTATAGGTCTATGGATTAGTAACACGTCATCCTAATAGATAGATGAGAAGCCTAGTTCTTAACCCCGTAGAAGAGAAGAGGATGAGTCAGATCAGAAGGCCATGAGGTATAAGGAGTAAAAGAGCCTTACGTTCCCTTTCACAATCAATTCCCTTATATAACTAAAGCATTTCTAGACACAACTTCGACCAGTTTGGCTTGGTAATCCTACAGGCAGTCAGGCTCTGATACCAACGCTGTCAGGACCCCGATCCTAAGTCACACCGATCTAGCATGTAACACATCATATCACTTTGCGGCCTCACGCACGGTATTCCCACGGTGTCGCCTTACCATGGCCCGGGACCGCTTTGCGTCTTTTGGCTCACGTATATGATAGTGTCGCTAGCATCCATATGACAAAGAACCCGGGCCGACATGGCTAGTCGTGAACCCAAAGCGGCGCTTAACCTATGGGGACAGACATACATGAATCACATCGAGCATGTCGGTCATCAACGTATATATTCGGGCTGTAGCACTTTGGGCTAACAGGACTCCGGTATTCCGGGCTGTAGCGAGCTAAGCGGACTCCGAATAACACCGCGTGACATTTCCCGAAGGAACGGACATAAGAGCGAAGTGAAACACATGCCGCCGATCAAGTGTCCAAGCGGTAGTGCTGGGCTAGCAGGACTCCGGTGAACCGGGCTGTAGCTGACTACTATCTCTCAGAAGCCCGAGACTACATTTCCCCATATGAGAGGCTGCCAAGGATAAACAACTAGTTTGTCGGATCCCACACATACCAAGCATTTCAAACATACCCACATTATACTTGATATGCGTAGATACAAAGATGGCATCACAACATAACTCTCGACTCAGATATTATTCATTAGGCTCGAAGAGCGAGATATTACAAACATGGGTCTCATGACCCAACACTCGAGCATACAAGTCAAAGCACAAGCGGAAGCTAATCATGTCGAGTACGCACAACTATAAATGAAAAAGGCTGAGAAGCGACTATCTACCGAGATCTGCCGAAGGCACAAGATCGTAGCTGAGGTAACAAGCTAAGCGTCGAAGTCCACGTGGAACTACTAAGCGAGACCGACGTCTCTCGCAAAACATAAAATAAGCAAACGTGAGTACAATTGTACTCAGCAAGACTTACATCGAGAACTAACTACATATGCATCGGTATCAAAGGGGGTGGTGGAGTTTGACTGCAGCAAGCCAGCTTTGACCCGTGGCTATCCTGAACTACATTTGCAAGTAACTCTTTTGAGGTGGCGCTACGAGTCCACATATTCACCATATCAATACACCACTATGGACCCGCTCCGTCTCCCTACGAGAACGCCATCCATAGCACTCACGCTTATCTTGCGCATTTTAGAGTATCCACTTTCACTTGTCTATGAACTGATATAGGCAACCCAGAAGTCCTTCTCCGTGGACACGGCTATTCGAATAGATCATATTAAACCCTGCAGGGTGTACTTCTTCACACACGCTCTCACCACTTACCGCTGTTTACACGACATGTACTCGGCAACCTTCAAGCGGAAGCCCAACGTGGGTGTCGGCCACGACCTACCTAAACACACAAGTCCCAAGTCCAGGTTTATCGCCTATTCGGGTTCCATCCGCAGGGAGTCCGGCCGAGGTTTCCCATACAGCCCCGAACGATGTGTGTTGGGTTCCCGAGACACCAAGCAGGCGAATCGGTACACCAGACCAGGTGCCTACCGCAACACAACCCACCCCTACGGTCAGCGTTGCGTCGGCCCCGACATGCTACAAACACGAAACTACTTGCAACTCCGGATGAGGACAAGAGTGGTTAAGAAGCGAGAGGGTCCATTGGTTTCGGGCCCAATGCGTGGTAGTAACTGTTTCATGGATCACAAACACAGATCTCAGTTCTGAGGACGGCTGCAATGAGACAACCCACCATGTACTCCTACATGGCCTCTCACCGCTACCTTTACCAAATCGTGTTCACACACTTAGCTCACACACAATAGGACATGTTCATAACAATTCCAATTCATTCCGATGAATCAAACCCGACTCAACTCTAAGCGATAGCAGGCATGACAAACAAGCATAAATGAGTAGGCACAACATGGCTCAAACAATTCCTACTCATGCTAGTGGGTTTCATCTAATTCTTGTGGAATGATAGGTCATGCAAAGGATCAAGGGTTCAGCTACCGCAGCAAGTAACACATGAGTCGTTGTTGTCCTAATGCAATAAATTAGAGCAGGAGGCGAGAGAGTGGGATTATATCGGAATGAACAAGGGGTTTGCTTGCCTGGCACTTCTGAAGATAATATAACTCTTCATCGGTGTCATCGAACAATCGTCGGAACATCGTCTACCGGGAGGGAACAATTACAACTGAGAAAGAACACAATCAATGCAATGCACATATATGATGCATGCTATGACATGGCAATATGGATGTGTGTTGGCCTAATGCAAGCTGAAATAACGGGGATGAACTCATTTGAATCAAGGATTCAAATGATAGCTCATTTGAGTTAGTCCTAAAGGTGCATTATCTTATTCTGGTTAAACAGCATAGTTAACTTGTTTTAACATGCATGAAACCTGTACCAATGGATAGAGTGGATTTTTCTGATAATTTTTCATATATAAATTATTTCCATCCGAGTTACGGTTGAATTTATATGATTTTTAGAAGTTTAGAGTATTTGCTGGAATTTCCTGAATTAAAATATTTCCAGAAAAGGGGTTTACTGCGTCAGCATGACGTTGGCATGACGTCATCAGGTCAACAGGGCTGGTCCGGGTCAAACTGGCAGTGGGTCCCATATGTCAGTGACACAGTTATATAATAGGATTAATTAATTTTAACTAATCAAATTAGCAGGCCACAGGCCCACCGCCGATGTTAGCGAGGGGTTAGTTAGTCCTAACTAAACTAGTCAAGGGCGGGGCCCACACGTCGAAGACCCGGTGGTGAAACCCCGGTCAAAGGGTCAACGCCACCGGCTTGACGCCGGCGACGTCGAAGCGGGCGGAGCGCCGCTGGTTGCTCCTCCGGTGGCTAAAAAAGCGGCGGAGGGCACCGGGGAGCCCTTCCTCCTGCGCATCCAACAGAGGCCTGGGGGCGAGGTCGCCGGAGTTGGCGGCGGCGTTGAGCAGCGGCTGCCGGGCCACGGCACGAGGCCGTCGCCGCTGCGGTGCAGGGAGGCCAACCGAGGGCCTCTACGGCTTCGAGGACCCAGAGAACATGCCGGTGCTACGGAGACGCAGCGAAAAGCTTCGGGGCCTTGAGCTTCGCCCGGCCATGGCGATGGCGGATTCGGTGCTAAGCGGGCGGTGGCTACAGCGCGAGAGAGAGAGGTGATGGGAAACGACGGCGAGCTCACATGGGTCGCGTGGGGACGGTCAGCGAGCCCGGGAAGCGACAGCGGTGGCGGTGTGGTGAAGATCCTCGGCGGCGGTGGTGGAGAAGGCGGCGGTGAGACGATGGGGGCCATCCGGGCTTGCTTCCTTGGTGGAGAGGTTCAGCGGAAGAGGCGGAGCTCGGGAGCATGTCGGGAGGAGAGGGGTGGCGGTGGTCACGAGGGCAGCGAGGGCCGGGCGACGGCGGGCACTCGGTCGAAGAGAGAGGGAGCAGGGAGAGGGAAGGCGTGGGGAGAGGAGAGGGAGCAGGGGGTCGGGAGGGGGTGTCGCGTGGCATCTCCGGGCGTCGAGGGGAGCCAGGCGGAGCAGGAGGAGCTGGCGAGCTCGGCGCGGTCGCCGTGTCCCTCCTCTGCCTACTGGCAGAGGTAGGCGACGAGCGGTGAGGCGGTTGGTGGGCTGGGCCACCAACCGGGCCAGCGAGCGAGAGAGGGGGGGGGGAAAGGTTGGGCCGGTTGGGGCGCCAGGTAGGTTGGGCTTCTCTCTCTCTCTTTTTTATTATTTCTGTTTTCTATTTTCTGTTTTGTTTTAGTTTAGTAAAATACCAAACCATTTAAATAAATCCTGAAAATAATTGTGGGCATTAACTAAATTATTACAGAGGCCCTTAACTATTTTCAGAATTGTTGGAGCATTTAAAAATAATATTAATAGTATTTAAATGCCCCAATTCAAATACAATATGGTTTATTCAAAAATCCAGAAATGTCTTGGAAAAATATCCATCACCTCTGGATATGGTTTTCACCTTTTTCCATTAATCATGAACATTTTGCAAACCACTTTGGGTTCTTTGAAGATATTTTGAAGTTGAACCTATTTGAATTGCTTTAGTGCTAGGGCTTGATCATCCCCATTTCAAATTTCATGGAAATTGAACATGATGCATGGATGCAATGCTACTAGTTACAAGCAAGCTCTAGGGCTGATCTGGGGCTGTGACAGGAGAAGAAGAAAAAATAGAAAATATTATATTTTTTCTTCTTCTCCTCTATTCCTTTCTTATTCTCCTCTTTTTTCTTCTTCTTTTTTTTCTTCGATCTTCTCCTCTATTCCTTTCTTCTTCTCCTCTTTTTATTTCTTCTTCTTTTTCTTATGTTTTATCTGGTCTGTCGTCGTTGATATACCCCTCCCGATAACTTCAACACAAGGGGGGGTCGATATACCCCCTACCTGATAATATTATTTTCCCATGTACGTATGTCGTCGTTGTCGACATAACCCCCTCCCGATAACTTCAACACGTGGAAGTCGATATACCCCTCCCGATAACATTATTTTCCGTGTATGTATGTAAATGGGTTGTCGATATTACCCCCTCCCGGATAACTTCGACATGAGGGGCGGTCGATATATATACCCCCTCTCGACTGTGATAACTTATACCGCGGGAGCACCCCCCGACCCTCTAGCTCGACCAAAACACTCAAGGACACCCAAACCCTAGAAAAAAAATGATGTCAGTCTCCTACCCCCTCCCGCCGCGCCCCTACCCGACAAACTATCTCGAGGCCACCCCAAACCCTTGAAGTGTTGTCGAGGCCACCCCAAACCCTAGAGAAGCAGCGCCGAGGCCACTAATATGATTCCTTGTTGTGATTAGCTAGCTAGTTCTACGTTTGCCACTAATATATCCATCTGTCATGTTTGAATAATAATTTCCATGTTGTAAATATTTGTAGAAACTATGGGCAACCCCCGAGACGAAGCAACAGAAGCTGTGTTGGGGGACATAATCGCACAAGGAAGTGATGTCGTCTTCTCTTTTCTCAACGACACCGATAGTCTGGAAGGACAGGGTGAAGAAGCAGGCTATGATTATGATTGCTCCTTTGACCCAATGCCGGTGCAAGAAGGAGACCGTGATGACGGCTCCGATGACCCAATGACGGTGCAAGAAGGAGACCGTGATGACGGCTCCGGTGACCGAACCGAGTCCGGCCAGGTATATATATTAGTAAAGCCTGTGTTGACTAGCTAATTGATGCATTCATTGTTTTGGTATGTACACATATTAATTAACTCTCGTCTTTCTTCTTTTTTCTAGCACTCCGTATCAAGCACAACTTCGGTAAAGACACAAGGCCCGAAGAAAAAGTTGCGCTCGGATGAAAGGTTTGAGATCACAGCAATCGCGCGCGACGGCCAACCAATTGAACCCATCCGGACAAAGGAAGCATTTCCTGCTCAGTGCGGGGTTCTTGTTAGGGACAAGATCCCGATCAGCATCCACCAATGGTATAAGCCTAAGAATGAAGAACCTGAGGTGTCTTATACCAATGATATGTACAAAGATGATCTTTGGACTGAGCTGAAGGCAAATTTCACCCTACCGCCAGAGGAGGATCCGGAGAAGCCAGTTGAAGATCAATTAAACAAGTCTCATGCTCTTAAGAAGATGGCAGACCTATTCAGGAGGTGGAAGACTGAGCTGTAAAGGTTTGTCGACAAAGAAGAGACACCAGAATTCATCGGCAAATATGAGAAGATCAGAGATCACTGGCCTGCATTTGTGGCCCACAAGACATCGGAAAAGAGTAAGAAGATGTCGGCGACAAACAAGCAAAATGCTGCGAAGAAGAAGCTTCACCATCGCTCGGGGTCAGGTGGGTACCTCAAAGACCGGCCTAAGTGGTCCAAGGCTGAGAATGATCTTCTTGATAAAGGGATCGAACCAGAGACAATGAATTGGCCAGGCCGTTGCCGGACTTGGTTCTACAGGGCTGGCGGAACCTTGGACCCTGTATCCGGGAAGTACGTTTGGACGGACGCGCAATTGAAAATTCCAGTCAAGAGGCTTCAGTACTATATCGATGCAGCGCAGCAAGGGAAGTTTGTTCCACACAGAGAGAACGACGAGCTCACAATGGCCCTCGGGAATCCACAGGCACCACAGACGGACACGAGGCACGCCAGGCTCCGTTCCGTGGAAGGCTGGTTTTCCGGACGCAGGAGGTTACAAATGCCAGGAGAGGAGGAAAAAAGAGGAGCAGAACCAAATTCAGACGCTGCACGAAAGGGTTCATGCGCTAGACTAACGAGAAGTAGCTCGCAGCAAGCGACCTGCCGAAACTACCCCCGAAGCTACCCCGCCATCTCAGCAGAGAAGCAACGTGGCTTCCACCGAGCTGCTTCAGCCGGAGCATGTCTTGACGGCTCCTGCTAGCTACCCCGTGGATGCTATCACGGAGTCTCAACATTGCCACCTTATGACGCAATGACAGAACTTCAAAGTCAAGGCGGCTGTCGGCTCTGTTCGACCTCCTGAACCCGGCGCAACTTTTCACTGTCATCCAATTCCAGAAGGATATGCTAGGGTGACGGTGGACGAAATAACGGAGGGATTTGAGGACCTGCAGCTTGACCACCCACTAGTAAAAAAGGGGGCCGTCCCCGACACCGTCGCCGTGAGCAACTAATTTAGATGTGTAGTAATTTTTTTAAGATTTTTTTGTAGTTTCATAGATTTTTTTTGTTAGATGTGTAGTAATTTAGATGTGTAGTTCATAGATTTTTCTGTCAGATTTTTTTTCATATTGTGTAATTAATTTGTTTATATTGTGTTAGATTTTTTTTCTGTTAAAAGATTTTCTTGGTGATATTATTGTTGAATATGCATGTTTGTATGTTCATATATATGCAAAGATCGAATATGTCAAATTTTTATGATTTTTTTTGTTTATCGAATTTTTATGATTTTTTTCTTTTGTAATTTTGTTCATAGAATTTTAATGATTTTTTTGTTCATAGTATTTTCTTTGTCAAATTATTATGTATGTATAGGAAAATTGTGAATGATAGAAGTCATTTATGAATATTTTCATATATAGAGTAGAGGAAAAAGGAAAAAATAAGAAGAGAAAGTGTTTAATATAATTAGTTAGAAAAATAATAGAACTATAGTTTTTCAATAGGACCCTCATTTTGGAGTGAACGATCGAATATTCCCCTATTCCTTCTTATTTTAACTGATTGTATTCCATATGGAATAAGTGGAGAACAAAAGCATTCCATGACCTGCCAAGGGGCTGTTAAAAAAAAGCTCTTCCTTGAATTTACTTTATTTTTATTCCTTTTTCGAACTCCAACCAAAGTAGATTCGAAGACGAGTCACTTCAATTATCCTTTTAAGTTCTATTCTATCTTCTGTCTTTCCCTACTTGGAGCAGGAGATTCAATTAAGCGAGATTCGGAAGCTATAATTTCGCCTTTCCCATCAATAGGTTTAGCCAGAGCATTTACAACACGACCCAAGTAAGCCTCACTCACGGGTATCTGAGAAATTCTTCCTATTGCTTTTACAAAACTTCCCTCTTGTATCGTCAACCCATCGCTCATTAATACAATCCCAACATATTTGGATTCCAAATTCAGAGCAATACCCCTAGTACCTTCTGCAAATATATATTAGTTCAATTCTATTTCTAGATATCTATTTCTATATATTAGTATTAGTTAGTAGTACTATTAGTTACCGATCCCGGCTCTGTGAGTTCTTTCTTCCTGATGAACTGTCGGCACCGGTCCTACATTTTTTTCTCTGTGGACCGAGGAGAAAGGGGGCTCAGCAGGAAGAGGATTGTACCATGAGAGAAGCACAGAGGTCAAACCGCTTCAAATAGTTTATTTTTAGTAAGTACTACTTTATTTTATTTATAGTAAGTGCTTCATATATAGTTGAACTAGCTATAGTTGATTTAATAAACTACTTTGTTTTACTATATATAGAAGTAGTTTGTTTTTAGTAAGTACTACTTTATTTATTTATAGTAAGTGCTTAGTAGTTGAACTAGTTGATTTAATTAATAAAACTACTTTATTTAACTATATATAGAAGTAGTTCCCGCATCGACGTCGGCGATGCCTATCCCGCATCCACATCGTAGTCGAATCGGCGGTGGAGGCCTGCTTGATCAGGGCCATGTTCGGGACTGGGCTCCGCCGGGCTGGTATTGGGAGGTGCTGCCTTCCGGGGGACGTAGGTTGGCGAGGAGGCAGCCCATTGTTGACCTGATCCTTGTTTGGTGGCGTTTGTGTGTGCCAGTGACGGTGCCGAGACTTCCGGACACCGCTGGGGTGCTACGTCACCCTGTCAGCGAGGAGGACGAGCATGTCCGTCGCTACATGGTTGCATTGGAGGGCAGGTTCAACAATACCTGGCAGGTTCTTCAGGGATCTCACTGGAGCTATGATCATGTGATGGTTCCTTATCTTTGGGTGTCCACTGCCCGCGACGATACCCGTCGGGTGCTACGGCTCTAGCTGTATTAGTGATGCTATATGTATGATAGTATTCGAGGAGTATTAGTGATAATATTCGACGATGTACGGACACAAGAGATGATGTACTTTTGCTTATAATTGAATGCATGCTAATTTGAATACTACTTTATTTTATGATTTGGTTTTGCTTATTTAATGCTCATATTGGAAAAGTGCTCCTATTTTGAATGCTAAAATTGGAGAGCACTATGCAGAAATCTAGGGCCCCCCCTCCATCATCCATGCCATCGTGGGGGTAGCTTCTCCTTCATTCCCGTGTGCTAGACAATTTGGTGTAATAATGCACTCGGGAATGAAAGGAGGATCTACGTTCCATCACCGATAGTCAACCCGTGATTAATAATAATGATCTAATTTAGGTTTTTTAGTACATATATTTAATTGTACAAGTTTAATATTTGAATTATGAACATAGGATGGAAATGTCGTACTCGGACGACGAAAACCGCCCGGGGGAGTGCGACTGGTGCCACGACGACCGAGGTATGTGCGACGGGTTCATTGAGCTGGACGAAGATCGGCGCTTCAGCATTAAGCTCGAGGAGACCTTCGATGTTCATACGGTACGCAACAACGACAATAGTTTTTTTCATAATTAAGCACGACTTCAACTATTTTAACGTGTATTTTTCATCTTTTCCAATTCGACTAGCTTATCCCATGCTATGCAAGACGCTATGTCTTGGAGAGGATGGGTTTTGAAGGCCATGAGAGTATGGAAACCAAAAAAATTCTCCTACGGACCCATCATGGTATGGATTTTCAAGTAAAGTTGTACAATGCTGAGAGTGTAACCCATTTTGGTTGTAAAAATTGGGAAGCACTTTGCAAGATGTATGGTTTTGATGAAGGTACGCTTTTCACCATGGATCTTGGTGATCCTACAATCGAGCAAGACAATATGGAGGATTTGGGTCCTTGTGGATACACCTCCAATTCTTCCCCCATGTGAGCTTAACATAGTTATTAAGTAATTTATATTGTTTATTTCAAAATAGTTGACAGCTTATTTCCATTGACAGCTTATTTTCATTTTTCAAATAATGTGCGGAAGATGGTAGACAAAACCCACTACACCGATGGCTCTGAATTAACTTATAAGGAGAAAAATCATCTGATCGCATTTTGTACTGATCTTGAGAATTACAATGTCTACAATCGAACTCCTCAACATTATGGTCAATACGTGCCACTAGTGCACGTGTTGAACTACGGTAACTACCACTGGTAGAATAAGGGCCTATTGTCCCGGTTGGTAAGGGCCTTTAGTCCCGGTTCCTGAACCGGGACTAAAGGGTCGGTACTAATGCCTCCCCCATTTAGTCCCGGTTCCACCACGACCCGGGACTAAAGGCCGCGGCCATGTGGAGCTTCACCTTTAGTCCCGGTTGGTAACACCAACCGGGACTAAAGGAAATTTTATGATTTTTTTGAATTTTTTTTTGAATTTTTTTATTTTCAAATTTCTGAATTATTTTAACCTCTAATCTCTAATCACCACCCCTCATCACTTTGCTCAATTTATCCTCTAATCTCTAATCACCCTCATCATTCCAAATCATCTAACTTCCCGAGCGGTCACCCATCCTCCCACTCCCCAGCCTAAGCACGCTTAACTTCCGGGTTCTTTTCTCCCTCGTTTCCAAGTCAAGACTTGTTGTTTTCACGACAATAGTAAGATGTCAATCCTATTAACCCTCGTGAATTTCGCTTGAGCATGAAGTGACACATTTCACTGTTTGAGTTTGAAACTATTGTTTTAAAAAACAATAATTATTTTAAAAACAATAGTTATTTTGAATAATTAGTTTGACCATAGTTTGACCACAGTTTGACCATAGTTTGACCACAGTTTGACAAGATTTGACCAAAATTCAAAATAACTGAAATAATTATTTAGTAACACTAATATTCTAGAATAATTAGTTTGACCATTGTTTGACCACAGTTTGAAACTTTTTCGATTTTTTCCACTCTAGATCTTAAAAGCCTAGTAACTTTTTTTTCTGTTAAATGCGGATGTAACTTTTCAAGTAGATGATTTTTCATATAAAAAACTTTTTCATCCGAGTTCATATGCAAAAGTTATGCCCATTTTTACAAATTCCAGAGAGATTTTGCAAATAAAGTCGAAATTCACATTTGCAAATTTTCCCAACAACTAGACCACAAATCACATGGGAAACTTATTTTGTTTTATTTTTTTGACATTTCCATCATTTTCTTTTATTTTTTTAAAGACTGAAAAGGCGATCTACAGGGGGGGGGTAGAGTTTGAAAATGGGACCTTTAGTCCCGGTTCGTGGCACGAACCGAGACTAAAGGTCTCAACCCCATTAGTCCCGGTTTGTGTCTCAAACCAGGACTAAAGGTCTAAACCGGGACTAAAGGGCATCGCACCCTTTAGTCCCGGTTCATGTCTTAAACCGGGACTAAAGGTCTAATCTTTAGTCCCGGTTTGAGGCACGAACCGGGACTAAAGGGCATCGCACCCTTCAGTCCGGGTTTGTGTCTTAAACCAGGACTAAAGGTCTCAGGTGAACCGGGACTAATGCCTTAGCTGCACGAACCGGGACCAATGTGAATATTGCCTAGGTTCCAAAGCCCTGTTTTCTACTAGTGTACCATGGAGATACCCTGGTAAGATTTTTTACTATTACGACATCCGTGCATCTTTTTGCATACTTCTAAAACTAGTACATCATTGCTAACTACGAAGTTATTACTATGTTTTTCAACAGATAATCCCGAATGCTTGTGTGCCTCATCTGATGTATATGCACGGTAGCCTTCATGTTTTGAACATACAACCAGGTCGTCCTAAGAATCTCAACTATCCATACCGGATTTCTAAAAGAAGTGGAGACATGACAATCAAAGAATGGAAAAAATGTATGGACAGTCGTAAGGAGCTTCTTGTAAGCAAAAGGAATCGAAGCGCAAGAATTGAGATGTAATGATCTCCATTCTTCATAATGGAGAGTCAGGGTCT
This sequence comes from Aegilops bicornis, assembly GCA_021605145.1. NCBI lineage: Eukaryota > Viridiplantae > Streptophyta > Magnoliopsida > Poales > Poaceae > Aegilops > Aegilops bicornis. The sequence continues at coordinate 753,904,098 of CM038673.1, read as the reverse complement.
ATATTGTTTTATGCTATTTTACCTTAAGGGTGTTTAGGTCCTACACGATCTTGATGATCATGTGCTAAGAACAATTATGTAGGGTTGGGTTCGATGACTATGAGGATGATGATCGTATGACTTATTATTAATAACGAGTAGAAGTTGTATGATGATGCATGATTAGTAGGACTTGTTATTATATATGATGATGTATGATGCGAGCATGCATGAGTTATTATATATCTGCGGGTGAAATGAACATAGTAGTAGCGTTGGTAAACCAAGGACGAAGATATAAGAGAGGACACTTCTCTCTATTATCTAGCTAATAAAAACCTAAAAATAGACACCCAAAACCCCTAAACCAGTCACTTTTTTTAAAAGAAAAACCTCAGCTCCAGCCAGCTGGTGACGCGTGGAAGCCTTTTGGTCCTGATTTATGTCACCAACCGGGACCCAAGGCCCCCCTGCCTGGGCTGTCCGCAGCGGCCACGTGGATGCCCATCTGTCCCGGTTCGTGAAAGAACGGGACTAAAGGGGGAGGCATTAGTAACGACCTATTTTTACTAGTGACTAAAGGCCCTTACGAACCGGGACAAATGCCCTGTTTTCTACTAGTGACCCTACCGGTGAAGGGGAGACTCGGCTGGGTTCTGCTCTGAAGACTCCATGCCTATGGCGGAAGGATCTCATCAACCTTTCGAACTGGATACCTCCGCCTCCTCCTCCTCCTCCAGTGAGTCAGGGCACTCCGCCTCCTCCACCGCCTCCTCCTCCCGTGAGTGGCGATCAGGCACTCAGCCTCCTTCTCCGGCCGGCGTGGCGGCACTCCGCCTCCTTCTCCGCCTGCGGCGGCGCGCCCGAGCAGCCACCAGCCTCCTCCTTCTCCGCCTCGCCAGCAAGGGCGGAAGAGACCCGCCGCCGCCCCGGCTGCTCCGGCGTGTCGTAGTCCTTCTCCTGCTGAAGATCGTGGAAAAAGAAGTGGAGGACTTCTTTGAAGGGGTGAAAGGAAAGAGACATCCACCTCCGGAGGAGAAGGTAGATGCGGTGAAAGCAAAGCGCACTATCGATGCCCTGAGGAAACCACCAAATTCTCCACCGAAAACCAACTATGAGCATGTTACTGAAAAGACATATCTTGAAGCGGAGCGGTCGGGAAGTACTGTCAGTGATCAAAGGTTAAAAGAACGACGAGTAGCTGGGAAAAAAATGCCCAGCTCGGCGCACAAGCGAACCAATCGTGCCCCCCGCTCAATGTGTCTAGCGACATCGTCGCTCATGCTCCGGGGATGGTGCCCGGTTATAGCAATCTTGGAGATTACCTGCCCGACGATGTACATTATGATTTCTTGGAGGTGGACGAACACAGATACGAGTACGGGAAGCCTCTCGTCAAAGATGAAAAATCTCTAACAACGATGATGCGAAGATCTGTTGGGACGAATACTTTGTATCTGAGAATTAAAGAGGAGCACGACCTCGTTGGAACTGATCTGTTGCATGTTCCATTGATGAGTTCTTCCAGTTCTTCAATCAAAAGGCCCTCGATAAATTAACGGTCACTTGCTACTGTCTGTAAGTATTACTTCTGTCATTAAGTCTCTATATATAGCTCAGCTCTTTCATTGCATTCCTTTATAATTATCCTCACTATATTATGCAGATTGAAGATCGTCGAGTGCAGAAAAGCAGAAATGTATGATATTGGGTTCATTAACACAAATCTTGTAGATGAATTTCAGGTTACAAAGAACGCCGAAGAGGCCGAGGCCAACTTGCTCAAATCATTGTTAATAAATAAAAACAAAGATTTAATACTCTTTCCTTACAACTTCAAGTGAGTGTTACTGTTGTGTTCATATTCAGTTTCCCTTATTACTCGAGCGAGGTTATAGTAATGTAATTGATCAGTTATGTATACGTGTGCAGCTTCCACTATATTCTCCTGGAGATTAAGCTTGAGCGGAGACTAGTAACCGTCTTAGACTCAAGATGAAAAGATCCCGAAACCTATGCGGACATGACTTAAATGCTGAATAAGTAAGTTCAATCGATCATTATCGCACTATATCGACAACTTTTTGTTCATTTCCTGATATCTCAAGTAATAATAATTATTTTCTTTGTCTTGCAGGGTTTGGAAACAGTTCACCGCAGAAGCTCCGGGGCTGCCGAAGGAGCCGCGATATACATACCTGAAAGTAAGTACTACTAGCTAGCTAGTTGTGCGCATCTTTCGTTGATTCTATAGCTACTTTCATCAATGCCATTTATAATGCTTCATTATCAGTTTGATTGAACTCTATTTCTCGTAAAGTGCTTGTGGCAGGAACAAGGGAATGATTACTATGGATACTACGTGTGCGAGTTCATCTACAACGCGACTTTGAAAAATAAGCGGGGCTACTTTGAAAGACAATATGAAGTGCATAAGAAATAATATTCACAATTTCATTTTATTACACCATCATTTCTGTTGAGTTTCATTCATATATATGTATTAACGCCCTTCTTCAAATTAGACGTGGCAGATGCGGAATGAACTCCTACCACAAGATTGCATGAAAGCAATTCAAGAGGAATTGGCGGGATTCTTTCTTGACCATATCATCAATAAAGCCGGAGAATACCATGTGGAAGTTGATTTCAAATGCTAGGGGATTGTAAGAGATCTTACATATTGTATATGTATGGAGCCAGTAGCGTCGGATAGATAATACGAAAACTTGTTGTTCGAACAATCTCTAGAAGAAGGAGAGGTCGATCACTTCTCTCGGTATGCATGACGAACTTCTGAACTTAATGGTTTCCTTCATTTTCTTACCAGCTAGCGTGTCGAGGGCCTCTCTATGTATAGTACGTAGCGTCGACCAAACACGGACATAAGACAGGACACTTCTCTCTATTAATTAGCTAGCTAACACAATATATGAAACACCTAAATTAACCCCCAAAACCCCCAACCCAACCCCCCCTTTAAAAAAAACAAAAACCCCAGCCCCTGAAATGCTGACGCATGGATGCCTATTGGTCCCGGTTGGTGCCACCAACCGGGAAGAAAGGCCCTCCTGCCTGGGCTCGGCGCACCGGCCACGTGGAGGCCCATCTGTCCCGGTTCGTGTAAGAACCGGGACTAAAGGGCTAGGGCATTACACTACTGGAATCAGAGGATTTGCCATCAGCCTTTTCTTTGCCGCCTGCTAGCGGACGACAAAGGAGGTCTTTGCTGTCCCTTTCCAAAAAACAGACGGCAAAGAACTGGCTGACGGCAAAGATCATATTGCCATCAGCCAGTTATTTGCCATCCACTAGTGGACGACAAAGAATCTTTCCCGTTGGCTACCGGACGGCAAAGAGGGAGGGGCCCCACTGATGAACTGCTCAAAAAAAAAACCTAACGCCCCCCCCCCCCTCTTTGTCGCCCGCTAGCGGACGACAAAGAGCAAAAAAGCGGACGACAAAGGGGGGCGGACGGCAAAGATTTAACCTATCCAAGAGCGGCCGCGCCCCACCCCGCCCCTCTCTCTCTGTTTCTCTCCCTCTTCACACACACGCCGCCGCCACCACCACTCTCCGCCGCCCCATCGCCCCACCACCTGTGACACTCCAAAAAATTTCTTTTGGTTTTCTTCAAACTTTGTTGGATTTGAAGAAAGTCATTTAAACCCTTCCAAAAATCCCTCTCTCTGAAAACCTTTTTCCCTTTGGCAAGGTTTTCACTTTGGCATTTTCTTCAACTCAGGTGTTTGGTTATTAAAAACTTTTCCTCTGTTTGCCCTCTTCCCCAAATTCAAAATTTTAGGATTTTATTTTTCTTTTAAAGAAAACCCTAGGATTTTTGCAATCATCTCCAATATTGAAACCACTCTTGGTTTTCCATGCCCGACATGGTAAAACCTCCCAAAAACCTTCTTTCCACCTTGGGGCAATCCAAACTTTCTGTCTCATCAAGTTCAAACCATTTCTAAATTTTATTTCATTTATTTCCTGCCCAAAATCTTTTCTGTCAATTATTTTGAGCCTAGGGGATTTACAAAGCAAGTACCAAGATGCATTTGAGTTTTGACCTCAAACCAACTCGCCTGGATAGTCCTTGGTACCCACAACCTTGAACCATCATGATTCACTACTCTTCTTTTCAAATATTTCAAATTTCAGTCTCTGCAAGTTTGGACCAGATTTGTCAAATTGGTGAAATTCATATCTCGTCTTCTCCAAAAATTCCACAAAAATTCAAGCAGCCCCCAGACGCAATGAGAAGGCACTCCACCAAAAATCAGCTCAAGCAGAGCCTCCCACATACCAAAATCATTCTGTCGAACACGTGACCTACACTGTTTCATTGCACTTTTAGAGATTCAGAGAAGTTCAGAGTTCAGTGTCGCTTCTCATTGTCAGATTTCGGTCACGCGGCCACAGTGCGCTCTGGCACGATGCACACGGCCCCTGGCCAGCACCCCGCACGCACGCTTGGCCGATTCCTCGCGTCGGTGGCGACGATCCTCGCCGGTGTTGGAAGTTTCTACGGTGGCCGCGCCACCCGTGGCGGCCAGAGAGGGCTCGAGCCCGCTCGCCACGCCACCCGGCACCGCCCATCGCCCCTGGCTCTCCGCGTGTCCCTGTCATGCCAGCGCATGCCCGTGGCACCGTCGCCGTGGCCCGGCAAGCACAGAGCGTGCTCCTTGCCGCCTACGGGCCCGCGCCGCCCCGTTCCGTCAAGCACGCCCAAAGCACCCAATCCTGGCTCGTTTAGCACCTAAACGGAACCAGTGAACCCCCACGACGGCGCTCAACCCCTGAACCTCCCCGACCAATGTCCTGCGCCGCCGTAAACTGCGCCGGAGAACGCCGTTCTCGGCAACCGCCTCGGGCCGGCTATATATAGCACTCCCGAGCGCGCCCTCGCCCCCGCACACCTCCACCACCTCAGTAGTCCTCGCCGAGCCCCTGGAAGGGCCTCGAGGGGCTCTTCTTCCTCGACTCCGGCCGCCCCGTTCCGCCTCGGCCTCCACCTCGATTCACTCCGGTGAGGTCGTCCCCGGTGCCCAAATCCCGTCAGCTACCCTCTCATGCCACCACAAGTCTAACCCCCTCCTCAATTTCTCCTCCGCAGCACTCTCCGACGAGACCTACGACCACCCGGACCGCCGTCCGCCGGAGCAGGAGCCGCCGTCGATGTGTTGCTCGCCGGCAACCACCACCACCACCAACCGGCGCGGTATGACGCCCTGAACACGGAGGTACCCTCCGATCTTCCTGCCTCGCCGTGGATCGCCGCTGGCGACCACCGCGGCTCTCGGGCGCCGACGAGCCCCGTCTCTCTCGTTTGAAAATTCAAACCTGACGGGTGGGACCCGCCCGTCAGCCTCTATATTTTTTTGAATCGTTTTCTGAAAGTGTACTCTGGCAAATACGCTTTCTACTCCGAACCGTTTTTCTGTGCTTTTCTGTTTAAGCCCCTGAGAGTTTTCTGTTTCATTACAGATGGGTCCTTGGACCAAAACACTTATAACTTTTAAACAGAAAGGTATTTTTGAGTGATTCTTTTTCTGCCCTCTTCAAAATTTTGTCAAGGATTTTATCAGATTTATTTGAAAAATATTTGGATTACTTTTCTGTACTCCACGGCATTTACGTTAGCGCGTGTATTTTGTGTACCGTAGATACCGAAGGAGGTGATGGAACCGCGAACTTCACCGAGCTAGACCCCGACTACTCTGAACCAGGCAAGCATGTTTGAAATCCTGATATGATGAGTGTCTTGCCATGTTTGCATTAAGTAGTTTCATGACATGTTCATAAGCATCCCGATAATTTTTCGTCTCGTGATAAGTTGAGACAAGTGAGTTTCGGAAATCCATGAGTTAATGGAAATGAGGTTGCATGGCCACGTGATGGCATGAATATGGGTAAGATGGTAGTGTTGTAGCATGCCAGTCTTATGCCAGTATATTTTTGACTCCGGTATCATCTCCCGTTCATTTCTTTTTCCCGTACTGCCACATGTTTCCCATAGGGATATGGCTTAGTAAGTTGCAAACCACTTCCTGGTACACACCAAATTGAGAGGCGGGATGAAGGTTCCATGGCCTGGATTAAAGCCTTTCATCCGGTCGGGGGCATGGGTGTTTCCGGTTGGGACCGAGAGGGGGGCACCCCTTAGAGCGCGCGTATATAAATTTGATCCCATGCTATTCGAGATTGTGATCTCCCCATCTCAAAGTTTTTCTTGAACGCTGCCTAGGGTGATTCCTAGAAACATGAGGTGGGATGGGTGTGTACTGGTTAGTTGTGTTTCTTCCGAAATACCATAAATGGAGCTAGTCCCTCGTGACTACGGAAATCCGTTGGCTGTGGAAAATTTTGGTACAAACTCTGCAGAGTCAAAATTCTTGAATTCATCTTATTCATGTCCGAGTACCGTGTTCACCTTATCTTGTCAAATGTCAGTCTCGGTGTCAGAAACTCCTGATAACCATATGAGTGTTATATGTTTATTTCCCTGTGAATGGACTAACCCACTTATTGTCTTGTGAGGAATATTTTTCGTGAGCACCATTTCTTGTCAGTTATGAATAATGAATTATAAGCCCTTTCCGCGATGTCGCTCAGACGTCCGACTGCGGCCTTGTTATTATTTATTTTTATAAGCCCTTTCTGCGACGTCGCTGAGACGTCTGACTGCGGCCTGGTTATTATTTACTTTTGTTATAAGCCCTTTTTGCGATGTCGCTCAGACGTCCGACTGCGGCATTGTTATTATTTATTTTTGTTATAAGCCCTTTCTGCGATGTCGCTCAGACGTCCGACTGCGGCATTGTTATTTTTTTATATAAGCCCTTTCTGCGATGTCGCTCAGACGTCCGACTGCGGCATTGTTATTTTTTTTATATAAGCCCTTTCTGCGAAGTCGCTCAGACGTCCGACTGCGGCATTGTCATTATTTACTTTTGTTATAAGCCCTTTCTGTGATGTCGCTCCGACGTCCGACTGTGGCACGCATTGTCTTTTCTTTCAATATAAGCCCTTTATGAGGTGTCGCCTAGACACCCGACTGCGGCATGTTTTACTTATTTGTTCACCCTTCGAGGCGTCGCTTCAGACACCCGATCGGTTTTGAGTTTATCTTCTTTGGAGTTTTTGAGCGGACTACCGCCGATTCCCTTTTTACTTACTTGTGCTACTGAATTGATAACACATTGTTATAAACTAATCATGTCGCATTCATGCATACATTTGTTATATCTTTTGTCTGAACTGTCTTGCGAGTACTTTCAAAGTACTCACCTGGCTTGTTGATTTGGCCAGATGCTGAGGATTCCCAGTCAGTCTCTTGCGACCCTGGATTTGGTCATTGTGTTATATCCGCTTCCGCTACCCAAATAAATTCATCGAGCCTTACCTCGACGCTCGATGTGCCGCTAGTGTAGTAGTCTTAATATCCACTCCACTCTGTTATTCCACCTATCACTTTTATCTCGAGTCAGTAGTATTGCCACCCCACACCATTGTGTCATATCTGCCATTATGTATAATTATTGGTGTGCTTGTAATAAATTGTTGAGCAACTTCAGCTCGACCCTATAATATATTAATGCTACTGGCTTATTGTATCAAAGTTTTGTCTACCAGTGAGGAGGATTTTCCTCACACTGGAGAATAAAAGATCGGTTTCTCAATAAACATTTTTATTGAAAAACCGGTCGTGACAAGCTTGGTACCAGAGCCAGGCTGACTGTAGGAAGCCACTAGGTGCGATCGCTAATTGGTTATTAGCAGAATAGAGCTGTTTATTATATTTTTACAAATGTAGTCAATTTCTGACAGTCAGCATAAATTTATGATTTGACTACTCTGGATTTTTTGCCTACTTGTGTAGATGGCTGGCAACGACTGCGAGTCGCAGATGTTCGCCAACATGCCCGATGGGTTCGTCAACCTTCTCTCCTTCATCGTCCAAGTCGCGATGGGGCCAGCTGTGCGACAAGTCTTCTCACTCTCTCAGCACAAGGTCAATGACCGTCTAACCATGCACCAAGCCGTGGTGCAATTCAAGGGAGGGCGTATTGAGTTACGCCGCTTCCGGTTCTTGGGGAGAGCCATGCCCACGGAGAAGCATGCACTGCAGATGGCAGTCCGTGAGGCGATAGCTCATCTCAGGGACATCCTTCCTTCAATGAAGACTCGTCGCTACCGCTACCTGCCCTGTCACGTGCCATATACCTGCCACTACGCGTTCTCTTTCCCCAGAGGAGAACGGGACGAAGCTTTTGAGATGCTCATCGAGTATCTCCGGGCTTTGGAGGCAGCCTTCGACAACCTGGTGGACGACTTTGTAGCTACCCGCATGGACTCAGTCCATGGTTGTGCCGCCAACAGGAGGGAGCTCCTATGCGTCGCACCGCCACTGACTTTCGTCTCGTCATCAGCTTCGTTTGCTCCTACTGCTCTCATCGCTACTCGTCACATGCCTACCACGGAGGAGTTCAACCATGTCATTGCGCCTACTCCGGTTCGTTCTGCACCACCCCTCATGCCCGCTCATGTTCGAGTTGTCCCGCACAGGGCACCTGCTCCACCAACTCAATGCAGCACCTCACGTCTAGAGCCTATCACCGAAGAGGAGGTTGAGTCCCTAGCCTCACTACGCCTCACCCTTGGCAGGCCGAGGGAAATCCTTACCATCTCCGACTAAGTACGCTTAGCCGCCATGCGATGACCGACTTGTACGATATGTTTATTTGTACATAGGCTGTGAGAAGTAGCTTGTTTGCGCATCATGTAGGATCTGGAGGAGTGCACTATCCTAAATAACATGTCAGGATTATGTACGCATATCCTGAGTGATGTATTGTATAATTATTGCTTGCGTGTAAGATATGTAATGAACAGTCCTTCTCCGTGCGCAAACGTTTATTCTCTTGAAAAATCTTGGAGCATTTGTGACTTTTTCCCGTCTTCTTGAATTTATTGATCTTTGCGGCTCAATTTCTTTTCTTATGAGTGTTTCAAAATATACCCCAGAGTGAACCATGCCTCGTCCTTGGACGCGCTCCATGCCAACTCCGACAGAGGAAAATTATGGCACACCCCCAGTCAACAATTTCACACAGGGGCAGACTAGTCAACAGGACAGTGAAACGGCACCTTCCCAAATGTGCCGTCTTTATGAACAAAGTCAGCAACAACATCAGGAAATAATGAACCAAGTCATCAATATGGGGAATCACCGTGGACAGTATCAGCAGCAATCAAAATTATCTGAGCTACAGAAGACACGTCCCCAAACTTTTTCTCACACTGACAAACCTCTTGAAGCCGAAGACTGGCTTCGAGACATGGAAAGAAAGTTAATTATTGCCTAGTGTTCAGATCTTGAGAAAGTGCTTTATGCTCCGCACTACCTCACTGGATCTGCCGCATCGTGGTGGGAAAATTTCATACACATGCACCCCAACGAAAATAATATAACATAGGAGGAATTTAAAGAAGGTCTTCGTTGGGCGCATATTCCTAAGAGGCTTATGAGGATCAAAAAGAGAGAATTTGATGACCTCAGGCAAAGGACAATGACGGTGTCAGAATACAACAGTCAGTTTACTCTGCTGTCTCGCTACGCATAAGCGAGGCGTATGTCGGAAAAACAAAAGATGGAGAAATTCCTGGGCGGTTACGACACCCGGCGCTTAAATGCCAATTGGTCGTACACACCTTTCCAGATTTTAAGGCGGCTGGTGGATAAGGCCATTACCTTGGAAAATGAGAGACGCAGCTTAGAAGATTTCCGCGAGCGGAAGAGGGACCAGACTAATCACGCCCGCAACCACCGCAGCAAGACAGATGTTCAGAAAAACTGGACACGCAAACCCAGGACAAGCGTCTCGCGCCCAATCAAGAATTTTCATGCAAGGGACAAGGAGTTCACATACCGCCCAGGCGTTACCTGTTACGCTTGTGGAGAAGAAGGGCACTATGCCAAGCAGTGCCCCAAGCCAAGGAACTCGACCCCAAAGCCGAACAACGGAAGCAATAATTCGGCGCCAAAGCGCAACAATTTCAACCCAAATAACAACCACAGGAAGGGTCATCTGAACCACGTGACCAAAGAGGAAGCAGAAAATGCCCCAGATATCGTATTCGGTACGTTTCCTGTCAACACAATACCTACCATGGTTTTGTTTGATTCTGGAGCTTCTCACTCATTCGTTTCGAAAAGTTTCTCTTTGCAAAATAATTTTTCGATGCTTCCCTTGGAAAAATCTATGGTCGTCAAGTCCCCTGGGATTAAGCAAATTACCCAGAATTACTGCCAGGGTGTGGTTATCGAGTTTCAAGGGTTGAAGTTTCACGCAAATCTTATCATGTTGGAAAATAAAGGACTGGATGTCATCTTAGGGATGGATTGGTTAACCACCAACAAAGGTTTTATTGACTGCTTCAACAGGACCGTAATTCTCACCCACCACCACGGGAAGACCATCAAGGTTTCAGCCAAGGAAAGAAAAATATCCCGACAACCGAGATTGAACAAGGTGGATATTTCTGAATTGAGCAAGGTTCCAGTAGTGTGTGAGTTTCCAGATGTATTTCCTGAAGAGCTACCAGGCATGCCACCAGACCGAGAGATAGAATTCAGCATTGAGCTAGCACCCGGAACCGCTCCCATATACAAGAAACCATACAGAATGGCACCATCCGAATTGGTAGAACTGAAGAGGCAAATAAAGGAATTATTGGAAAAAGGGTATATACGAGCCAGTTCCTCACCGTGGGGTTCACCAATTTTATTTGCCAAAAAGAAGGATGGCACACTGAGATTGTGTATCGATTATCGAGCACTTAACATGGTCACAATCAAGAACAAGTACCCGATGCCGCGAATAAATGATTTATTTGATCAGCTCGCTCAAGCCAAGCTATTCTCAAAAATTGACTTGAGGTCAGGATACCATCAATTAAAAGTACGAACGGAAGATACCCCCAAAACAGCTTTCACCTCTAGATATGGACTGTACGAGTTCACAGTAATGCCATTCGGGCTAACGAACGCCCCCGCATATTTTGTTCACCTCATGAACAAAGTATTTATGAAATACATGGACAAGTTTGTTGTGGTATTCATCGATGATATTCTGATATACTCCAAGACACCAGAAGAGCACGCTGAACATCTCCGAATTGTGCAAGGGGAACTCAGGAAACATCAATTATACGCCAAATTCAGCAAATGTGAATTTTGGCTAAGGCAAGTAGGCTTTTTGGGCCATGTATTAACCCAAGAAGGTATTGCAGTAGACCCGGAAAAAGTCAAGGCCGTACTTGGCTGGAAACCACCAGCCAACGTAACGGACGTACGAAGTTTTCTAGGGATGGCGGGTTACTACCGAAAATTTATTGAAGGATTTTCCACTATAGCAAAGCCAATGACGCAGCTACTCAAGAAAGACAAGAAGTTTGAATGGATGGAAGCTTGTGAGAAAAGTTTCCAAGAACTGAGGAGGAAACTGACGACAACACCAGTATTAATTGTGCCAGACATACACAAGAATTTTGAGGTATATTGTGACGTATCTCGAAAGGGCCTCGGGTGCGTATTGATGCAAGAAGGCAAGGTTGTCGCATATGTTTCCAGACAACTTCGCAAGCATGAGGAAAATTATCCTACTCATGACCTGGAATTAGCAGCAGTTATTCATGCACTCAAGGAATGGAGACACTTCTTACTTGGAAATCGTTGTGAAATATACACGGACCACAAGAGCCTCAAGTATATTTTCACACAACCAGAACTCAATTTACGGCAGCGATGCTGGTTGGAATTAGTAAAGGATTATGATGTTGGAATCCACTACCACCCAGGCAAAGCAAATGTTGTAGCAGATGCTCTAAGTCGGAACCCTAGTCCGAACAACGACAGCATGCCAAACTTGAGGCCTCAGTTTCGGCAGGAATTTGCTAAGCTCAATCTGATGGTGGTCACCGAAGGCAGTGTGTCGAACTTAGAGATACAACCTACCCTGATAGAGAAAGTTAAAGAAGCTCAGCATGGACACCCCAGCATTGAAGGCATAAAACGGAAGATGAAATTGGGCAAGGCCCCAGAATTCGTTATCGGTGAGCAGGGAATATTGTGGTACGGGAATAGACTTTGCGTACCAAATATCCACGACCTTAAACAGCAAATCTTGGCTGAAGGCCACACCGCCCCATATTCAATTCACCCTGGAGGAACAAAAATGTACAAAGATCTTCAGGAAACATTTTGGTGGCATGGTATAAAAAGGGACATAGCCACGTTTATTGCGTGTTGTGACTCATGTCAACGCATAAAGGCCGAGCACCAGAAACCGGCCGGACTATTGCAACCAAATAAGATACCCGAGTGGAAATGGGACGAGATCGGAAAGGATTTCATTGTTGGGCTACCTCGGTCACGACATGGGCATGATGCCATATGGGTCATCACTGATAGATTGACTAAAGTAGCACACTTCATCCCCGTAAAGACAACTCACACCACTCAGAAGCTCGCCAGGCTTTATCTTTCTCGTATCGTCTGCCTACATGGAGTTCCGAAGACTATAATATCTGACAGAGGCACAAAATTCATCTCCAGATTTGGGATCACCTGCAACAAGCTCTGGGAACCCAACTAGCTTTCAGTACAGCATACCATCCACAGACCGATGGACAAACTGAACGCGTAAATCGAATCTTAGAAGACATGCTGAGAACATGTGTTCTCACTTATGGAGCCAGTTGGGAGGAAAGCCTGCCATACACAGAATTTGCATACAACAATAGCTACCAGGCCAGCCTGCAAATGGCACCCTTTGAAGCCTTGTACGGGCAGAATTGTCGTACCCGCTAAATTGGTCAGAGACCGGTGACAGCCGTATCTTCGGCCCAGACATGCTCAAAGAAGCCGAAGAAAAGGTCAAGGTAGTCAGGGACCGACTTAAGACAGCTCAGAGCCGACAGAAGAGTTATTACGATCAGAAGCATCGTGGAGTCAATTTTGAACACGGTGAGTTTGTGTACCTACGAGTATCACCTATGAGGGGACTGCAACGATTCAAGATTAAGGGCAAGTTAGCACCAAGATTCATCGGACCATTCTGCATAGTGGCATGAAGAGGCACGGTAGCCTACCAGTTAGACTTACCCGAAGAATTATCCGACATCCACGACGTATTCCACGTCTCCCAATTGAGGAAGTGTGTAAGCAACCCAGCGAAACAAGTACCCCATAAAAACATTGACGTGCAGCCAGACCTTACATATCAGGAACATCCAGTGAAAATATTGGAAGAATCTGAAAGGAGAACCAGACAAAAAACCATCAAATTTTTCAGGGTGCAGTGGAGCAATCACACCGAGAGTGAAGCCACTTGGGAAAGAGAGGATTTTCTTCGGACAGAACACCCACACTTATTTGAGGATCAGCTGAAATCTCGGGGACAAGATTTTTCCTAAGGGGGTAGGTGTTGTGACGCTCCAAAAAATTTATTTTGGTTTTCTTCAAACTTTGTTGGATTTGAAGAAGGTCATTTAAACCCTTCCAAAAATCCCTCTCTCTGAAAACCTTTTTCCCTTTGGCAAGGTTTTCACTTTGGCATTTTCTTCAACTCAGGTGTTTGGTTATTAAAAACTTTTCCTATGTTTGCCCTCTTCCCCAAATTCAAAATTTTAGGATTTTATTTTTCTTTTAAAGAAAACCCTAGGAGTTTTGCAATCATCTCTAATATTGAAACCACTCTTGGTTTTACCATGCCCCACATGGTAAAACCTCCCAAAAACCTTCTTTCCACCTTGGGGCAATCCAAACTTTCTGTCTCATCAAGTTCAAACCATTTCTAAATTTTATTTCATTTATTTCCGGCCCAAAATCTTTTCTGTTAATTATTTTGAGCCTAGGGGATTTACAAAGCAAGTACCAAGATGCATTTGAGTTTTGACCTCAAACCAACTCCCCTGGATAGTCCTTGGTACCCACAACCTAGAACCATCATGATTCACTCCTCTTCTTTTCAAATATTTCAAATTTCAGTCTCTGCAAGTTTGGACGAGATTTGTCAAATTTGGTGAAATTCATATCTCCTCTTCTCCAAAAATTCCACAAAAATTCAAGCAGCCCCCAGATGCAATGAGAAGGCACTCCACCAAAAATCAACTCAAGCAGAGCCTCCCATATACCAAAATCATTCTTTCGAACACCTGACCTACACTGTTTCATTGCACTTTCAGAGATTCAGAGAAGTTCAGTTCAGTGTCGCTTCTCTTCGTCAGATTTCGGTCACGCGGCCACAGTGCGCTCTAGCATGATGCACACGGCCTCTTCCCCCTGGCCAGCACCCCGCACGCACGCTTGGCCGATTCCTAGCGTCGGTGGCGAAGAGCCTCGCGGGCGTTGGAAGTTTCTGCGGTGGCCGCGCCACCCGTGGCGGCCAGAGAGGGCCCGAGCCCGCTCGCCACGCCACCCGGCGCCGCCCATCGCCCCCGGCTCTCCGCGTGTCCCTGCCATGCCAGCGCCGCCCGTGCTTGCACCGTCGTGGCCCGGCAAGCATAGAGCATGCTCCCGCCGCCGACGGGCGCGCCGCCCGTCTGGCCGAGCACGCCCAGCACCCAATCCTCGCTCGTTTAGCACCTAAACGGAACGGTGAACCCCCACGACGGTGCTCAACCCCTGAACCTCCCGACCAATGCCTGCGCCACGTAAACTTCACGGAGAACCCGTTCTCGGCAACCGCCTCGGGCCGGCTATATATAGCACCCCCGAGCACGCCCTCGCCCCCGCACACCTCCACCACCTCATTAGTCCTCGCCAAGCCCCTGGAAAGGCCTCGAGGGCCTCCACCTCGATTCACTCCGGTGAGGTCATCCCCGGCGCCCAAATCCCGTCAGCTACCCTCTCATGCTACCACAAGTCTAACCCCCTCCTCAATTTCTCCTCCGCAGCACTCTCCGACGAGACCCACGACCACCCGAACCGCCGTCCGCTGGAGCAGGAGCCGCCGTCGACGGGGTGCTCGCCGACGACCACCACCACCACCAACCGGCACGGTATGACGCCCTGAACACGGAGGTACCCTCCGATCTTCCCGCCTCGCCATGGATCGCCGCTGGCGACCACCGCGGCTCTCGGGCGCCGACGAGCCCCGTCTCTCTTGTTTGAAAATTCAAACTTGATGGGTGGGACCCGCCCGTCAGCCTCTCTATTGTTTTTTTTGAATCGTTTTCTGAAAGCGTACTCTGGCAAATACGCTTTCTACTTTGAACCGTTTTTCTGCTCTTTTCTGTTTAAGCCCCTGAGAGTTTTCTGTTTCATTACAGATGGGTCCTTGGACCAAAACTCTTATAACTTTTAAACAGAAAGGTATTTTTGAGTGATTCTTTTTCTTCCCTCTTCAAAATTTTGTCTAGTTTTGTATCAGATTTATTTGAAAAATATTTGGAATACTTTTCTGTACTCCACGGCATTTACGTTAGCCCATGTATTTTGTGTACCGTAGATACCGAAGGAGGTGACGGAACCGCGAACTTCACCGAGCTAGACCCCGACTACTCCGAACCAGGCAATCATGTTTGAACTCCTAATATGATGAGTGTCTTGGCATGTTTGCATTAAGTAGTTTCATGACATGTTCATAAGCATCCCGATAAATTTTCGTCTCGTGATAAGTTGAGACAAGTGAGTTTCGGAAATCCATGAGTTAATGGAAATGAGGTTGCTTGGCCACGTGATGGCATGAAAATGGGTAAGATGGTAGTGTTGTAGCATGCCAGTCTTATGCCAGTGTATTTTTGACTCCGGTATCAACTCATGTTCATTTCTTTTTCCCGTACTGCCACATGTTTCCAGCAAGGGATATGGCTTAGTATGTTGCAAACCACTTCCCTGGTACACACCAAATTGAGAGGCCGGGATGAAGGTTCCATGGCCCTGGATAAAGCCTTTCATCCGGTCAGGGGGCATGGGTGTTTCCGGTTGGGACCGAGAGGGGGGCACCCCTCAGAGCGCGCGTATATAAATTTGATCCCATGCTATTCGAGATTGTGATCTCCCCGTCTCAAAGTTTTTCTTGAACGCTGCCTAGGGTGATTCCTGGAAACGTGAGGTGGGATGGGTGTGTACTGGTTAGTTGTGTTTCTTCCGAAATACCATAAACGGAACTAGTCCCTCGTGACTACGGAAATCCGTTGGCTGTGGAAAATTTTGGTACAAACTCCGTAGAGTCAAAATTCTTGAATTCATCTTATTCATGTCCGAGTACCGTGTTCACCTTATCTTGTCAAATGTCAGTCTCGGTGACAGAAACTCCTGATAACCATATGAGTGTTATATGTTTATTTCCACAGAGTGGACTAACCCGCTTATTGTCTTGTGAGGAATATTTTCCGTGAGCACCATTTCTTGTCGATTATGAATAATGAATTATAAGCCCTTTCTGCGATGTCGCTCAGACGTCCGGCTATGACCTTGTTATTATTTATTTTTATAAGCCCTTTTCTGCGACGTCATTTGAGACGTCTGATCGACTTTGGTTATTATTTACTTTTGTTATAAGCCCTTTTTAGATGTCGCTCAGACGTCCGACTGCGGCATTGTTATTATTTATTTTTGTTATAAGCCCTTTCTGCGATGTCGCTTAGACGTCCGACTGCGGCATTGTTATTATTTATTTTTGTTATAAGCCCTTTCTGCGATGTCGCTTAGACGTCCGACTGCGGCATTGTCATTATTTACTTTTGTTATAAGCCCTTTCTGTGATGTCGCTCCGACGTCCGACTATGGCACGCATTGTCTTTTCTTTCAATATAAGCCCTTTATGAGGTGTCCCCTAGACACCCGACTGCGGCATGTTTTACTTATTTGGTCACCCTTCGAGGCGTCGCTTCAGACACCCGATCGGTTTTAAGTTTATCTTCTTTGGAGTTTTCGAGCGGACTACCGCCGATTCCCTTTTTACTTACTTGTGTTACTGAATTTATAACACATTCTTATAAATTAATCATGTCGCATTCATGCATACATTTGTTATATCTTTCGTCCGAACTGTCTTGCGAGTACTTTCAAAGTACTCACCTGGCTTGTTGATTTTGCCAGATGCTGACGAAGGCGATCTCATAGATGAGGAGTTCGATAGCGAGTCCGACGCTTAGAGGAGTCCCAGTCAGTCTCGTGCGACCCTGGATTTGGTCACTGTGTTATATCCGCTTCCGCTACCCAAATAAATTCATCGAGCCTCACCTCGATGCTCGATGTGCCGTCAGTGTAGTAGTCTTAATATCCACTCCACTGTGTTATTCCACCTATCACTTTTATCTAGAGTCAGTAGTATTGCCACCCCACACCATTGTGTCATATCCGCCATTATGTATAATTATTGGCGTGCTTTTAATAAATTGTTGAGCAACTTCAGCTCGACCCTGTAATATATTAATGCTACTGGCTTATTGTATCAAAGTTTTGTCTACCAGTGAGGAGGATTTTCCTCACACTGGAGAATAAAAGATCGGTTTCTCAATAAACATTTTTATTGAAAAACCGGTCGTGACAAGCTTGGTACCAGAGCCAGGCTGACTGTAGGAAGCCACTAGGTGCGATCGCTAATTGGTTATTAGCAGAATAGAGCTGTTTATTATAATTTCACAAATGTAGTCAATTTCTGACAGTCAGCATAAATTTATGATTTGACTACTCTGGATTTTTTGCCTACTTTGTAGATGGCTGGCAACGACTGCGAGTCGCAGATGTTCGCCAACATGCCCGATGGGTTCGTCAAGCATCTCTCCTTCATCATCCAAGTCGCGATGGGGCCAGCTGTGCGCCCAGTCTTCTCACTCTCTCAGCACAATGTCAATGACCATCTAACCATGCGCCAAGCCGCGGTGCAATTCAAGGGAGGGAGTATTGAGTTACGCCGCTTCCGGTTCTTGGGGAGAGCCATGCCCACGAAGAAGCATGCGTTGCAGATGGCAGCCCGTGAGGCGATAGCTCGTCTCAGGGACATCCTTCCTTCAATGAAGACTCATCGCTACCGCTACCTGCCATGTCACGTGCCATATACCTGCCACTACGCGTTCTCTTGCCCCAGAGGAGAACGGGACGAAGCTTTTGAGATGCTCATCGAGTATCTCCGGGCTTTGGAGGCAGCCTTCGACAACCTGGTGGACGACTTTGTAGCTGCCCGCATGGACTCAGTCCATGGCTGTGCCGCCAACAGGTGGGAGCTCCTGCGCGCCGCACCGCCACTGACTTTCGTCTCGTCATCAGCTTCGTTTGCTCCTACTGCTCTCACCGCTACTCGTCACCTGCCTACCACGGAGGAGTTCAACCATGTCACTGCGCCTACTCCGGTTCATTCTGCACCACCCCTCGTGCCCGCTCATGTTCGAGTTGTCCCACACAGGGCACCTGCTCCACCAACTCAGGGTAGCACCCCGACCCCGACCCCGATCCAGAGGCCGACGGGGTCATATATTTGTGAATTATTAGTTAGGTCATATATTTTTTGATTTTGTTATGAAAAACATCATATATAATTGTGTTGATCGGGTAGTTTTAAAAGTGCAGTCGTTTCATCGCTGCGAGATTTGGTGTTCGACGACCTCGCCGTGCATTTGACGAGCTGTGCCCCTTCGTTCGTGGGTGAGCAGAAATGACATGTCCTCCTCCCCCATTAATTATTTGATCTATTCCGATGAAACTTTATAGCTAGCTATATATGTGTCTTGAATCATCAGTATGCGTAACTAACATGTGTCTCCCGTTCGAAAGCGTCATAGTTATAAATATGCATGCATTTGCATATTTATAACCTTGATTCTTTCGAATTGTCCAACGCTATCCATGGACAGCCCGATTATGTGTAGATTGGGTTCATTTTCCCATATGCTTTGCTCCGGATCCGACGCATAAATTTCGTTAGTGCCTCCCCTATTGTTCTCCGGGTACACATCCACTCTGTTTATTGCAGAGACGTGTATCAGGAGAACAGCGGGGAGGTGCTGCTGAAATTTTGTGTTGGATCCGGAGCATAGCATGGGAAAATGAACCCAATCTACACATACTCGGGTGGGATTAGGACCTATCATTACCTATTGGAGTGTAGGTTTCATGGACGTAATAAAATTGACAAAGTAGATCAACTGATGAATATATACATGGTGAATTATATACATAATTGTTGTGTGTCCAGTAGCTCTGAAAGTCAAGATGAGTGATCGTGCGTGGATGTATACCGGTCACACTGGTCAGAACAAATGGAGCGCTGAATGGTTCACAAAAACCAAGGGGTTTGTGCAAGCCGCATTTGCAAATGGCCAGAGGAAAACTTGGTGCCCCTATTTCCGATGCGGCAATTGGGAAAAGAGGACAGAGGCTGAAATAGGTAAACACCTGCAGAAGAATGGTTTTACGCCCGATTATACGGTGTGGACATTTCATGGTGAGTCTGCCCAACGTGACCGAAGCTGAGGTGGATCGTCGTCACCGACGAGCAGCATGGTACCGGATGGAAAACATGGTGCAAGACTATGATGATGCTCGGGATTCGGATGAGGAGATGGAGGAATCTGCAAAGGCCTTCAATGAAATGTTGGAGTCTTCAAAACGTCCGATCCACGAGCACACTGAGCTTTGTGAGTTGGATGCCATCTCACAAGTATTCAATTTTTTTATGTTGTACTTGATGATGATACTGATCGAGATTATTAGTAGTGTCAGGTATTCAATTTTTTATGTTGTACTTGATGATGATACACTTAAGTGATATACATATTATTATTCATGTCGGTATTTTTTATGTTGTACTAATTTCGTTTACTCTTTGTCATGGCAGGTGTTGAAAGATGGAAGGGGAGCCGACTGAGGCCAAGGACAAAAGTGCCCAAATTGAAGGTGTGCCACACCATCAAGGTAGCTCCAGCTTATATCAGTTCGGGCGGAATTGGGTATGTGGTTTGCTTCATGATTAATGCAATTCATTCATCATGCTAGCTTGAGCCCTTTAATTACTAATTTACTTTGTTTCTCTCTTTCAGGCATGCTACAATAAGACGGATAAGGTGCCAGAGGGGTACGACCTGTATGCCATGGCCCACACTGCCTCTTACAAGCAAGTCAAGGGGAAGGCGAGGAAAGGGGAGGAGCTTAACCCGAGCCAGATTCCCTACAATCCAGAGCAGGTGATGATATCTAGTGGCGATAGGTCCCGTTGCTCCATAGCCATTGATCCAGAGATTGCTCCTGAGACCATGGTGAGTTTAATTTCAATGGACGTTACTTGCTAGTCTTAACATTTGAGTGTCATCATGCTAACGAAACATTGGAAATGATCTTTGGTGCAGCGTAACTCCACACAAGCATCACACGATCCTTCTTCAGCTACTGGCACGAGCTAGCACGCTCCCACACCTCCATGATCAAGGTAAGTTTCTCTAGTTTTTTGCTTAACAAATGCATAAAGACCTAGACTTAGCTTTATTTCCTCCAATATGCTTACCTTAATGACCTAGAGTTAGCTTCTTTTCCTCCAAAATGACTTAATAAGCTTATCGACCTCCAAAACCAGCCATTTTACCTAAGTTAGCTCTAAAACAATCTATACTTAGCTTTGTTTCCTCCAAAATGACCTAAGTTAGTTATAATATGCTTAGTTAACTAGGTTTGCTCAATAATGACATGTACTTAGCTTACTTATGTAAAAAACGGCATAATTAGCTTAGTTAGCTCATAAACGATCCATTTTACCTATGTTAGCTCTAAAATGATGCATTTTACCTAAGTTAGCTCATAAACGATCCATTTCACCTAAGTTACCTCACAAACGATGGAGTGCTTCTTCTTCTAGTCTTCTTCTTCTAGTCACCTTTTCCTAACTTTCGGAAGCTAGCTTGCTATGATGGAGTGCTTGTTTTTTATTTCATTCTCTTCTAGTATTCTTCTAGCTTGCTACGATGGAACTTGCTATCTTGATGAAACTTTGCATTGTAATATGTATGTGCAACTTCCTAATGGTTGCAACTTATGTGTATGGGCAACTTGCTATGTATGAATGGATGGAACTATATATGTATGTACGATGAAACATATGTGTTGTTAAATAGCCCTGTGAAATATATCTATATATGTCATATATATTTGCTGTGAAAATTGTTGGATTAAAAAACAGAAAAAGAGCCAATATGCGGCTCTTTTGCCGTCTGCCACCGACGGTAAAGGGCTCTTTGCCATCAGCGGCCAGACGGCAAAGAGGCCACGTGGCGCAATCAGTGCTTCTGGGAGGCTGACCAATTTGGTCGGGTTGCCTCTGATGGTGACGGCAAAAGAAAAAAACTTTGCCTACAGCGGCGGACGGCAAAGGCCTGCCGTGTAGTGAGGTCGGCTGACATCATTCGGCGGACGGCAAAGGCCTGCCGTTAACCACCTAACGGAGTAACAGCCCATTTATTGCCGTCTGCATTCTTTGTCGTCCACTGCTGATGGCAAAGAGCCCTTTGCCGTCAGCCGCCCGAAGCATACGGCAACGTAGCTCTTAGCCGTCCCGTACTTTGCCGTCCCCTTTTGCCGTCCGCGGCGGACGACAAACACCTTTGTCGTCCGCCATCCATGCCTTTGCCGTCCGCCGTGGCAGATGGCAAATTAGCTGATTCCTGTAGTGTTAGTAACGACCCTTTAGTCCCGGTTCAAAAACCGGGACAAAAGGCCCTTACCAACCGGGACAGATGACCCTTTTTCTACTAGTGGCATCACCTTATCATCCTCACTCTAGTGGTCAAGTTGATAGCAATAGAGAAAAAAAATTAATTTTGCAAAAGACTATCAATAGGTCCAGGAAGAATTGGTCTAGGAAATTAGATGATGCACTTTGGGCTGATAGAACAGCATATAAAATCATATGCGTATGTCTCCTTATGAAATGGTTTATGGAAAAGCTCGTTATTTGCCTCTTGAGTTAGAACATAAAGCATATTGGGCAGTTAAAGAACTCAATTATGATTTCAAACTTGCGGGTGAAAAGAGGTTATTTGATATAAGCTCATTAGATGAATGGAGGAACCAAGCTTATGAGAATGCACAATTATTCAAAGAAAAATTTAAAAGATTGCATGACTAAAGAATCAAAAAGCGTGAGTTTCAAGTTGGAGAATATGTTCTTTTGCACAACTCTCGTTTCAGATTCTTTGTAGAAAACTCCTCTCAAAATGGGAAGGCCCCTATGTTATCGAGGAGGTTTACCGGCCTGGAGCCATCAAAATAAATAATCCCGAAGGTACTAACCCGAAGGTTGTCAATGGTCAACAAATAAAACATTATACGCCCATTAATGTTGAAAGTAACATTATCCAAACTTTGACGCTGGAAGAACACATAAAAGAGTCCTTCCGGAACATTCTAGAATCGTGAAAATAAGGAGGTCCATGATACGGTAAGTAAACGGACTCCGAAAAATCCGCAAAATTAATTTTTATTAGTTTTGGAATATTTAAGAATTTTGGAAATAAATAAACTTCTAGTAAGTGTCCCCTGGTGGGCACAAGACATCAGGATGCGCCAGGCTTGCCTGGCGCGCCCAGGTGGGTTGTGCCCACCTGGGACACCTTCCGAACTCTGTTTCCCTTTTGTATGCTTGTTCCCCAAGATAAAAATTATATATACACTTCCCGGACCTGTTAACCTCTGTATCACGGATAAATCCTCTGTTCTCTTTTTCCTTGTTGTTTTCTGTCAGATCCGATCTACCATGGCCTCTTCAAGCTCCTCCAAGGACAAGTTCTTCAAGAACGTCATCAACCCATATCTGCGGGAGGTGGTGCAGCACCCTCAAAGCATCCGTATGCATGAGGGGGTGTTGTATATCCGCGATGAGCAAGGTCCCAAGGGCACCTGAACCGTGGAGGCCAGGCTTGAAGCCATGGAGTAGGAAGTCTTCCGGTGCAAGGGGATAGTGGAGCGTGGGCTCAATGCCAATCACCTCATGATCATGGACCTTTCCCATGATCTCAAGGTGGATGGCAAGCCCATGAAGGACATCATCTTCACCCTCAACGAGCAAATCAACATTCTCCAAAGCCAGGTATGTTATCTTCAAAACCAATTCTTTGAATATGTGGCAAAGTTTAAAGGAATGAGTTTGGCTGCTAGTTGCAGGACCCGTGAGACTCACTGCTCCTCTTATGATGGTGGACCACTGCCATGGAAATCCAAGGACAAGATCTCTTCTTCATCACCACCACCATTTTCTTCACCACTGAAGTAGAACTCAGGTATGGGCACTCCCCTTGGCTTCCGCCAAGCTTTGGGGAGGTGTCCCGGTAACGTATTATCCCACTATCTTTTTGCTTTTACTTATCTTAGTTTGATCTTTTTGCTTTAGATGAATAAAAGTTTAGTTCTATCCTTTCCGCTTTGAGAGTTTTTTAGTGATCTATCCTTGTCATCGTGTGCAAGTTATATAATAAAATTTAGTTTGAGTTTTTGCTTTCTCTACTTTCATGTTGCAATTAGAGAAAAGAAATAAGAAAGAAAGAAAAAGAGAAAGGAAACAATTACAAGAAAGGAAATAAATCAATAAGATTATATACTAATCCTATGATAGGTGATGGCACCACATAAGGAAAAGTATAAGTAGGAAATTTTATTAGAGATTGACAAACATAGCATTAGTCAAGGATGCAACTCACGAAAGAATTAATAAGGGAAGAGAAGATTCAAATATAAATATACTATCCTAGAAATCTTTTGTGATTGTGAGCCCTCATCAAAATATTATATGCCAAAATTGTTAACATTGGACAAGGAAGACAACTTAATGGTTTATGTTTGTTTATATTCACATAGAAGTCATATTGTGATAGATCCTTCAACTGGTGCTTGCTCCTATCTTTGCTAGCCAAAAATTCCGCACTAAGTAGAGATACTACTTGTGCATCCTAAAACCCTTAAAACCAAATATTATTTTCAAGTGTGTACCATACCTACCTATGCATTGAGCAAGATCCCTCAAGTAAGTTGTCATCGGTGCAAAAAGGCAATAAAAATTGCTTCTCAGAGTGTGAGATCATTTAGTGTAAGAGAAAATTGAGCATTGTACGAACTTGGATGACAAAGAATAAAAGCGACAGACTGGATAATAAAGGTTGTCATCTTAAGGGGCAATACAAAGTGACGTTCTTTTGCACTAAGGGATTGAGCATACAAACAAATAAGCGCATGGCAACCTCTGCTTCCCGCTGCGATGGGCCTATCTTTTACTTTTATGTATTTACTTTTATGCAAAGAGTCAAAGTTTTTCTTCCATTCCCTTTTATTTTTCTCCATCGGAAAGCATCATGTGGTCAGGAAAGATCTAGGCACATATGTCCAGTTGAATATAGATAGCATGAGTTATTATTGTTGACATCACCCTTGAGGTGAATATGTTGGGAGGCGAAACTATAATCCCCTATCTTTCTATGTGTCTGGTTGAATCGTTTTGCTCATGTGTACACGGTGAGTGTTAGCAATCATAGAAGACTATATGATGGTTGAGTATGTGGACTTGACTAAAGGCTCCGACATGTGACCCTTCCTGAAAAGATTATGAATTGTAGTTGCAAAGTTGACTGAGAACATAGTTTGTTGGTTTCTAATAGAGTTTTTGCTTCATACCTCGATTATGTGATGGACTGTTACTTATTCATGAGAAGTATATGATATAAGTCCTATGATAAAAGTATTATGTTTAAATTTGTTACTGTTATAATAATCGACATGATGCTTCTATGTTCGTATTTTATTTTTATCGACACCTGTCTCTCAATGCATGTGGACATGTTTTTCCATCTCCGTTTTCGCTTGAGGACAAGCGAGGTCTAAGCTTGGGGGAGTTGATACGTCCATTTTGCATCATGTTTTCTTACTGTTATTTATAATGTTTTATCCATAATAATGCTTTTTGGAGTAATTCTAATGCCTTTTCTCTCATAATTTGCAAGGTACACACCAAGAGGGAGAATTCCGACAGCTGGAAATCTGGACCTGGAAAAGCTACGTCAGGCCACCTATTCTGCACAACTCCAAACAAGCTGAAACTTCACGGAGATTTTTTATGGATTATTTAAGAATTATTATTGGAACAAATAACTACCAGAGGGGCCCCACAAGGTGGGCACAACCCACCTGGGCGCGCCAGGGAGCCCAGGTGCGCCCTGGTGGGTTGTGCTCACCCAGGCCCACTTTCGGTGCCCATCTTCTGGTATATAAGTCATTTTGACCTAGAAACAGTAAGGAGAGGACATTCAGGACGGAGCACCGCCGTGTCGAGGCGGAACTTGGGCAGGAGCACTTTTGCCCTCCGGCGGAGCGATTCCGCCGGGGGAACTTCCCTCCAGAGGGGGAAATCATCGTCATCATCATCACCAACAGCTCTCCCATCTTGGGGAGGGCAATCTCCATCAACATCTTCCACAGCCCCATCTCATCTCAAACCCTAGTTCATCTCTTGTGTTCAATATTGTTACCGAAACTATAGATTGGTGCGTGTGGGTGACTAGTAGTGTTGATTACATCTTGTACTTGAGTACTTTACGGTTTAGTTGGTGGAAGATTATATGTTCAGGTCCATTATGCTATTTAATACCCCTCTAATCTTGAGCATGACACTACTAGGGAAAACCTTATACACAGAACTTTAGCAGTAGCACTTGTTAAAAAATAGCGCTACTGCTAGATCGCAGTAGCGCGTGCAGGATAACCGCGCTACAAATACATGTGTAGCAGTAGCGCGTCTATCTATAAAAGCGCTACTACTAAAATTCCCACTACTAAGCCGATAGGCTACACATAGTAGTAGCGGTCTCCATGAATTCTTTGAATATCCATGATGCTAATGATATCCAAAGCCATAAGCTTGGGGATGCTATATTTGATGAAGATTATATTTTTTGTCCCCCAAGTTTTGATGTGCAAATTTATTATGATGAAAGCATGCCTCCTATTAATGATTATTATATTTATTAAAGTGGATTTGGAGAGGTCATGACTTTATTTAGTGATGAATCAACTATTTCGGAAGAAGTTCCATCATTATGAGAACAAAGTTGCTATCTATGATGATTATGGTGATGACATGTATGCTATAAACAATAATGATAACCATGAAACTTGTCAACATGATTTTAATTTTCAATCACACGATAGTTATTTTGTTGAGTTTGCTCCCACTACTATGAATGAGAGTAAGTTTGCTTGTGTGGAGAGTAATAAATTTTCTATGCTTGTGGATCATGAAAAGAATGCTTTATGTGATAGCTATATTGTTGAATTCATTCATGATGCTACTGACAATTATTATGAGAGAGGAACTTATGCTTCTAGGAATTGCAATAATATCAAGTTTCCTCTCTATGTGTTGAAAGTTTTGAAGTTATTCTTGCTTTGTCTTCCTATGCTAGTTGATTCTTGTTCCCATAACCTATTTGCTCACAAAATCCCTATGCATAGGAAGTGGATTAGACTTAAATGTGCTTGCCATGTGATTCATGATGCTCTCTTTATATTTAAATTCTTTACTTTTATGTGAGCATCATTGAACTCATCATGCCTAGCTAAAAGGCATTAAACAAAAGCGCTTGCTGGGAGGCAACCAAACACTTTTACCTACTGTTTTTGCATGTTCACATGATTATGCTACTGTATCAATCATGTTTTATTGCTTATTTTTCAATAAATTGCCAAATAAAGCCTTTGGGATCATGTTGGGTGATGGTTGAGTTGATCTTGCTCAAAAACAGAAATTTTGCACTCACGAAAATAAGTCTCATTTTTAACAGAAGAGTTCTTTTGAGTTGATTCTTTTTGAAGGAGTTTAATATACAAATTTTCACGTGGACCAATTTTTTTTATAATTTTTGGAGTAGCATAAGTATGGTAGCTTTCCAGATCGTTACAGATTGTTCTATTTTTGAGAGATTCTATTTTCAATGGATAGTTTGCTTGTTTCCTAGTTTTTATGGTTTATATTGCTGAATATAAATTGTGGAAATGATATGATACAGTAGGCTTTGTGTGGAAAAAATTATGAATCTTTTCTTTTGACAGTACCAAAGTGAAATAGTTTTCTCTTTATCATACTAATCTATCTCACAAAGATTCGTTAAGTTTTGTGTGATTGATGTTTTCAAGTTTTGGGTGAGATGACGATATGAGGAGAATAAGGAGTGACAAGACCCTAAGCTTGGGGATGACCAAGGAACCCAAAAGGTAATATTCAAGGAAGATCCAAGCAACTAAGCTTGGGGAAGCCCCGGAAGGCATCCCTCTTTCGTCTCCAACATTATCAGTAACCTCACTTGGAGCTATGTTTCCATTCGTCACATGATATGTGTTTTGCTTGGAGCATCAATTTATTTTATTAGGATTTGCTTGCTGTTATTTATAATAATGTTTTCCATATTTTATTTCAATAAATGTGGCATTGATATCTTTTGCCATGCTTATTTTGCAAGTATACATGTTGCTGTTTGAAAACATAAAGTTTATCGATGTTGCAAAAATTCCCGTGGAAAGTCAGAGTGTGATAAAATGTTGGAACTTTTTGCAAATTAAGCTCTGATAAACTTAATACAGTGTGGTAGAATTTCATAATTATTGGAGTTGAATAAGTGTTGATTCTCTTGCATTCTTTACAAACTATACTGTTTTGGCAGATTGCTGTTATGTTTGCATTGTTTGCATATGTTTGCTTGTTTAATGATTCTATTTGAGGATACGAGTATTAAATACACAGAGGCATTTAGTATGAAATGTTGAATAATAATTTTAGTGATATGCTACAGTAGAGAATGATAAAGTTTTTGCATTGGTTTATACTAACTTATCTCACGAGTTCTTGTTTAGTTTTGTGTGGATGAAGCTTTTCAGATTTAAGAAAACCGTGATATGATAGGAATTAAGGAGACACAAAAGAAGTCTCAAGCATCTAAGCTTGGGCATGCACCGGTAGGCAGCTCAAGGCACCCCAAGATAATATTCCAAGAAGTCTCAAGCATCGAAGCTTGGGCATGCCCCGGTAGGCATCCCACCTTTCTTCATCAGCAATTATCGGTTAGTATCGGTTGAGCCTAAGCTTTTGCTTCTTCACATTATGTGTGCTATCCTTGAAATGTCATTTTGTTTTGTTTTTCTTGATGTTTTAATAAATTACTTAGGTCTGAAAGTTTTTAAATAAAAGGGAGTCCTCAAATAGCTACCTATTTACTTACTACTCGCATGATCTTCACTTATATCTTTTTGGAGTAGTTTCTCATTTACTCTTGTGCTTCACTTATATCCTATGAGTAAATTGTTGAATATATTGAATATCATGAAGTTGAAATCATATCATGCCTAGTGGTAGCTTCACATTGGGTTTTGAAAGTGAAATCTTTTGAGGCTTGACAATCACAATATTGGTCATACAAGCAATTCATGAATAATTAGTATAAGGAAGAGAAATTTTTCACATGCAAATACACTATCCTAGAAATCTTTTGTGATTGTGAGCCCCCATCAAAATACTATATGCCAAAATTATTGACGTTGGACAAGGAAGACAACGTAATGAATTATGTTTCCTCATATTCACATAGAAGTCATATTGTCATAGATCCTTTAACATTTGGCTCTTTCCCCCCATCTTTGCTAGCCAAAAATTCCGCACCAAAGTAGAGATACTACTTTTGCATCCAAAAACCCTTAAACCCAAATCTTATTTTCAAGAGTCCACCGTACCTACCTATATGTGGTATTTCCATGTGATTCTAAGAAAATTTGTATGTGCCATCTGTAATTTTCAAAAATAAATTTCTCTTTTGTGTGCTCGTACCGCTCGCGAGGCCGCGTTGGCTGGCCAATATTTTCCATGCTAGATGTGTTATTCTCATGATGATTGTTTATTCACTTGTCATTGCACGAGAGTAAGTCAAAGGTTTTAGGGATACCCAACGGCGAAATGAAAAATGAATTTACTTTATGTTGTCAAATAATAAATTCCTTGGAAAGTTTTGGTATGGAGGGCATCCGTGGATACGGCTAGGCATGGAAAGTGAAAGTATGGTGGAAAAAGGAATAAATTTATTTCTTGTTTGGGAAACGCCTATGATATATCTAGCATGGATAGTGTTGGAAGCTCTAAGTCGTTTTCATTGGTGGGAAAAGTATGCCTCTCAAATGTTTTTATCTGTCAATTTTCGCTTTGAGCTTTGGCACCTCTACAAATCCCTACTTCCCTCTGCGAAGGGCCTGTCTTTTACTTTTTAGTATTTACTTTTATGCAAAGAGTCAAAGTTTTTCTCTCTATTCCTTTTTATTTTTCTCTTTTGGCAAGCATCATGTGGTGAGGAAAGATCTAGGCACATATGTACAGATGAATATGGGTAGCATGAGTTATTCTTGTTGACATCACCCTTGTGGTGAATACGTTGGGAGGCAAAACAATAAGCACCTATCTTTCTATGTGTCCGGTTGAAATGTTTTGCTCATGTGTATGCGGTGAGTGTTAGCAATCAAAGAAGACTATATGATGGTTGAGTATCTGGAGCTCTTACTTAAACTCTTTTGAATAAGTTGAAATGCAATTGCTTGGTGACTAAGAACATAGGTTGTTGAGTTTCAAGAGAGTTCATTGTTTAAACCTTAACATGTGAATTGGTTGCCACTACAACATGAGAAATTTTATGAGAAAGAATTGCTGTTATGATGCTAGGAAAAGTGATTGAAATTGTCATTGACCAAACTTATGCACTTTGCTAGCATTCACACTTCATTAATTATTTCTTTTATCATTTACCTACTCGAGGACGAGCAGGAATTAAGCTTGGGGATGCTGATACATCTCCAACGTATCTATAATTTATGAAGTATTCATTCTATTATTTTATCATTCTTGGATGTTTTACAATCATTTTATGGCAACTTCATATCATTTTTGGGACTAACCTATTGACTCAGTTGTCGGTGGAAACGACACCTATGGGATCACGAGGGATCCCTTCTACGGTCACCGGGTGTAGGGTTGTGGAAAGAGCGGGTTTAAGAGATCAACATGGGAAATTTATCCAGGTTTGGGCCGCAAGTGATGCGTAATACCCTACTCCTGCTGGCTTGCGTTTATCTGGTGTTTTTGGACTAGCTACAAGGCGTGCAGGGTCTAAAAAGTCTGAATCCTCTCTTAGTACGCCGCGGGCCTCCTTTTATTGTCAAAGGGGCTGCAACAGTGGCAGACAGGAGGTGGAAAGTTGTACAATAGTCGAGTTTATCTCTGGCACCGTAGGACAAAACACATTAAATGTGCTACTTAGGTGTCCTCTTACTTTATCGGGGAAGGCACGAGGCCCATCCCGTCTGTCGCCACTTCGCCTTGCTACGACATGCGTCCAGGCCAACGAGGCATGCAGTAACATGTAGGCTGGCAGGCTGCTGAGCCGATGTGGTGGTAGGGTCTTCACGAAGATCTGCATGCCACCACGTAGGTGCTTGACTAGTTGGCTTAGGAGCCACGTATTGCCACGTGGGTACCTGCTTTAGTTGGTGGGTCGGCCGCTGAGCTGGGGCGGCGACGGGGCGGCAAGGCCTTGCCGCGGTCTTGCTGATATTCCCGGCAAGTGTCTTGCCGGTGCCTTGTGGGCTCCCTCGGCAAGAGTCTTGCCGGGGCCTCGTGGGCATTCTCGGAAAGGAGCCTCGCTGCTGTCTTGTTTTCTGGTTCATATATAGGCCTCGCAAGCACTTTGCCTTCACAAAGATCTGCATGCCACCACACAGGCGCCTCGCGTGCCTTGGTTCCAACGTTGTCGATGATGTCGGAACTCTCAGGCTCAAGGGTGGTGGCCTTGCTGGTGTTGGGTAAGTTGCCCCAGCAAAGGTCTTGTCGTGGGAAGCCCATCTTGTTGCCTCTACACCCCTGGTTGGAGCGCTACCTTGGTTGTCTTCTACTCTTTGCTTCCTTCCTTTGCCCTGCTAAGTGTGGCCACAGGTGCGGCTCAGACTGCTCGTGCACAAGTAAAGGGGTACAAAGAAGGGTCCCTATTTTTGTACACCGACAGGAGCCCCCGGGCCTAGGCCGCACATAAGCGCGACGCGTTGTTGGGCTAGGCCCAAAATGGTGCGCGGGCACGCGGGGCAGAGTTTTACCGCAATAACTTCCCTCGCCAGTTGCGCTTCCCCACGACCCGCGCTGAATGCATGATGTGGGGGTCGTGCGTGGAGTGACCGTAGCAAGCTTGCGTCACCCCGCGGTTTTAATAGTAAAGAGGCGGCCTGCATCCCCCCATAAAAATAGGGGAAGCTGCAGGGGCGCGGCTCATTTAGTAGGTGGATTCGGGTCCTGGTCATCATGGCGTATGTCGGTGTCAAAACCGGCGGATCTCGGGTAGGGGGTCCCGAACTATGCGTCTAAGAGCATTACTAGTAGAACCCTCAAACCCTCAAATCCTTAAAGCAGTTTTAAGGGTTTATAAGTGCCACTTTTTGACCTTTTTAAGGGTTGAAAAACATGAGCAAATACTAGAACCCTCAAACCCAACCCTTAAACTGCTTTAAGGATTGGATTTGAGGGTTCTAGTATTTTCCTCTACCCCAACCTTTAAATCTATTATTTGACATCTCAAAATTTATGACAACAAGAACACAATCAACTTCCAAACAAACTACCAATGACAATCATTGATGCATGGTTTAATAGTTTACATCACAAGATCATCATCTTCCTCCTCTCATCGGCACCATCACCAAAAAGTTGCACCTCGGCGCCATCTCCTAGACCACAAGCGGGCTCCATCAAGCATCTCCATGGGCACCGGTGGAGTCGTACACACCGCCATCATCACAACTACTCATCGGAGTGTCACCTCGAAAAGTTTTAGAGGAGGTCCATGAACGAGGATGGGGTTGCCATTTCCTCGAACACCTCGTGTGCGGCGGGAGGAGGTTCGGCGACGGCGGCGGGCGGGGCCGCGGGCTTCTTCCGCGCCGCAGGCTTCTTCCGCCGCTTGTTCACGGTCGGGGACGAGCCGGCGACCTTGGAGGCCGTCCCTCGCGGTCCATGAGAGGCCGCCTTCGGCCGGCTTTTCTTGGTGGCCGGGGCAGGAGCCGGGGAGGCAGCGAGGGCGGGCGCCGGGGCGGTGACGGTGGCCGGGGGAGATTTTCCTCTCAACCCCTACTTCTTAAGGTTGCAAACTGGTTTGAGGGTTGGACCTCCAAATTTTTTTATGGGTTTGAGGGTTTAGAGGTTCTAGTCTACAGCGTTTTTTGGCGAAAACTGTAAAAAAGCGGTTATTTTTAGGGGTTTGAGGGTTTGAGGGCTCTACTAGACTTGCTCTATGGCGGATGGTAACAGGAGGCGGGGGACACGATGTTTACCCAGGTTCGGGCCCTCTCGATGGAGGTAATACCCTACTTCCTGCTTGATTGATCTTCATGATATGAGTATTACAAGACTTGATCTACCACGAGATCGTAGAGGCTAAATGCTAGAAGCTAGCCTATGGTATGATTGTTGTTGTCCTACGGACTAAACCCTCCGGTTTATATCGACACCAGAGGGGGCTAGGGTTACACAGAGTCGGTTACAAGGGAGGAGATCTACATATCCGTATTGCCAAGCTTGCCTTCCACGCCAAGGAAAGTACCGTCCGGACATGGGACGAAGTCTTCAATCTTGTATCTTCATAGTCCAACAGTCCATCCAAAGGATATAGTCCGGCTGTCCGCAGACCCCCTAATCAAGGACTCCCTTAGCGTCCGTGCTCCACGATCGCGGGGGCGCGAAACGGCCGTTCCACTTGCCAGCTGAATCCTGGCTCGCCCACCACGTGTCCCCCATGCCTCGAGGAGGGCAGGCGATGGACACAGAGGACACAGGCTTTCATGCCGGGGCAGGGGGCCGAGCGCCGCTGATTGGAGCAGCGGGTCGGTCCTGTTTCCTCGCGCCCCCGGCGGCTGGATTGGTTGATTGCGGCGGCCGCCCTTAGGCTCGCTTGGCCCCGCCCCCTATAAAAAGGGGAGAGGAACAACGCCTTCTGTCGGGGAGGCTGATCTGGCCCACGAACACCTATGGGGCCGGCGGACCGAGCCCCTTTCGGTTCAGCGGGGGGCGGAGGTCGCACGAAGAGCAGATCGAGGCGAAGCACACGAGCGGTTTACCCAGCTTCGGAGCTCTCCGGAGAGATAACACTCCTACTGCTGCATGTCTGAATGTATTGACTTCTTGCTAGGGAGCGCTTGAGTGCTACAGTACACACAAGCTGCTAACGAGACCGAGCGTGAGTGTTCTCTGGCTTTCCCCCCTCCGCTACGTTGCGCATGGGCCTCCTTTTATATGCTAAAGGGGTCTCCGACAGGTGGCAACGTAGTCAAGGGTAAAAATGGAAAAGGAGTGGTTGGTACAGCTACTTGTACAGTGTATCATAACTAACCCTGACGGCAGGGGACAAAGGCATTAAATGCCGTCTACGTCGCCCTAACAGTGCAGAAAGGGACCGCCAGGGGTGGCACCGCTTGCCACGAAGGCAATCTTGTCAGCGCCGCTTACTACCGCGCACCGCTGGCTGCACAGCCTCTCGCTAGAGCGCAGGTACAGGGTGGTGGCCTGCCGCGGCAAGCGCCTTGCCGCGGTTGTTGTCTTGTCGCGTCCGGAAGCTTGTCGCTCACCGGGCCGTCCCGGCAAGCTCCTCTTGCCGGGGCCTTGTCTCCAAGGTGCCTTGGGTGGCCTTCCCGGCAAGCTCCTCTTGCCGGGGCCTTGTCTCCTTGGCTTGAATACTTTGTTCTTGAATGGCTCCAAAGGAACCACGGAGGACTTTGGCGGTCACCCGGTAAGCCTTGCCAGCGGAGGGCTGCAACTGCCCGTGCACAAGTTCGGGATACTAGGGTACCCCTACTCTAGTACACCGGCAGAGCCCCCGGGCCTGGGCCACCTGCAGTGCAGCGCTGTTGGGCGGGCCCAAAAGCAGGCTGCAGACGCGCGTGGCACAGGTTACGCCATAACTCACCCCGGACCCACCACGCCCTCCACGAGCAGCGCAGCGTCGAATGCGGCGTCGTGTGAGAGATCGTGGGTGGTTTCTTTATTAAATGAGGCGGAACGTCCACCCCCTCCCTCTTTATAAACAGGGGAAACAGGGGCAGTCCGCCCATCTCGCCAGTTGCTGTCCAATCTCAAAAAAACCCCGCTGCTTCCCCTTCCTCCCAAGGCTGAAGAGAGAGCAGCGCTCCGCCCCCCATCGCCACCAACATCACCAACACCGTCGATCTCCCTCACCACCTCCGCCATGGCTCCGAAAGCCGACAAGGGGAAGGCCGTGACGTCGGCCGAGGCGCAGCTTGCGGCGCCGCGGAAGGAGCGGCAATCTTCCCCAGCTTGCCGCGAGGGAGCCGAGGAGTACTACTACCTCTTACGGTTGGCGTGACGCGAGCGCATCCGCGCATCGAAGGTACTCCCAGCTGCTTGCCGGGCGGCTCCGAATGGGTACCCTTTCTTCGCTCTGTTCTTCTACTGCGGGCTCTGCCCGCCTTTCTCTGAATTTTTCTGCGATATCATGAACACCTATGGGTTCCGCCTCCTTGATTTCACCCCCAATGCTGTTCTGACCATGGCAGTTTTCGCACATCTCTGCGAAAACTTTGTCGGAGTCCATCCAAACGTAGCCCTTTTCCGCCACTTCTTTATGCCCCGAGGGGAGCCTCTTTCCGGTGGGATCGCCTGGATCTCGAGGACCGGCAAGAAGGAGAGCTCCGCAGCAAATGGGATGAGTGGAGAGCGGTGGTCTTGGATTGTCGAGGAGAACCGCGGCCGTTTACCGCCCGGCGCCAAACCTCGATGGTCTTGGCAGCGATTGGAGCGATCGGCCACGCGAGACGCTAGGCTGAAGATTGCCGTCATCCGGATCCTACGCCTGAGGCTTGCCGGACTCACTGTAGGCGCCGTTGGCGCAGATTTCCTTCGTCGCTGCATTGCCCCCCTGCAGGAGAGGAGGAGACCCACATGGGAGTTCCAGAACACGGCGGATATCATGAGGCTGCGCCCGGGCCTCAACTTCAATTTCATTGTCCTGGAACTGGACGCGATGCTCTTGGAGCTGTTCAAGCACGATCCTGAGCATCCCGGAGCGTTCAGGTTGCCGAAGAATGTCGTCCCGCTGTGCAACAATTCCTCGCTCGACCGCATCCGTGCAATGATGCCGTTGTGCGACTCGCATGGAATCATTCCAACCTGGCAAGATCCTGCAGATCACGTCGTGCGAGTGTTCTTTGACAGCCTGGTAGAAGTGCCGGTCCGCCCCAATGAACAGAAGAGCCTCACCCGCGACACCACCGATGATGAGATGCAGCGACGCCACCAGCTGGAAGAGGCGGCAGCAGCTGCCGCCCGGATTCGGATTCACCATGGAGGAGGCAGAGGCGGAAGAGGCGGCAAGTCGTGTCGGCGAGGGAGTTTGCGGCGAGGAAGAGCTTGTCGGCCTGAAGCTGAGTCGGCGAGCCCGCCGAGGGCGCCTCCTCCCCTCGCCGGACAGCTTGTCGCGAAGCGGAGCCCCAGCTCCACCAAGCCGTCTCCGCAAGGCCGGAGACGTGGCGGGCGGCAGACGGGTCAACAGCCGCGCGCGCGACGCAGCTTCCACCGCTGCAAGCACTGTTGCCGCGGGAGCACCTCACGCCGCTGCGGCAACTGGAGCGGGGCCCTCGCAGACCACCGCTTCTGCTCCCGCCAAGCGGCCAAGGGAACCTACTCCTCCGCCTCGTCGTACTGGAGGCGAGCCAAAATTTGATCTCTCCGCGCTCAGCTCCGACGAGGAAGAAGAAGAGTAAGATTCTTTGCAGCATTTGTAGTTCTTGACTTGTTGCTTTGTCTTGTATCTGATTTGCTTCACTCTGAACCCATTCCTTTTCGTGACGCCGCCCAGAGCGTCGAAGAGAGCCAAGGCCCCGGTGATTGTCATCGAGGAAGAACCCACCGCGATAGCAGGAGGCGCGTCCGAGACCACCTTGCCGGATGCGGCAACTCTTCCTCAAAGCAGCCCCCAGTGTAAGTATATGGTTTAGTTCCTACTGTTAGGCGTGCATGGGTGCCCTTTCTTTGCTGATATCGGCTGGCTGATTTGTGTAGGAGCGAGCAGCCTTACCAGAGTGCCACGAAGCCGCCTCGACATGCCTTCGCTTGACTACACCGCCAAGGGAGGATTCCCCGGCAAGGGAGCGTTTTCCGGCAAGGGAGACTTCTCCGGCAAGGGGCAGTTCTCTGGCAAGGGACAGCTCTCCGGCAAGGGACAGCACCAGCGATCCCTTGGTGGCGGAGACCATGACTGCAGACCCTAGCACAGGTAATCCTCCTGCTTGAAAACTTTCCTTGTGTTCTTCTTCTTCTGATTTTGTTTTTGAATATTTGCTTGACTTTTCTTCACTTTCCGGTTGTCGATCCATCCGCCCACAGAGCCAATGGAGACCGAGGCCGGCGAGGAGAGGACGGCGCGCTAACATCGACGACGCCGCTGCCATCGGAGAAGAAGTGGCGCCGACGAGCCTGCCGTGAAGAGACCGCCAAAGCTGCCGCCGCAGAAGCGGCGAGGTCCGGGCGATCGACCGACGGCCCTGAGGCCTTGGGAGCACCAGGCGCCTTCGCCGACCGCTGATCCCTCCGCCCTGCGGCAGCCCGGGTTCAAGAGCCCCAGCCGGCGCCTATTTGAAGGCGGCGATGGCGTCTTCATCAAGCTCCCATGGGCGTCGAGCTCCGGCGCCCGGCGAAGGAGAAACTTTGATGAAGAGTTGCTCGCCTCACTGGATCGACGTTGGTCGACGCGCAAACAGCAGCAGTGGCGAGTCGAGGAGGAGCGGCTACTACGGAAGCTGTTGTCGCTCTACCGCGCCCGACAAGCCAAGCTGGAATCCCGGAAGCGCTTCTCGCGGCGGGGCGGAACATCGAGAAGTGCGCGGAGGAACTCCGGGGCCTCAACCAGGAAGCTCTCGGGCCTTGGCGGAGGAGGCGGGGCGACTTCGCCGAGGCGCAAAGCCTTCCTCCTCGAGAAGGCTGAAGGCGAGAACAACAATGACTTGCCACCGAGAAGCTATCTGCACAGGAAGGCGTGTTGGCGCAGAGGAAGGTTAATCTTGACAGCCATGAGGAGGATCTAGCCACGCTCGAGCAAACATTTGGCGGGGCTCTCAAGGAAGCAAAGGATGCTGCCGCAGCTGCCGAGGCCGCCAAGAAGGAGCTGGAGACGAAGGTGATGCAGCTGGAGGCCAATCTCAAGGAGAGCGGCGAGGAGCTTGCTGCACTCAAGCATGAGCGCGAGAAGGACACCTACACTCTTGGCGAGCTGCAGGGCTGTCTCGCCGAGAGGAGCAAGGAGCTCAGCGCCGCCAAGGACTCCAACGCAGATCTTGAGTTGAAGCTGACCACATTGACTCGGTATTTGGGCAGGCGCCAGGGGAGCAGGAGGTGGCCTTGAAGGAGAAGATCAAGGCCGACGAGGTGCTCTTGGCGAGTCTTCTTGCCGCCTGAATACCTTTAGGGAGAATGTGGAGCACTGGACCGAGGGTCTCGTGGATGTTGTTGCAGCCATCGACAGGGAGCTAGCGCAGCTGGGGATGGAGGATCTTGGATATTCCTCCGATGAGCACCTCCGACCCAGCGCCAAGCTCAGCTTGTTCTTCAAGGGCGTGGTGACGGCCCTCTAGTGACTCCGGGAAGAAATCCCAAAGCAGCTGGCCGAGGAGTCGCACTGGATCTGTGGGAGCTCTTCAAAAGGTCTTGATGAAGGTGGCCTTCCGCAACCAGCCTCAACCTCACCAACGTCCTCAAGTCCTTGCCGCCGGATGCTAATGTGGAAGCGCTCAAGACCCTTGTCGCACTCCATCGTGGACAGGGTGAGCGGGATCAAGAGGGTTGAGGGCGATCGCGTAGATTAGGCCGCTGCTTTCTCTTTTCTTGCAGCTGCTAGTCATGTTATGAGAACAATCTAATAGAGCTGCGACAAGCTATCTTGTAATATAACTCTATTTCGGTAGCAATTGCTATGTTATTTCCTTTACTTGGTTCCTTCCTTTGTATGTTTTTGCCCTATGCTTTTAGGGAACTTGTCGGTGAGGCACTGGCGCATGGCCGAAGTCTTGAGACGTCAGCAGCCTGCTGGCGGTGCTGCTACCGACAAGAAACCTTGTCGCAACTAGTCGCAGCTCACTTAAGTTGTTGAGCGGACTCGAAACAAAGTAAGGGCGCAACTATCTATGAGTTGGTTCCTCCGCGCACAGGTTTTCCATACAAAGTACGGTCGTTCGAGGAAGATAACTTAAAATTTTTAAAACTGATTGCTCAAACTTTAGCAACTTAGCTTTTCTGTCGTTGGCTTCCCGGTAAGGCTAGACTTCCTTGAGCGACGCTTGGTCCACACCATTATCTTCTCCTTTCCCCCCGGCAAACTTGTGGGCGAGGGAACCTTCCTTTCTTTGAGAAAGAGAAAGAAGAGAAAATAAAGATATGGAGCCTTATGGCTTGTTATTGCTTACCGGGGGTAGGTGCTGCACAAAGTGTCAGATAGCGCATGCAAAATAGAAGTAGAAAGCATGAAATTGACAAGATGTGCGAAGCACATTAGCTTTGCTTATGCACGGGGTCTGCGCCCGGCTTTGTACAAAGGATTACATGCAACATCGGCAAGACTTGTAAAAAAGGTGGTTGCCGGAACAGGTTCCGGCAACCGCGCCCTACGGGTAAAACTTACGAAGATGCTCAATGTTCCAGGAGTTGCTCACCGGAATGCCATCTTGATGCGAAAGCGGACAGCGCCGGGCCTAGTGACTCGTTTCACCCGATAAGGGCCTTCCCACTTCAAGGCGTCAACTTGTTGGAATTCTTGGCGGACTGAACGCAGCGAAGAACAAGGTCGCCTTCCTCGAGACTTCTGGCATTAACTGCGGCTATGGTAGCGGCGCCAAAGCTTCTTTGGTATCGAGCAGCTCGTCAAGAGCTGAAGACGATCCTCCTCAAGGCAGCGCGTCATCTTGTCGCAACTGCTCTTGCTCAAGCTCATCATAAGCGAGCACTCGAGGTGATCCGTATCTGAGTTCCGTGGGGAGAACTGCCTCTGCTCCATAGACTAGAGCGAAAGGTGTCTGCGGCGATGGCTCGATTTGGCGTCGTCCTGATCAACCAAGGAACCACCGGCAGCTCCTCAATCCAGTTTCTTCCGCCCTTGTGCAGCCTATCTAAAGTTCTGGTCTTGATCCCACGCAGCACTTCAGCATTTGCCCTCTCCGCTTGACCGTTACTTCTCGGATGAGCAACAGAAGCGAAGCAGACCTTGGCGCCAAGATCTTGGACGTACTGCATGAAGGTGCGGCTCATGAATTTCGTGCCGTTGTCGGTGATGATCCTGTTAGGGATTCCGAAATGGCAAACAATCGACCTGAAGAACTTGACTGCTGACTGTGCTGTCACCTTCCTCACTGCTTCCACTTTCGGCCACTTTGCGAACTTGTCGATTGCAATGTACAAGTACTCAAAGCCCCCGACAGCTCGGGGAAAGGGGCCGAGGATGTCGAGCCCCCAGACTGAAAATGGCCAGGATAAAGGGATCGTCTGGAGAGCTTGAGCTGGCTGGTGTATCTGCTTGGAATGGAACTGGCACGCTTCACACTTGGTTACTTGTGCAGTTGCATCTTGGAGGGCTGTCGGCCAAAAGAAACCTTGCGGAATGCTTTGCCGGCAAGTGCTCTAGCGCCAATGTGGTGACCACATATGCCTCCATGTATCTCTGCCAACAGCTTTTGTCCATCTTCCCGGCAAATACACTTCAATTTCACACCGTTGAGTCTTCTTCTGTACAGTGTGTTGTCGACAAACTGGTACATACTTGACTGCCGGGCTACTCTTTCCGCTTCTTCTTGCTCTTCGGGAAGTTCTCCTGTCTGAAGGAAATGGACAATCTGCTGTGCCCATGCTGGAGCTTGCGGCTCGACAACAAGGACTAAAGGCACATCTGCTGCTGCGGGAACATCCGCTTCTACGGCGAGAACCTGCGGCTCAGCCGAAGCTTGACGTTCCCCGGCAAGCTTGCCGGAGCAAAACTTGTCGGGAGCGTCTGCTTCAACGAAACAAACCCTAGGGCTTGTCGGAGCAGACTGCTCCTCAGCACTGTTGGTGTTGATCTTGGGGACCTTCTTGGTGGCGGCTTCGGGAAGCTCTGCCGGAAAATAGTCACCAGAAATCAACTTCCTCTTCTTGCTCTGTCCAGTTGATGGCGTTACAGACGGTTGAGTCAGCTTGAGCACAAAGATCCCTGGTTCCACAGGTAACTTAAGTGCGGCGCACTTCAACAGGCCACCATCAATGTCGTTCTGAGCTCTTGGAATATATTCCATCTGTAGGCCGTCAAAGTGCTCTTCTAGCTTTCTCACTTCATCAACATAAGCTTCCATCAACGGACTCTGGTAACTCTTGTTCACTTGGCGGATGACAAGCTGTGAGTCACCCCTGACAATGAGCTTCTTGATCCCAAGGTCTGCTGCGATCCTGAGACCGGCAAGCAAACCTTCATACTCTGCAGTATTGTTTGTTGCTTGCTCCTTGGGAAAGTGCATCTGGACTACGTACTTGAGGTGCTCTCCGGTGGGTGCAACAAGTAGCACGCCCAAGACCGGGCGCCTTGCAGCGAGAAGGCACCATCAAAGTACATCAGCCACTCTTTGCTTGCTTCCTTGGACGGGGATGCTCGTTTACGGAATTTCTTCATCTTGCGTTGGTGTCCATTCTGCTATGAACTCCGCCAATGCTCGCTTTTGGATAGTTGAAGTGCTCTCAAACTTGAGTCCAAAGCTTGATGGTTCAGTGCCCACTCGACAATCCCGCCTGTTGCCTCTGGATTTTTGCAAGATCCTCTTGAGAGGAAAAGCAGTGACGACTGTGATCTCATGTGCCTGAAAGTAATGGCGCCGCTTTCTCGAGGCCATGAGGAGGCCGAAAAGCAATTTCTGCACACCAGAGTACCTTGACCTAGCCCCTTGCAGAAGGGAACTGACAAAGTAAACTGGGCGCTGCACCATTCTCTTCTGCATCTTCTCATGCGTCTGCGCAGATCCATCCTTGTCGGGACCAGAGCTTGCCGGTGAAGCCCCCTGCTTGTCGCCGGATGCATCAGCCATGGTTGCTAGCTCATCATCCGCCTCCCTCTCCGCTACTAACGCAGCACTAACCACTTGATTGGTCGCCGCTATATATAGCAGCAACTTCTCTTGTGGCTTAGGTGCGACAAGTGTTGGAGTGGAGGACAGGTATCTCTTCAAGTCCTGCAGCGCAGCCTCCGCTTCCGGAGTCCATTTCATCGGACCTGCCTTTTCAAAATTTTGAAATATGGCGAGCACGCCTTCGATGAACCTAGAGATAAACCTGCCGAGAGCAGCTATGCAACCGCAAGTCTTCGTACATCCTTGACGCGCTTTGGTGCTTCAATCTGCTCAATGGCCTTGATCTTGTCGGGATTGGCTTCAATTCCCCGGCCGAGACGAAGAACCCGAGAAGCTTGCGGAAGGGACTCCAAACACACACTTCTCGTGGTTGAGCTTGAGGTTGATCTTGTGCAGATTTGCAAAGGTTTAAATCTAAATCTTGAATCAGAGTCGCCTTGTCCTTGCTTTTGACCACTATGTCATACATGTAGGCTTCCACATTTCTGTGCATTTGCGGCTCAAAAGCGTCATGGACTACTCTTGCAAATGTTGGACCAGCATTCTTTAATCTGAAAAGCATCCGTACGAAACAGTACGTGCCACATGGGGTGATGAATGCGGTCTTCTCCTCATCCTCTTCTGCCATGAAGATCTGATGATATCCTGAGTATGCATCCAGAAATGAAAGCAAATCACATCGGGCCGTGGAGTCAACAATCTGGTCGATGCGCGGCAAGGGAAATGGGTCTTTGGGACAAGCTTTATTGACATCGGTAAAGTCGATACAAAGCCTCCATTTCCGCTTGCCTTCTTGATACAACTACAGGGTTGGCCAACCACGTAGGATGGAGCACTACTCTGACAAGGCCTGCTCAATACAATATCTTTATTTCTTCTGCGATGAATTCTTGGCGCTCCACTGCACCTTCCCTAACTTTACGCTTGACGGGCGCGCGCGAGGACAAACGGCAAGATGGTGCTCAATTACTTTCCTGGGAACACCGGGGATGTCGGACGGTTGCCACGCAAACACGTCGACGTTCGCCAACAAGAAAGCAACGAGCGCGCCTTCCTATTTAGGGTCGAGAGTGGCACTGATGGTGAAGGTACCACCAGTGCCGTCCTCCTTGGCGGACACCCTCTTGGTCTCTGGTGGAGCTGCCATCGTCTTCTTACACTTGCCGGTGGAGCTCGATGGTGCGTCCTCGACGGTAGCGCAGCACTCCGAAGAGGTGCGCTTGCCGGAGTGGGCATCAGAGCTCTTGCCGGACTTGGTCTTCTTCTTTGCTCCGGGAGCTTCAGCGGCAAGTGGCTTGCAATCTGCTGCAGCTGCTGCTTCCCGGTAGATCTTGTTGGCGCAGATAAGAGCATCCTTCTTGTCGCCAGGGACAGAGATGACACTTATCGGGCCTGGCATCTTCAGCATGTTGTATGCATAGTGAGAGGCTGCCATGAATTTTGCGAGTGCTGGACGACCAAGTATCCCATTGTAAGGCAATGGAAAGTCAGCAACGTCAAAAGTGACCCTCTCAGTCCTGAAGTTCAACTCGGTGCCAAATGTCACCGGCAACGTGATCTTTCCCTTCGGCTCGCTCCTTCCCGGATTGATTCCTTGGAATGTGCCGGTCTCTTCGAGCTCGCCATCAGGGATCTGGAGTTTCTGGAGCACCACGGAGGAGAAGCCTTCTTCTTCGGTGGCATGTCGATGAAGATGATGAAGATCTAGCTCGTGCGGACGCCGGATCAGGTTCACACAATCTCGACGCCCCCTACCTGGCGCGCCAAAGATGACGGGGAGGCTGATCGCCCACGAACACCTATGGGGCGGCGGACCGAGCCCCTTCGGTTGGCAAGCGGAGGTCGCACGAAGAGAAGATTGAGGCAAAGCACACGAGCGGTTTACCCAGCTTCGGAGCTCTCCGGAGAGATAACACTCCTACTGATGCATGTCTGAATGTATTGAGTTCTTGCTCAGGAGCGCTTGAGTGCTACAGTACACACAAGCTGCTAACGAGACCGAGAGTGAGTGTTATCTGGCTTTCCCCCCACCTCTACGTTGCGCATGGGCCACCTTTTATATGCTAAAGGGGTCTCCGACAGGTGGCAACGTAGTCAAGGGTAAAAATGGAAAAGGAGTGGTTGGTACAGCTACTTGTACAGTGTATCATACCTAACCCTGACGGCAGGGGACAAAGGCATTAAATGCCCGTCTACGTTGCCCTAACAGTGCAGAAAGGGACCGTCAGGGGCGCCACCGCTTGCCACGATGGCAATCTTGTCAGCGCTGCTTACCACCGCGCACCGCTGGCTGCACAGCCTCTCGCCACCTTGGCGCTACCGAAAGGTCCTGTGGCGACACGTTAGTGGATGTGCTTTGGAGCGCAGTAGGTGGTGGCCTGCCATGACAAGCGCCTTACCCTTGATTTGTTGTCTTGTCGCGTCCGGAAGCTTGTCGCTCACGGGCCTTCCCGGCAAGCTCCTCTTGCCGGGCCTTGTCTCCTAGGTGCCTTGGGTGGCCTTCCCGGCAAGCTCCTCTTGCCGGGCCTTGTCTCCTTGGCTTGAATACTTTGTTCTTGAATGGCTCCAAAGGAACCACGGAGGACTTTGGCGGTCACCCGGTAAGCCTTGCCGCGGAGGGCTGCAACTTCCCGTGCACAAGTTCGGGATACTAGGGTACCCCTACTCTAGTACACCGACACCTTCCTGCATCCATCCTCTTCCAGTTTGATCCCTTTCCTTCCGCTGTCATGGGGAGAGGGCGTGGTCATGGCCGTCGTTCCGTGGAGGGGACCATGTGTTCCTCCCGCTAGAGAGCTG
This sequence comes from Aegilops bicornis, assembly GCA_021605145.1. Taxonomy (NCBI): domain Eukaryota; kingdom Viridiplantae; phylum Streptophyta; class Magnoliopsida; order Poales; family Poaceae; genus Aegilops; species Aegilops bicornis. The sequence continues at coordinate 753,860,126 of CM038673.1, read as the reverse complement.
TGGCCGTAATGGAAGAGTCGGACGCCCAAGGTGAAGGCCATGCTGGAGACAGAGGTGCCGGACGGGGCCGCGGTCGGCGAGGCGGTCGAGGCAGAGGTGGGCGTTGAAGGGGGCACCCGCGTCGCCATCGTCTCCGTCACCATCTCCTCCAACATCACCTCCTGCTTCGTCAAGCGGCCATGTCGGGGACACAGTGCTGGAGTTCATACTGCAGTTGCGTGAGCTGCCGCGTAGTCGCCTCCGTCTTCCCGAAGCCTTTGCAAGGGTGCTGGAGATTGACCAGCCAACGAGGTTGAGGCCTCACATGAAGGGGTGTTGCAATGGCGACATGTGGGTGAACACGAGGTTCCCCGCCCCTCACGTGATGCTCCTTCGTCGGGGCTGGAAAACCTTCGCACGTGCCCACTGCTTGATGTAGGGGCACATCCTCTGCTTCAAGTTAGCTGGGAGTGACCTGCTCTCCGTCAAGGTCGTCGGGCGCTCGGGACACAGGCTAGGTTGTTGTGCGGAGAGCTCGACTGATGACGAAAGCTCCTCCTCGGGTGACAGCGATGAGGAGGACATCGACAATGGCGACGAAGGTAGCAGGTGGGAGAATGACGGGTCCGACTAGGCGTCGGACACATCGTCCCTGGACGATGCCAGCAGCACCACCATCTGCATCGCCGGCTCCTTGAACTTCTCAGGGTCGCCTCCTTGGGCGGCTGGCGTGGGAAGGCTGGAGAAGACGAAGAAGGCGGGTGGCGGGCCGTCAAGTCGGAGTACGATGGCACCAACGCCTTCGTCTCGTATTGGGCAGTCCGGTGCCTCATCTTTTGGCTCTTCTCCCGGCACCGTCATGACCAGCCCAGTTTTGGACGGCCGCCGGGATGTTCTCTTGGTGTCTTCTATTGTTCGTACCTAACCCAGCACTTCCTTTGCCCTTCTGCCATCTTGTTCCATTTCCTGAGGACAGGGACAAGAAAAGGATTATGGGGATCTTCTCTCTTTTTAGTCTTTAAGCCTGCGGGCACTTATTAGATTTAAACCTTGTAATCCCCTTTCCCAAGCTCACACTTCGTATGAATTGTACTTGTTAACAATGTATTAATGAAGAGAAGGGGTGTTTGCCGGGTTCTTTTGTGCACTAGCGAGGCCCACACCAAGGATCGAATCCTTGTTATCTTAAAATAAACATCGTTACCAGGCAACAGATCTTGCCGTCCTCCTGCTCTATAGCTCGACTACACTCACGCCCTTGGCGGAGGTAGGGGCAAAGTAGGATTGGGCCCTTCGTTTGTTCCCTTTCCATCGCACTAGAACCAAATTCTGGCCTAAAGAAAGGTTCTTGGACATGGGAAAGAGGGAGTACATCGGTATAAGAGTGAGCGAAGCTTCGTACGTTCAAGTTCCATACGGAAGTCTAGAGTGGGGGATGAAAGACTTATCTGATTCTACGGCCCCCAGCAACCTTGTCTTGCTGTGGTCGGATATGTGGATCTGTAGCCCCCGGCAACCTTGGCTTGCCGGGGTTTGGGTGTCGGCCTGTTTCCTTTCACCCAAACAGCTCAGCAGAAACGCCCGCGCATCCTGTGAACCAAAAGAAAGGCCGGTATGGAACAGAGAGGCGCAAACTCAACCTCTATGCTAAGGGTTAGTCGCCGCTAAGCACTATCGACCCTAACAAAGAGAGAGACTCAACCTAGCATGCATGCTAAAATTTAGGGCGCCAGCGCTTCATTTATTTATGCTCAGAGTCTGCGCTGGCTCTGTACATAGGGTGACATGCCTTGCCGGCAAGGCTAGTACAAAATGGGGGTTGCCGGGGCTCCCAGCAACCACGCCTTAGGGGTAAAACTTGCGAAGATGTTTGATATCCCAGGAATTCCTCACCGGAATGCCATCTTCGGTCTCCAGGCGGACTGCGCCGGGCGTGATGACTCGTATTTCCCAGTAAGGGCCTTCCCACTTCGGCTTCAACTTGTCTGAATTCTTGGAGGATTTCGCCGGAGAACAAGGTCGCCTTCCTCAAGGCTTCGGGCATGAACCTTGCGGCTATGATAGTGGCGCAAGGCTTGCTGGTAGCGAGCAGCTCCCACAGCAGCCCGAAGACGATCTTCCTCAAGGAGCGTCGCATCCTCTTGGCGCAACTGCTCTTGCTCAAGCTCATCATAAGCGAGCACTCGAGGTGACCCGTGTATGAGTTCCGTGGGGGGAACTGCTCCTGCCCCGTATACCAGGGCAAAGGGTGTCTGGCCAGTGGCTCGACTTGGCGTCGTTCTGATCGACCAAAGAACCGTTGGCAATTCATCAATGCAGCGCCTTCCGCACTTGTGCAGCTTGTCAAAAGTTCAGGTCTTGAGGCCCCGCAGCACTTCTGCATTCGCCCTCTCAGCCTGGCCGTTACTTCTGGGATGAGCAACAGAAGCAAAACAAACCTTGCTGCCGAGATCCTGAATTTACTTCATGAAGGTGCGGCTTGTGAACTATGTGCCATTGTTGGTGATGACCCTATTGGGCACTCCAAAACGGTAGACTAGCCCCTTGAAGAACTTGACAGCTGACTGTGCCGTCACCTTTCTCACCGGCTCCATGATACGTCTCCAACGTATCTATAATTTTTGATTTCTCCATGCTACTTTACCTATTGTTTTGGACTATAATGGGCTTTATTTTCCACTTTTATATTACTTTTGGGACTAACCTATTAACCGGAGGCCCAGCCCAGATTGCTGTTTTTGCCTTTTTCGTTGTTTCAAGAAACATAATATCAAACGGAGTCCAAACGGAATGAAACCTTCGGAAACGTGATTTTCTCACCGAACATGATCCAGGAGACTTGGACCCTACGCCAAGGAACCAGAGAGGCGGTCACGAGGGTGGGGGCGCCCCCCCCCTAGGGCGCGCCCCCTGCCTCGTGGGCCCCCTGTTGCTCCACCGACGTACTCCTTCCTCCTATATATACCTACGCATTCAAACGATCGTAACAGGAGCCAAAACCTAATTCCACCGCCGCAACTTCCTGTATCCACGAGATCCCATCTTGGGGCATGTTTCGGAGCTCCGCCGGGGAGGGCATCCACCATGGAGGGCTTCTACATCAACACCATAGGCCCTCCGATGAAGTGTGGGTAGTTTACTTCAGACCTTCGGGTCCATAGCTAGTATCTAGATGGCTTCTTCTCTCTTTTTGGATCTCAATACAATGTTCTCCCCCTCTCGTGGAGATCTATTCGATGTAATCTTCTTTTTTGCGGTGTGTTTGTTGAGACCGATGAATTGTGGGTTTATGATCCAGCTTATCTATGAATAATATTTGAATCTTATCTGAATTCTTTTATGTATGATTGAGTTATCTTTGCAAGTCTCTTCGAATTATCCGTTTGGTTTGGCCAACTAGATTGGTAGTTCTTGCAATGGGAGAAGTGCATGGCTTTGGGTTCAATCTTACGGTGTCCTTACCCAGTGACAGAAAGGGTTGCAAGGCACGTATTGTATTGTTGCCATCGAGTATAACAAGATGGGGTATTTATCATATTTCATGAATTTATTCCTCTACATCATGTCATCTTGCTTAAGGCGTTACTCTGTTTTTAACTAAATACTCTAAATGCATGCTGGATAGCGGTCGATGAGTGGAGTAATAGTAGTAGATGCAGAATCGTCTCGATCTACTTGTCTCGAACGTGATGCCTATATACATGATCATACCTAGATATAATCATAACTATGCTCAATTCTGTCAATTGCTCAACAGTAATTTGTTCACCCACCGTATAATACTTATGCTCTTGAGAGAAGCCACTAGTGAAACCTATGGCCCCCGGGTCTATTCTCATCATATCAATCTCCATCACTTTTATACTTGCTTGTTTTTACTTTGCCTTTTACTTTTCACTTTGCATCTTTATACCAAAAATACCAAAAATATTATCTCTATCAGATCTCACTCTCGTAAGTGACTGTGAAGGGATTGACAACCCCTAATCGCGTTGGTTGCGAGTAGCTATCGTTTTGTGCAGGTATGAAGGACTTGCGCGTGGCCTCCTCTGGGATTGATACCTTGGTTCTCAAAATCTGAGGGAAATACTTACGCTACTCTGCTGCATCATCCTCTCCTCTTCGGGGAAAACCAACGCAAGCTCAAGACGTAGCAAGAAGCATTTCTGGCACCGTTGCCGGGGGAGTCTACGCAAAAGTCAACATACCAAGTACCCATCACAATCCCTATCTCTCGCATTACATTATTTGCCATTTGCCTCTCGTTTTCCTCTCCCCCACTTCACCCTTGTCGTTCTATTCGCCCTCTCTTTCCCACTCTCCTCCTCTTTTTTCCCGTTTCCTTTTCCTCGTCCGTTTGTTTGCTCGTGTGTTAGTTTGCTTGTTTGTCGCGATGACCCTACCTAAATTTGGTGATCTTCACCATAAAAGGCTAGAGGAGATCCAAAACAATGTCAGGAAGTTTATGGTTTTGCAATTTGAGCATAATAATTTCTTTAGAAACGAGCTTAAGGAACAAAAGAGTTTTATGAGTTATAGGAATAAAGAGCTCGATGATATGTCCAAAGAATTTGATGGTATAAGAGCCCAAATTGCTCCTCTTGAAACGATGACCGCTGAAATTTCGGATACACAAGCTACCTTAGTCAATAAGATGGCCGCTAAACCAAATTCCTGTGAAAATCAAGATGAAGATCTAAAAGTTATTGATGTGTCCCCTATCAAATCTTTGTTTTGCAATATGAATCTTGATGAAACTGAATATGATCTTCCTTTACCTAGAAGGTGTTCAAAGAATGCAGAGTTTTTAGATCTTGATGATGAAATTGATAAAAGTGGGATTGAAAGAAATAAAAATCTAGATGTTGCTAAACCCACTATATTGGATCTCAAGGAATTTAATTATGAAAATTGCTCTTTAATTGATTGTATTTCCTTGTTGCAAAGCATGCTAAATTCTCCTCATGCTTATAGTCAAAATAAAGCCTTTACCGAACACATTGTTGATGCCTTGAGCAATCTTATGAAGAAAAACTTGAGTTGAAAGTTTCTATCCCTAGGAAAATCTATGATGAGTGGGAACCTACTATCAAAACTAAATTAAAGATTATGAGTTTCATGCTTTGTGTGATTTGGGTGCTATTGTCTCTACTATTCCCAAAACTTTGTGTGATTTGCTAGATTTCCGTGACTTTGATGATTGCTCGCTAAACTTACATCTTGCGTATTCCACTATTAAAAAGCCTATGGGAAGAATTAATGATGTTCTTATTGTTGAAAATAGGAATTATGTGCCCGTAAATTTATCGTTCTTGATATAGATTGCAATCCTTCATGTCCTATTATTCTTGGTAGACCTTTCCTTAGAACGATTGGTGCAATTATTGATATGAAGGAAGGAAATATTAGATTCCAATTTCCATTAAAGAAAGGCATGGAACAATTCCCTAGAATGAAAATAAAATTACCATATGAATCTCTTATGAGAGCCACTTATGGATTGCCTGCCAAAGATGGCAATACCTAGATCTATCCTTGCTTTTATGCCTAGCTAGGGGCGTTAAACGATAGCACTTGTTGGGACGCAACCCAATTTTATTTTTAGTTTTTTGTTTTTTGCTTCTGATTAGGAATAGATAATCCATCTAGCCTTTGTTTAGATGTGGTTTTATCTTTTAATTAGTGTTTGTGCCAAGTTAAACCTATTGGATCTTCTTGGATGATAGTTATTTGATCTTGCTGTAATTTCCAGAAACTTTGCGCTCAGTTCCCGAATTGTTAAAAATCACCAGAATGTGATAAAATATTGATTCCAATTATTTCTGATCAATAAACAAATTGTCCAGTTCATATGATTTTGGTAGAATTGTTTGAGTTCCAGAAGTTTGTGTTAGTTACATATTACTACAGAATGTTCTGTTTTTGACAGATTCTGTTTTGCGTGTGTTGTTTGCTTATTTTGATGAATCTATGGCTAGTAAAATAGTTTATGATCCATAGAGAAATTGGAATACAGTAGGTTTAACACCAATATAAATAAATAATGAGGTCATTACAGTATATTAAAGTCTTTTGTTTTCTTTCTCTAACGGAGCTCACGAGATTTCTATTGATTTTTGTGTTGTGAAGTTTTCAAGTTTTGGGTGAATTCTTTTGATGGATTATGGAACAAGGAGTGGCAAGAGCCTAAGCTTGGGGATGCCCATGGCATCCCCAAGATAATACAAGGACACCAAAAAGTCAAAGCTTGGGGATGCCCCGGAAGGCATCCCCTCTTTCGTCCACTTCCATCGGTAATTTACTTGGAGCTATATTCTTATTCACCACATGATAAGTGTTTTCCTTGGAGCGTCTTGTATTATTTGCGTCTTTGCTTATTAGTTTACCACAATCATCCTTGCTGTACACACCTTTCGAGAGAGCCATACATGAATTGTAATTTGGTAGAATACTCTATGTGCTTCACTTATATCTTTTAAGCTTGATAGTTTTGCTCATAGTGCTTCACTTATATCTTTTGAGCGTGATAATTTTTGCTCTAGTACTTCACCTAGATCTTTTAGAGCATCGTGGTGGATTTGTTTTAAAGAAACTATTGATCTCTCATGCTTCACTTAGATTATTTTGAGAGTCGTTAATAGCATGGTAATTTGCTTAATATTAATATACTTGGTATTCAAGATATGTGAAACTTTCTTTTGAGTGCGTTGAATACTAAGATAAGTTTGATGCTTGATAATTGTTTTGAGATAGGGAGGTGATAATATTAAAGTCGTGCTAGTTGAGTAGTTGTGAATTTGAGAAATGCTTCTGTTGAAGTTTGAAAATCCCGTAGCATGCACGTATGGTTAAAGTTGTGTAACAAATTTGAAACATGAAGTGTACCTGGCTTGTGCATCCTTATGAGTGGCGGTCGGGGACGAGCGAAGGTCTTTTCCTACCAATCTATCCCCCTAGGAGCATTTGTGTAGTACTTGATTTTTGATGACCATTGTAACCGACTCTGTGTAACCCTAACCCTATCCGGTGTAGAGTTTAGTCCGTAGGACGAACAACAATCATACCATAGGCTAGCTTCTAGGGTTTAGCATCTCTGATCTCGTGGTAGATCCACTCTTGTACTACCCATATCATCAATATTAATCAAGCAGGAGTAGGGTTTTACCTCCATCGAGAGGGCCCGAACCTGGGTAAAAACATCGTGTCCCTTGTCTCCTGTTACCATCCGCCTAGACGCACAGTTCGGGACCCCCTACCCGAGATCCGATGGTTTTGACACCGACACCCGTTCCGGCACCCTGCCGGAGGGGGGGGATCATCTCTAGTGGCTAACTTCATCATCCCGGCGGCCACCACGATGAGGAGGGAGTAGTCCACCCTCGGGGCTGAGGGTTTGTACCAGTAGCTATGTGTTTAATATCTGTCTCTCGGGATCTATATCATGGGCTTTGTTAATATAGTCGGATCATATGATGTCTCTCCCCTCTATACTCTTGTTATGATGAATTGAGTCTTTACCCTTCAAAGTTTTGTCTTATCGGCTTGAATATACAGAGATGGGAATGCATGATATATGTCTTGCAATATGAATACTTGAGGAGAAAATTGGTGTATCATATTGATTCACTTGATATGTGTCTTGGCATTCAACTCGCGGATTCCCGCTGTGATATTGGGGTAATCTATGCATAGGGGTGGATGCACGTTTTTTCTCCCGTAGAAACTTTGGGGTCTCCTTGTAGTTCTTTGTGTGGATTGAGTATTATTAATATGAACTTGCTTTGGTGTTATCTTATTACGAACTCTTGATCATATCGATCGGAAAGAATAGCTTGCATCACTCTAGTACGAACTCTAGGATAGATTGATCGAAAAGAATAGCTTTGAGGTGGCTTCGTACCCCTACAAACAATTTCTATCTTTTGTTCTCTGCTAATAGGAACTTGGGAGTGATTCTTTGCTGCACTTTGAGGGATAATCATATGATCCAACTATGTTAGCATTGTTGGGAGATTGCACTAGCGAAAGTACGGACCCTAGGCCTCATTTTTAAGCATTGCAATACCGTTTTTGTGCTCGTTTACTATTAGCTACCTTGCTGTTTTTATTTATTCAGATTATAAAAATATATTTCTACCATCCATATTACACTTTTATCACCATCTCTTCGCTGAACTAGTGCACCTATACAATTTGCCATTGTATTGGCTGTGTTGGGGACACAAGAGATTTCTTGTATTTGGTTGCGGGGTCATTTGAGAGAGACCATCTTCATCCTACACCTCCCACGGATTGATAGACCTTAGGTCATCCACTTGAGGGAAAATTTCTACTGTACTACAAAACTATGCGCTTGGAGGCCCAACACAAGTCTACAATAATAAAGTTGCATAGTAGACATCACCCTCCGGTGGCTTCTCTGCCAAGATCCGGTTCCACGGGATGCACCTCGGCCTCGGCAATTTCGACACCGCCCACGAGGCTGCCCGCGCGTACGATGCGGCGGCGTGGCGCCTCCGGTGGCCTCATATAACATTGAACATCCCCCTACGTGCCGACGCGGGAGCGGGCGCAGGAGCTCGTGCCTCTGCCACAGTTTATCACTGTCGAGGATCGTCTCGACAACCAGAGGCGGGAGCACCGTCTCGGCATCCCGGAGATGGATGACGAAGCCATGGCGCTGTGGCGCCAATGCTTCCCGCAGGACATCATCAACGAGCGCGAGTTCTACGTGCAAAGGAGGGCGGAGTGGGAGAAGAGGAGGGCAGAGCGAGCATCCTATCGTGAGGACAAGCGTATGCGAAAAGCGGACGCTCAACTCAACATGAGGCTAGGAGCAGCGTTGCCCTAGGAATCCAACGACGATCGGTATCTTGACGCCTACATTGAGACATCGGAGGAGGACATCACTGAGGAGGAGTCAGACGAGGAGGGGTAGTTGAACTATCTATTTTTCAATCTATCTATGCAATATCTATGATGAGAACTATCTATGTCTCTACTCCCTAGTCTCTACTTCTCGATCTCAGCACTCCAGGCCCGCAAAAACTGGCTATTCTGGCATTGTAAACGCTTTTTAAAGTGCCGCACGTTGCGCTTCTAGTGGAGATGCTTGATGTCTACTACGCAACCTTCTTGTAGATGTTGTTGGGCCTCCAAGTGCAGAGATTTGTAGGACAGTAGAAAATTTCCCTCAAGTGGATGACCTAAGGTTTATCAATCCGTGGGAGGCGTAGGTTGAAGATGGTCTCTCTCAAACAACCCTGCAACCAAATAACAAAGAATCTCTTGTGTCCCCAACACACCGAATACAATGGTAAATTGTATAGGTGCACTAGTTTACGAAGAGATGGTGATACAAGTGCAATATGGATAGTAGATATAGGTTTTGTAATCTGAAAATATAAAACAGCAAGGTAACTAATGATAAAAGTGATAAATAAACGGTACTTCAATGCTAGGAAACAAGGCCTAGGGTTCATACTTTCACTAGTGCAAGTTCTCTCAACAATAATAACATAATTGGATCATATAACTATCCTCAAGATGCAACAAAGAGTCACTCCAAAGTCACTAATAGTGGAGAACAAACGAAGAGATTATGGTAGGGTACGAAACCACCTCAAAGTTATTCTTTCCAATCAATCCGTTGGGCTATTCCTATAAGTGTCACAAACAGCCCTAGAGTTCGTACTAGAATAACACCTTAAGACACAAATCAACCAAAACCCTAATGTCACCTAGATACTCCAATGTCACCTCAAGTATCCGTGGGTATGATTATACCATATGCATCACACAATCTTAGATTCATCTATTCAACCAACACATAGAACCTCAAAGAGTGCCCCAAAGTTTCTACCAGAGAATCAAGACGAAAATGTGTGCCAACCCCTATGCATAGGTTCATGGGCGGAACTCGCAAGTTGATCACCAAAATATACATCAAGTGAATCACGTGATATTCCATTGTCACCACAGATACGCACAACAAGACATACATCAAGTGTTCTCAAAACATTAAAGACTCAATCTGATAAGATAACTTCAAAGGGAAAACTCAATCCATTACAAGAGAGTAGAGGGGGAGAAGAAACATAAGATCCAACTATAATAGCAAAGCTCGCGATACATAAAGATCATGCCAAATCAAGAACGCGAGAGAGAGAGAGAGAGAGAGAGATCAAACACATAGCTACTGGTACATACCCTCAGCCCCGAGGGTGAACTACTCCCTCCTCGTCATCGAGAACGCCGGGATGATGAAGATGGCCACCGGTGAGGGATCCCCCCTCCGGCAGGGTGCCGGAACAGGGTCCCGATTGGTTTCTGGTGGCTATAGAGGCTTGCGGCGGCGGAACTCCCGATCTATTCTGTTTTTTGATCGTTTTAGCGTATATGGATATATATAGGCGGAAGAAGTACGTTAGGGGAGCAACGAAGGGCCGACGAGGGTGGAGGGCGCGCCTGGGGGGGAGGGCGCACCCCCTGCCTCGTGGCTCCCTCGTTTCTTTCCTGACATGCACTCCAAGTTTTTGCGGTAGCTTTCCTTCCAAAAATAACTTCTCGAGTTGGTTTCATTCAGTTTAGACTCCGTTTGATATTCCTTTTCTTCGAAACACTGAATCAAGGGAAAAAAGAAACTGGCACTGGGCTCTGGGTCAATAGGTTAGTCCCAAAAATAATATGGAAGTGTTTAATAAAGCCCATAAACATCCAAAATAGTAGATAATATAGCATGGAGAAATCGAAAATTATAGATACGTTGGAGACGTATCAGCATCCCCAGGCTTAATTCCTGCTCGTCCTCGAGTAGGTAAATGATAAAAGAAATATTTTATGAAGTGTGAGTGCTAGCAAGTGCATAAGTTTGATCAATGATAGTTCCAATCACTTTTTCTAGCATCATTATATATCATAATAGTAGCTCATATCATAAAACTTCTCATGATCAAGTAACAAGCTATTCACATGTTAAAGTATAGATCATAAACATTCTTGAAAACTAACAAACAGTTCTCAATCATCAAACAATTGCAATTCATCTTATTTTTAGGAAGGGTTTATGTAAGAGATTTGATTTAACAAATCCCACATACTCAACCATCATATAGTCTTCCATGATTGCTACCACACAAAGCATATTTTCAGAACAAATAGCATCCATCGAACACAGAGAAAGATAGGGGCTTAATGTTTCACCTCCCAGCTTATTTATCATATAGATAATTGTCAACTATAATAATTGATGATCAAATATATTAGAATGTCCATATAAGCTAAGATATTTCCATCACATGATGCTTTCCAACTAAAGAGTAGGTTGGAATGAGAAGGAATGCTACTGACTTTTGCATAAAAGCAAAAGACAGGCCCTTCGCAGAGGGAAGCAGGGATTTGCAGAGGTGCCAGAGCTCGAAGCAAAAAATAGAGATGAAAATAATTTTGAGAGGTATGCTTTCATTGTCAACATAACGACCAAGAGTTCCCAATATCTTCCATGCTACATACATTATAGGCGGTTCCCACGCAAAAAGGTAAAGTTTTTACTCCCGCTCCACCAACATTCACACTCCATGGATTGTCCAAAACAACGGGTGCCGTCCAACTATCAACATTCCTGGGGGAGTTTTGTTTAAATTATTTGTGATTTTATTTTTGATCTTTTGATCATAGGACTGGGCATCCCAGTTACCATCCATTTTCTCGTGAATGATGAGCAGAGTCCACTCATCGTGAGAATAACCCACCTAGCATGGAAGATACTGACAGCCCCTAGTCGCTACATGAGCGATTCGGGCATACAAAAAAGATTATTATTTGAAGGTTTAGAGTTTGGCACATGCAAATTTACTTGGAACGGCAGGTAAATACCGCATATAGGTAGATATGGTGGATAATCATGAAAGAAAATTGGTTCAAGGAGTTTGGATCCACAAGGAGTATTCCCGCTTAGTACAGATATTTTGGCTAGCAAAGGATTCTAAATAGCAAGCACCACATGTTAGAGGATCCATAACAATATAACTTCTATACAAATATACCCAAGCATAACTCATTACGTTGTCTTCCTTGTCCAACTTCAACTAATTTGCTTAGGTTTGAAAATAATTAAGGGGGCTCACAATCATAGAAGATATCCAAGATAGTATATTTATATGTGAAATCTCTCTTCCTTCAATATTCTTTCATGAATTGTTCAAGTGACCAATACAATGTTTGCTAACATTCAATAAATTTACCACCTCTACTTCTTATATGTGAAAGCATTGCTCCCCATGGGAAAGGCATATGAAACATATATAATTTTAGCTTTATTACATTCAAATCATTCAACCATTTACTCATAGGATATAAGTGAAGCACACGAGTAAATGACAAACTACTCCAAAAAGATATAAGTGAAGATCAATGAGTAGTTAAATAATTATGTAGCTATGTGAAGACTCTCTAACATTTAAGAATTTCAGATATTGGTATTTTATTCAAACAACAAGCAAAGCTAAATAAAATGACATGACACTCCAAGCAAAATACATATCATGTGGTGAATAAAAATATAGCTCCAAGTAAAGTTACGGATGAACAAAGACGAAAGAGGGGATGCCATCCGGGGCATCCCCAAGATTAGGCTCTTGGTTGTCCTTGGATATTACCTTGGGTTTCCTTGGGCATCCCCAAGCTTAGGCTCTTTCCACTCCTTATTCCATAGTCCATCGAATCTTTACCCAAAACTTGAAAACTTCACAACACAAAACTTAACAGAAAATCTCGTCAGCTCCGTTAGCGAAAGAAAAGAAAACACCACTTCATGGTACTGTAATGAACTCATTCTTCATTTATATTGGTGTTAAACCTACTGTATTCCAACTTCTCTATGGTTTCTAAACTATTTTACTAGCCATAGAGTCATCAAAATAAGCAAACAACACACGAAAAACAGAATCTGTCAAAAACAGAACAGTCTGAAGTAATCTGTATCAAACGTATACTTCTGGAACTCCAAAAATTCTAAACTAAATTGGTGGACCTGAGGAATTTGTCTAGTAATCATATGGAAAACTAATCAACTAAATAGCACTCTCCAGTAAAAAGTTGAAGCTAATTTCGTGAGCGCTAAAGATTCTGTTTTTTACAGCGTGATCATAAAGACTTCACCCAAGTCTTCCCAAAGGTTCTACTTGGCACAAACACTAATTAAAACATAAAACCACATATAAAAAGAAGCTATATGTATTATTTATTCCTAAACATAACAAAAAAGAAAGAAACAAAAATAAAGTTGGGTTGCCTCCCAACAAGCGCTAATAATTAACGCCCCTAGCTAGGCATGATGATTTCAATGATGCTCACATAAAAGATAAGAATTGAAACACAAAGAGAGCATAATGAAGAATATTACTAGCACATTTAATTCTAACCCACTTCCTATGCATAGGGATTTTGTGAGAAAACAACTTATGGGAACAATAATCAACTAGCATAGGAAGGCAAAACAAGCATGACTTCAAAACTTTGAGCACATAGAGAGGAGACTTGGTATTATTGCAATTACTACAAGCATAAATTACTCCCTCATAATAATTTTCAGTAGCATCATGAATGAATTCAACAATATAACCAGCACCAAAAGCATTCTTTCCATGATCTACTTGCATATAAATTTTATTACTCTCCACATAAGCAAAATTCTTCTCATGAATAATAGTGGGAGCAAACTCAACAAAATAAATATCATGTGAAGCATAATAAAGATGACAAGTTTCATGGTTATCTTTATTCTTTATAGCATACGTGTCATCACAATAATCATCATAAATAGGAGGCATGCTTTCATCATAATAAATTTGCTCATCAAAACTTGGGGGACAAAAAATATCATCTTCATCAAACATAGCTTCCCCAAGCTTGTGGATTTGCATATCATTAGCATCATGGGTATTCAAAGAATTCATACTAACAACATTGCAATCATGCTCATCATACAAAGATTTAGTGCCAAAAATTTTATAGACTCTGTCTTCTAGCACTTGAGCACAATTTTCCTTCCCATCATTTTCACGGAAGACATAAAAAAGATGAAGCATATGAGGCACCCTTAATTCCATTTTTTGTAGTTTTCTTTTATATACTAAACTAGTGATAAAACAACAAACTAAAAGATTCGATTGCAAGATCTAAAGATATACCTTCAAGCACTCACCTTCCCGGCAACGGCGCCAGAAAAGAGCTTGATGTCTACTACGCAACCTTCTTCTTGTAGACGTTGTTGGGCCTCCAAGTGCAGAGTTTTTTAGGACAGTAGCAAATTTCGCTCAAGTGGATGACCTATGGTTTATCAATCCGTGCGAGGCGTAGGTTGAATATGGTCTCCCTCAAACAACCCTGCAACCAAATAACAAAGAGTCTCTTGTGTCCCCAACACACCCAATACAATGGTAAATTGTGTAGGTGCACTAGTTCGGCGAAGAGATGGTAATACAAGTGCAATATGGATAGTAGATATAGGTTTTTGTAATCTGAAAATATAAAAACAGCAAGGTAACTAATGATAAAAGTGATCGTAAACGGTATTTCAATGCTCGGAAACAAGGCCTAGGGTTCATACTTTCACTAGTGCAAGTTCTCTCAACAATAATAACATAATTGGGTCATATAACTATCCCTCAGCATGCATGAAAGAGTCACTCCAAAGTCACTAATAGTGGAGAACAAACGAAGAGATTATGGTAGGGTACGAAACAACCTCAAAGTTATTCTTTCCAATCAATCCGTTGGGCTATTCCTATAAGTGTCACAAACTGCCCTAGAGTTCGTACTAGAATAACACCTTAAGACACAAATCAACCAAAACCCTAATGTCACCTAGATACTCCAATGTCACCTCAAGTATCCGTGGGTATGATTATACCATATGCATCACACAATCTCAGATTCATCTATTCAACCAACACATAGAACCTCAAAGAGTGCCCCAAAGTTTCTACCGAGAATCAAGACAAAAAGCGTGCCAACCCCTATGCATAGGTTCATGGGAGGAACCCGCAAGTTGATCACCAAAACATACATCAAGTGAATCACGTGATATCCCATTGTCACCACAGAATCATACGGCAAAACATACATCAATTGTTCTCAAATCATTAAAGACTCATTCCGATAAGATAACTTCAAAGGGAAAACTCAATCCATTACAAGAGAGTAGAGGGGGAGAAGAAACATAAGATCCAACTATAATAGCAAAGCTCGCGATTCATCAAGATCGTGCCAAATCAAGAATGCGCGCGAGAGAGAGGTCAAACACATAGCTACTGGTACATACCCTCAGCCCCGAGGGTAAACTACTCCCTCCTTGTCATGGAGAGCGCCGGGATGACGAAGATGGCCACCGGTGAGGGGTCCCCCCTCCGGCAGGGTGCCGGAACAGGGTCCCGACTGGTTTTTGGTGGCTATAGAGGCTTGCGGCGGCGGAACTCCCGATCTATTCTGTTTTTCGATTGTTTTAGGGTATATGGATATATATAGGCGGAAGAAGTACGTCAGGGAAACCAGGAGGGGCCCATGAGGGTGGAGGGCGCACCTGGGGGGAGGCGCCCCAGCCTCGTGGCTCCCTCGTTTCTTTCCTGACGTGCACTCCATGTTCTTCCGGTAGCTTTCCTTCCAAAAATAACTTCTCTAGTTGGTTTCATTCTGTTTCGTCTCCGTTTGATATTCCTTTTCTTTGGAACACTGAAACAAGGGAAAAAACAGGAACTGGCACTGGGCTCTGGGTCAAAGGTTAGTCCCAAAAATAATATAAAAGTGTTTAATAAAGCCCATAAACATCCAAAACAGTAGATATATAGCTTGGAGCAATCAAAAATTATAGATACGTTGGAGACGTATCAATGCTCTAACATGGCAGACGAGTGCTTTAATGTTGCCCCCAAGATGCCTGAGTATTACTAGTATATTTTTCTTGCCATGTTGAGATTTTATAACCACGAGTGCGAACATGCAGAGGAGCAACAAAGACCAAACATGGGACAATGGGGACATCTTCAAGGAGCATGGCAAGTTAAAGAGGAGCTGCACCGAACCTGTAAAACGAGCTTTGGTAAGTAACACCCTTTCAATTACTTTCGTTTAGCCTCGTATTCTTTGATGTGTATATGTTGTAATTTCTGTTTCTCATAGCCTCGTGATCTTTGATATGTAATACGAAGAGTCTTAATCGTCCGAATGCTTTCATTTTTAGCTTGATGTAGGAAGTGGGTGTTCTCAACTTGTAGTCTGTTTTTATATTTTTCCTTTTGAATTCACATCTCCAAGTCTTGTTTATCTGGCTTCTACTAAATGGATCTGGGTTGTTCTGAGTATTGATCTAAAAAAGAAGTAACTTCATGTCAGGATGCAGTTCCTGCGAGGAGGGAAGTATGGTCAACCTCGATATCATGTTTCCAAAATGAGGTTGGATTACACACATGGTGCCCATTCCCTAATGATGATCGATTAGACACAAGGTGCAAATTCCTAGATGATGCTGGATTACACACAAGCCAGGTGGAGTCATCAACTGTTCGTGTCCTCGTGGCTCTAGTAAAGGCTGAAAGAAAGCTTGCAGCAGCCCTTGAGAATGTAGCTGAGTTCCTGAAGAAGCGAAAAGAACAATCAGATGCTCTCTTCACCCAAGCCAAAGAAGAGATGGAAGAAGCCAGAAAGAAGCTAGCAGAGTTAGAGTAGGCTAGGCGTATCCTGCTATTTAAACCTGTTGTCAATACAATTTTTCCTTCATAATAGCTAGGTTGAAATGTTTATCCACTCAGCATGCCTATTCTGATGTCCGTGCATCTACTGATGTGGCACAAAATAAATTTTTTCGGGTCATGTAATAACAACAATTACAGACGAAGCATTGGACATGGTATAGTTCACGCGCAAGCCCAACATTCCAAGTTCAAATTCCACATCAAACTCATGGTCACAGATATCTGCACATTCATAGATAATGTCCACAACCATGATTCACTTCAAAGCCAAAAAAATGTGAGGAGACATATAAATAAAGAAAACCTCTAGTTCTTGCTACCAGTGCGAGCACAACAAGTCAAGACCATGCGTAATTAATTATATTTGGGTCATTTTTTGTTTTATAAATGCCGGCTGGCTCGCGGAAGGATTTGTTGCCGGCACACGCGCGGATTCAATGGAGGCAAGTGGTGCAGCCTGAAGCAGGTTGCATGCGGCGAGGAGGCGTGTTCAGCTGGGCCTGCAGCAAGTGGGGCCCTTTTGGCGGGCGCGCCGGTTCAATGCTTGCGCTATGAGAGGTCACATCTGTGTCAGAGCAATCACTCCCTCCAGCCCTTTTTTGTTTGGGTATAATAAAATCTCGTTTTCCATTCACATTTTACAAGTGAAATTCATGGACAAACTTTGACCCAAAATACGACGGGGACTAGTAAACCAGGACGGAGGTAGTAGTTTTTTTTATCAAAGAAGGGCTTCCCCCTTCCGATTTTCATTACTGAAAACCAACATTGAAACCATAATATTTGCCCTAGAACTACCAGGTTCAACATCTGGCAACATAAAACCATACAACCATATGCCAAGGACGTAGTAGTTACGAATTCCATTTTCGCTCCATACCAACTGTTTTAGAAACTACTTAGTACTTATAATGCGCCATTGAAAATGGGAACTCTTACCCCGCTAAAAATGATATTTTAAACGTGGCTACTCAATTAATGGCAACTGGCGAGCCACCGCCTCCAGGTTGTTCACCTGTGGTCCCGACCATCAACTCCCGCGGATCAAATTATCACATGAGCTGACTATTCCTACAAAGGTGCACTCCACCACATACCCGGTACCCGCGCATGCAGCAATCTTGGACCTAGGGTTTTAGGGATTATTTGTTAATGGTGCCTTTACGTAACTCTCATGTGTGCGAGGCATCGAGAGATCGACTGCGTGCGTGCGCCTTTTCTCTTCGTATATGTACTCCACCATTTGTCTGGTGTCGAAAAAATTATACAGTAGTAATGACTACTAGCAATGTGCCACTGCGTTGCCACATGATCAAAATAGATTAACACGTATTCACCGATTTGATAGAAAAAAGAGTCTAGTTTTGAAATACGTATATCACTAAAAATATGCTATGTTTCACTCGAAATATATTCCTTTGGCAGTTTTGATGAGATAAGGGAGGAATGTGGTTTTAAGATTCGAGAAGTGGTATATCTCTAATTTCTACTCTTACTAGCAAGATGCTCGTGCATTACACGGAACATCAAGATCTTGTGGGAGAAAAGGATGAACGAGGAAAGGCCTTATCTGCAAATATGGAGAGGTGTGCAGGTAAATTGTCATAGTTTCCTTCCTATCCGTCAGATATAGATTGGACGACCTATATTGCAGGATGACAGGCACACCATCATCACCGACTATGCTTTTTATAAGAGTAGAGAAAAAAAACAGAGTTGGTGATGATGGTGTGCCTGCCATCCTACAATATAGGACGTCCGATTCATATCTGATTAGTAGGAAGGAAACTATGGCAATTTTGCAAAAAGATACCCACACCCCTCTCCACATTTGCAAATAAGGCCTTCCCTCGTTCATCCTTTTCTCCCACGAGATAAACTACTCATACAAATGCATCTTGATGTTCCGTGCAACGCATGTGCATCTTGCTAGTTGTTGCAAAAAGAACGTGTGTGTGTGTGTGTGTGTGTGTGTGTGTTTTGTGTGTGTGAGTGAGAGGGAGAGAGGAGGAGGACGGGGTGCATGTGTGACAAAGACACAAAGAGTGTGTGTGTAAGAGGTATTAGCTAAAAATGAGACGATAGTGTGTGTGTGCACGATCGAGAAGGCGTGTCTCAAGAAGGAATGAAGAATCTACATAGATACAAGGAGCGCGAGAGATACATGTACCGGATAGTTGAAACACGAGTGTGCGAGTGTATAAACCTATCTGGTGGCTAGTCGATCAATGTTTGTGAGAGAATTACGAGTCGGCGTGCAAAAGCGAGAGTTTTGTGTGTGTGTGTGTGTGTGAGAGAGAGAGAGAGACGGTAGTCGGGAAGGGGAGTGGAAGTAGGAGTTGTGTCTGTGTGAGAGAGAGGGGGGAGTTTGTCTGATCGGTAAACTAATGAATAATGTCATTTTTATAACTGGGAGGGGGATGGAAAGGAGACCGCAACAAATGTTGTGTCTGCGGGAGAGAGTAATTTTAGTGGTATGAGTCATATCTAGAGACATATAGGGTGTGTGAGAGAACTCCATAGAGAGATGACAAAGTGAAAGACGAGTGAGACTGTGTGTGTGGCGGTTAAAAAGAAAGCTTAGGTACCTAGTGATACCAAAGAATGGTAGAGACATGAGAGATAATGAAAACCGTGTAATGTATAATGATAGGGAGAGTGTGACACTTCTCAAGTGAGACGTCGAGAGACCATGTTGGCAAAAATAGAACAAACATGAAGAAAGCGTGCGGGTGATCTGGAGAAAAGTGATTGATAGCTACATGAAGGAGCATGCGAGAGAGGTGGGCGTTGTCGGGGAGGCTGATCGTACCCACGAACACCTATGGGGCTGGCGGACCAGGCCCCTTGTGGTTCGGAGGGGGGCGGAGATCGCACAAAGAGCGGATCGAGGCGTGGCACACGAGCAGTTTACCCAGCTTCGGAGCTCTCCGGAGAGATAAAACTCCTACCGCTGCTTGTCCGATGTATTGTGTTCTTGCTAGGGAGCGATGAGAGCTACAAAACCTAGCGTGAGTGTATCTGGTCTCGAGTGAGTCGAACGAATCAACCCCCTCACGTTGCACATGGGCCTCCTTTTATATGCTCAAGGGGTCTCCGACAGTGGCAACATAGATGAGGGTACAAATGTAAAAACAGGAGTTGGTACACCTACCGAACAGTGTACTGATGCAAAATACCTAACTCTGACGGCAAGGGACAAAAGCAATAAATGCCCGTCAGTGTCGCCCAAACAGTGCAACAGAGATTGTCAGGTGCGCCTTCACTCGCCACGATGGCAAGCTTGTCAGCGCCGCTTATCGCTGCTCTCCGCTGGCTGCACAGCCTCTCGACACGCTCGCATGGAACGGTCCCATGGCGACACGTCGCTGGATGAGCTGGAGCAGAGATGGAGAGAGGTTGCTTGCCGCGGCAAGCGCCTTGCCGCGGCCGAATCCTTGTCGTGTCCGGAGGCTTATCGCACTCCGAGCCTTCCTGGTAAGCTCCTCTTGCCGGGGCCTTGTCTTCCGCATGCCTTGAGTGGCCTTCCCGACAAGCTCCTCTTGCCGGGGTCTTGTCTTCTTAATCAAATACTTTGTTCTTGAATGGCTCCAAAGGAGCCACGGAGGACCTTGGCAAAGTGTGAGGCAAACCCCTGCCGCTGGGTGCTACAACTGTCAGGCACGCAGCACGGGATACTAGGGTACCCTACTCTAGTACCCCGACAGAGCCCCCGGGCCTGGGCCGGACACGGTGCCGAGCGCTGTCGGGCCAGGCCCAAAACAGTGCGCGGACACACGTGGCCTCGACCACGTCGCAACTCGCCCCGGACCCACCACGATCCCCACTAACGGCACGCACCGGACGTGGCGTCGTGCGAGAGATTGTGGGCGTGGTCGTGGGGGTTTCTTTATTAGGAAAAGCGGAACGTCCGCCCCCTCCCCCTTTCGTCACAAGCGCGCTCACCGCCGTCGGCCTCCTCCGCCGCCCTCGCCATGGCCCCGAAAGCTGACAAGGAGAAGGGCGTCAAGTCGGCCGAGGCGCAGCGGCTCACGGCGCTGCGCAAGGAGCGGGCCATCTTCCCCCCGCAGCTTGGCGCAAGGGAGCTGCGGGATGTCTTCTACCTCTT
The DNA here is from genome assembly GCA_021605145.1 of Aegilops bicornis. Lineage (NCBI taxonomy): Eukaryota > Viridiplantae > Streptophyta > Magnoliopsida > Poales > Poaceae > Aegilops > Aegilops bicornis. Next base: position 753,839,291 of record CM038673.1, on the reverse strand, counting down.
TTGGTCGACGGAGACGCGTGCGCATCCGCGCACGAGGGTACTCCCCGCCTCCGCCTCTGATTTGGCACCAACAGGGTACCCCTTTTTCGCTCTTTTCTTCTATTGCGGGCTTTGCCCGCCCTTTTCCGAGTTCTTCTGCGACATCATGAACACGTTTGGCCTCCGCCTCCTTGATTTCACCCCAACGCCATCTTGACCATGGCAGTTTTCGCGCATCTTTGCGAAAACTTTGTCGGAGTCCACCCAAATGTGGCACTCTTCCGCCATTTCTTTGTGCCCCGCGTCGAGAGAGGAGAGCCACTTGCCGGAGGGATAGCCTGGGTCTCTAGGATCGGCAAGAAAGAGGCCTAGCTGGAAGGAGAGTTCCGCAACAAGTGGGAGGAGTGGAGAGCCAACTGGTGCTGGGTCGTAGAGGAGAACCCGCAGCCCTTCACCGCCGTGCGCCAAACCCCAATAGTGCGTGGCAGAGATTGGAGTAACTTGGCGCCGGAGGATGCGGTCAAGATAGTCAGTGACTCAGATTTTGCGCCTCGGGCTTGCGGGTTGATCAGAGGCGCGGTTGGCGCAGACTTCCTTCGTCGCCGCGCCGCTCCCCTGCAGGAAAGGAGGAGTCCTGCACAGGAGTTCCAAAATGCGCGAACATCATGAGGTTGCGCCCGGGCCTGAACTGGAACTTCACCGTCTTGGAGCTGGATGCGATGCTGCTCGAGCTGTTCAAGAACGACCCCGACCACCCTGAGTGGTTTAGGTTGCCGCGGGGGGTCGTCCCATTGTGCAACAACTCGGCGCTCGACCGCATCCGCGCCATGATGCCATTGTGCGACTCCCACGGGATCGTCCCAACCAGGCAGGAACCCCCCGACGAGGTCGTGCAGCAGTTCTTCGACGACTTGGAAGAAGTGCCGATCCGCTCCGACGAGCAGAAAAGGCTCACCCGCGACACCACCACCGGCGAGGAGATGGCGCGGATTGCCACCAGGTGGAGGAGGCGGCAGCCGCTGCGGGAGCCTTCGGGTTCACCGTGGAGGAGGCGGACGCTGCGACGGCGGCAAGCCTTGCCGAGCGAGGGGAGGTTGTCGGCGAGGACGAGCTTGTCGAGCCCGAGGCCGGGTCGAGTGGACCCGCCGAGGGCGCTTCTTCTCCACCACCCAGCGACTTGCCGCCATCGGAGCCCCCGGCTCCGCCGAAGAGGCGTCTCCGCAAGGCCGGAGACGAGTCGGGCGGCGATCGCCCACAGAGCAGCGCCACATGACGCGCTCCACCGCGGCAAGCAAGGTTACCGTGGGAGCGCCCCAAACTGCTGCGACAACTGGGGCGGGATCTTCTCAGGCCACCGCCGACGCCTCCGCCAAGCGGCCAAGAGAGCCCACTCCCCCGCCTCGTCGCACCGTAGGCGAGCCGGAGTTTGACCTCCCCGCGCTCAGCTCCGAGGAGGAAGGCGAAGAGTAAGCTCTTGAGATTTGTGCTTGTATTTCTTCAACTTTATTGCTTTATCTTGAATCTGATTTGCTTCGTTCTGGACTCTTTCCTTTTTAGGACGCTGGCCCAGAGAGCGTCGAAGAGGGCCAAGATCCCGACGGTTGTCGTTGAGGACGATTCTCCCGTGGCAACATGGGACGCATCCGAGACCCCCTTGCCGGACCAGCAACCTTCCTCGGAGCAGCCCCCAGCACAGCCCCCAGAGTAAGTGTGCGGTTTTCTCCTTACTATTAGGTGTGCATGGGTGCCCCTTCTTCGTTGATACCTGACTGTTTGCTTGTGTAGGAGCAGAGCAGCCTCATCAGGAGGGCTCGGAAGCCGCCTCCGAGATCCTGCCCGCTGCCACTACGCCGCCAACGGAGGATTCTCCGACAAGGGAGCGCCCTCCGACAAGGGAGGCCACTCCGGCAAGGGAGGCTACCCCGGCAAGGGACAGCGCCAGTGACCCTCCAGTGGTCGAGGCCACGGCTGCGGATCCCGTTGCAGGTAATTTCCTTACACGAAAATTTCCCTTGGGCTTGCTTTCTTTTGTTTCTCTTTTTGAACATTTGCTTGACTGCTCTTTCTTTGTCTGACGCAGAGCCGATGGAGGTCGAAGTCGCCGGCGAGGAGGAAGCGCGCGGCAACACCGACGAGGCCGCCGTCGAGGAAGAAGAGGTCATGGTTGTGGAAGAAGAGGCTGTCGCCGACGAGCCTGTTGGCGAGGAGGCCACTGAGGCCGCCGACGCAGAGGCCGGGGAGGGGTCGGGCGATCGCACTGACGGCCCTGAGGCCGCAGGAGCGCCAAGCGCTACACTAACAGCCGACTCCCCCGCCGCTGCTGCGGCGTCAGGCTCCAAGGAGCCCCAGCCCGGCGCCTACCTGAAGGCCGGCGAGGGTGTCTTCATCAAGCTCCCCTGGGAACCGAGCTCCAGGGCGCCGGTCGAGGGAGAGACCTTCGACGGTGAGCTACTCGCCTCATTGGCCGACGCTGGTGGACGCGCCAAGCAAAGAGTGGCGAAGTCGAGGAGGAGCAGCTGAAGAAGCTGTTGTCGCTCTACCGCACTGCAGGCCAAGTTGGAGACCCGGGAAGCACTTGTCGCTAGGGCAGGAGCGGACATGGAGAAGCTGCTAAGAGCTCCGGAGCGCCAACCAAGAAGCCCTCCGCGACGTAGCAGAAGCGCGGGGGCAACTTGCAGAGGAGCGCACGGCCTTTATCCTTGAGAAGGCCGCGGCTGAGGAGGAGCAGCAGCTGGCTGCCGAGAAGCTTTCCGTGCAGGAAAGCGAGTTGGCGCAGCGGAAGGTCAACCTGGACAGCCACGAAGAAGACCTTTGCCGCCAGGAGTCACTTAAGGGCGCCTGTGAAGCGAAGGAAGAGCTGAAGGCGAAGGTGGCACAGCTGGAGGCCAGCCTCAAGAAGAGCGGCGAAGAGCTTGCCGCGCTTAAGCATGAGCGCGAGAAGGACGCCTACACTCTTGGCGAGCTGCGTAGTCGCCTCGCTGATAGGGGCAAGGAGCTCGGCGCCGCCAAGGATTCAAAGGCGGATCTTGAGCTGAAGCTGACCACCCTGACGCAGACGTTGGACGGCGCCAGAGAGCGGGAGGTGGGCTTGTTGGAGGCGATCAAGGCCAAGGAGGAGCTGCTAGCGAATGCTGCCTCCATCCAGAACACCTTGAGGGAGAGCGTGGAGCACTGGACTGAAGGTCTCGTGGACACTGCCGCCGACATCCACAACGAGCTGATGGAGCTGGGGATGGCGGACCTTGCATACTCCTCCGACGAGCATCTCCAACCCAGCGTCAAACTCAGCTTATTCTTCAAAGGCGTGGTGACGGGCCTCCAGCGACTCCGGGAAGAGGTCCCAAAGCAGCTGGCCGAGGAATCACGCCAGATCTGTGCAAGAGCCCTCGAGAAGGTGTTGATAAAGGTGGCCTTCCGCAATCCGGGCCTGAACCTTAACGGCGTCCTCAGATCCTTGCCGCCAGATGCCAATGTGGAGGAGCTCAAAGCCCTTGTCGCACCCATTGTGGACAAGGTGAACAAGATCAAGCAGATTGAGGGCGACCGCGTAGACTAGGCCGCCAACTTTATCTTTCCCTTGTTGCTGCTGATCATGTTTAGAACACTTTGTTAGATCAGCAACAAGTTATTTTGTAATATACTCTATCTTAGGCGATCAATGCAACGTTATTTCCTCTACTTGATCCCTTCCTTTGTACGTTTCTGCCTTACGCATTTGGGGGACTTGTCGGTGCGGGCACTTGCCGCGAGCACTGAGTGCGGAACGTCAAGAGCTTGGCCGGCAAAGGTTCGACAAGCAACCTTGTCGCGACTAGCCGCAGCTCACTTAAGTTGTTGAGCGGACTCGAAACAAAGTAAAGGGCGCCGACTAGCCGCGAGTTGGTTCCTCTGCGCACAGGTTTTCCATACAAAGTACTATCGCTCGAGGAAGATAACTTAAAAATTTAAAATTGATTGCTCAAACTTTGGCAACTTAGCTTTTCTGTCTCTTGCTTCCCGATGAGGTGAAACTTCCTCGAGCGGTGCCTGGTCCATAGCATTATCTCCTCCTCCCCCCCTGGTTAACTTGTGCGCGGCGGAGCCCTCCTTTCTTTGAGAAAAGAGAAAGAAGAGGAAATAAAGTTATGGAGCCTAGCGGCTCGATTTTGCTTACCGGGTGTGGTTGCTGCACAAAGTGTTAGCCAAAACATGCAATAAAATGATGAAAGCATGAATTTGACAAGTTGTGCGCAACACATGAGCTTTACTGATGCACGGGTTCTGCGCCCGGCTTTGTACAAAGGATTACATGCAACAGCGGCAAGACTTGTACAAAAGGTGGTTGCCGTAACGGGTTCCGGCAACCGCGCCCTATGGGTAAAACTTACGAACATGCTCAATGTTCCAGGAGTTGCTCACCGGAAAGCCATCTTCGGTCTCAAGGCAGACAGCGCCAGGCCTAGTGGCTCGTTTCACCCGATAAGGGCCCTCCCACTTCCGCGTCAACTTGTTTGAATTCTTGGCGGAGTGAACGCGCCAAAGAACAAGGTCGCCTTCCTCTAGACTTCTGGCACTAACTCTGCGGCTATGGTAGCGACGCAAAGCTTGCTGGTAGCGAGCAGCTCGCACAGCGGCCTGAAGGCGATCCTCCTCAAGGAGCAGTGCGTCATCTTGTCGTAGCTGCTCTTGCTCAAGCTCATCATAAGCGAGCACTCGAGGCGATCCGTATATGAGTTCCGTGGGGAGAACTGCCTCTGCTCCATAGACTAGAGCAAAAGGTGTCTGGCCGGTGGCTCGATTTGGCGTCGTCCTGATCGACCAAAGAACCACCGGCAGCTCCTCGATCCAGTTTCTTCCGCACTTGTGTAGCCTGTCGAAAGTTCTGGTCTTGAGCCCGCGCAGCACTTCAGCGTTGGTTCTTTCTACTTGGACCGTTGCTTCTCGGTGAGCCACGGAAGCAAAGCAGACCTTGGCGCCAAGATCTTGGACGTCGCATGAAGGTGCGACTAGTAAATTGTGTGCCGTTGTCGGTGACGATCCTGTTAGGGATTCCAAACGGCAAACAATCGACTGAAGAACTTGATCGATGATCGTGCGTCACCTTCCTCATCGCTTCCACTTCCGGCCACTTTGTGAACTTGTCGATGGCTACGCATAAGTACTCAAAGCCCTCGACAGCTCGGGGAAGGGGCCGAGGATGTCGAGCCCCGCATCAAAAATCGCCAGGATAAAGGGATCGTCTGGAGAGCTTGAGCTGGCTGGTGTATCTGTGTGGAATGGAACTGGCACGCTTCACACTTGGTTACTTGTGCAGTTGCATCCTGGAGGGCTGTCGGCCAGAAGCAACCTTGCCGGAAAGCTTTGTCGGCAAGTGCTCTTGCGCCAATGTGGTGACCACATATGCCTCCGTGTATCTCTGCCAACAGCTTCTGTCCATCTTCCCTGGGAATACACTTCAATTTCACTCCGTTGAGTCTTCTTACATGCGGTATCTTTGTCGACAAACCTGGTACATCTTTGGACTGCCGGGCTACTCTTTCCGCTTCTTCTTGCTCTTCGGGAAGTTCTCCTGTCTGAAGGAAATGGACAATCTGCTGCGCCCATGCTGGAGCTTGTGGCTCGACAACAAGGACCAAAGGCACATCTGCTGTTGCGGGAACATCAGCTTCCACGGCAAGAACCTGCGGCCCTGCCAGAGCTTGATGCTCCCCGGCAAGCTTGCCGGAGCAAGACTTGTCGGGAGCGCTCGCTTCAACGAAACAAACCACAGGGCCTGTCGGAGCAGACCGCCTCAAAGACTGTTGGTGTTGAGCTTGGGGACCTTTGCAACGACGGCCGGGAAGCTCTGTCGGAAAGTAGTCACCAGAGGTCAACTTCCTCTTCTTGCTTTGTCCAGCTTGATGGTGTTACGGTTGGTTGAGTCAGCTTGAGCACGAAAATCCCTGGTTCCACAGCAACTTAAGTGCGGCACACTTTAACAGCTGTCACAAGAATATCATTCTCGAGCTCTTGGAACATGTTCCATTTGCAGGCCGTCAAAGTGCTCTTCTAGCTTCCTCACTTCATCAACGTGAGGCTTCCATCAGCGGACTCGGTAATCTTTGTTCACTTGGCGGACGACAAGCTGCGAGTCACCCCTGACAATAAGCTTTTTGATCCCAAGGTCCACTGTGATCCTGAGACCGGCAAGCAAACCTTCATACTCTGCAGTATTGTTTGTCGCTTGCTCCTTGGGAAAGTGTATCCGACTACGTACTTGAGGTGCTCTCGGTGGGTGCGATAAGCAGCACACCGCACCGGCGCCTTTGCAGCGAGAAGGCACCATCAAAGTACATCAGCCACTCTTTGCTTGCTTCCTTGACGGGAATGCTCGCCTCCTAATCTCTTCATCCGGTGTTGGCGCCCATTCTGCTATGAATTTTGCCAACGCTGCTTTTGGATAGTTGATGTGCTTTCAAACTTGAGACCAAAGCTTGACAGCTCAATGCCCACTCGACAATCCTGCCTGTCGCTTCTGGATTCTGCAGTATACTCTTCAGCGGAAAGCGAGTTACGACAGTTATCACATGTGCTTGGAAGCAAAGGCCCAGCTTTCTCGAGGCCATGAGGAGGCCGAAAAGCAAATTCTGCACACCAGAGTACCTTGACCTAGCCCCTCGCAGGAGGGAATCGACAAAGTAGACTGGGCGCTGCACCATCCTTTTCTCGTGATCTGGTCATGCGTCTGCTGCTGGATTCGGCCCTTGTCGGGACCAGGGCTTGTCGGCGAAGCCCCCTGCTTGTCGCAGCATGTGCTTGCCGTGGTTGCTGGCTCGTCATCCGCCTCCCTCTCCGCTACTAACGCAACACTAACCACTTGATTGGTTGCCGCTATATATAGCAGCAACTTTTCTTGTGGCTTAGGTGCGACAAGTGTTGGAGTGGAGGACAGGTATCTCTTTAAGTCCTGCAGCGCAGCCTCCGCTTCGGGAGTCCATTTCATTTGACCTGCCTTTTTCAAATTTTTGAAAAACGGCAGTATGCTGCTCAGCAGACCTAGAAATAAACCTCACGAGAGCAGCCACGCAACCGACAAGTCTTCGTACATCCTTGACGCCGCTTCGTGCTTCAATCTGCTCAATGGCCTTGATCTTGTCGGGATTAGCTTCAATCCCTCGTTGAGACCACGAAGAACCCGAGAAGCTTGCCGGAAGGGACTCCAAACACGCACTTCTCGGGGTTGAGCTTAAGGTTGATCTTGCGCAGATTTGCAAAGGTCTCGCCCAAATCTTGAACCAGAGTTGCTTTGTCCTTGCTTTTGACCACTATGTCATCCATGTAGGCTTCTACATTTCTGTGCATCTGCGGCTCATAAGCGTCATGGACTACCCTTGCAAATGTTGAACCAGCATTCTTCAAACCGAAAGGCATCCGTATGAAACAGTATGTGCCACATGGTGTGATGAATGCGGTCTTCTCCTCATCTTCTTCAGCCATGAAGATTTGATGATATCCTGAGTATGCATCAAGAAACGAAAGCAAATCACATCCAGCCGTGGAGTCAACAATCTGGTCAATGCGCGGCAAGGGAAATGGATCTTTGGGACAAGCTTTATTAACATCCGTGAAGTCAATACAAAGTCTCCATTTTCCATTTGCTTTCTTATGCGACTACAGGATTGGCCAACCACGTAGGATGGAGCACTCCTCGACAAGGCCCTTTGCTTCCAGCTCTTGATCTCTTCGCTATGAATTCTTGGCGCCGCACCGCTTGCTTCCTCGACTTTTTGCTTGACGGGCCGCGCATGAGGACAAACGGCCAGCGGTGCTCAATTACTTTCCTGAACACTGGGATGTCGACGGTTGCCATGCAAACATCGCCGACATTCGCCTGCAGGAAAGCAACGAGCCGCCTTCCTATTTAGGGTCGAGAGAGGCACTGATGGTGAAGGTACCACCAGTGCCGTCCTCCTTGGCGGGCACCTTCTTGGTCTTTGGCGGAGCCACCATCTTCTTACACTTGCCGGTGGAGCTCGATGGTGCATCCTCGACGGTAGCGCAGCACTCCGAAGAGGTGCACTTGCCGGAGTGAGCATCAGAGACCTTGCCGGACTTGGACTTCGTCTTCTTCCCCCCGGGAGCTTCAGCGGCAAGTGTCTGGCAATCTGTCGCGGCTGCCGCATCCCGGTAGATCTTGTCGGCACAAATAAGGGCATCCTTCTTGTCGCCATGGACAGAGATGACGCTTATCGGGCCTGGCATCTTGAGTAAGTTGTAGGCGTAGTGAGAGGCTGCCATGAATTTGGCGAGTGCTGGACGACCAAGTATCCCATTGTAAGGCAACGGGAAATCGGCAACGTCGAATGTGACCCTCTCAGTCCTAAAGTTCAGCTCGCTGCCAAATGTTACCGGCAACGTAATCTTCCCTTCGGCTTGCTCCTTCCCGGATTGATTCCTTGAAAGTGCCGGTCTCTTCGAGCTCGCTGTCGATTTGAAGCTTCGAGCACCGCGGAGGAGAACAGATTCAAGCCGCCCGCCGTCAACTAGCATTTTGGTGACCTTGAGGTTGCGGATGGTTGGTGAGACCAACATCGGCAAGCACCCAACCGCAGTTATGCGATCGTGGTGGTCCTCAATATCAAAAAATGAAAGGCGTCTTTGGACCACTTCGTAGGCTTGGCGTGACTCTAAGGATGGTTCCGCTGCATTGACCTCCCGCATCCATTGCTTGAGTTGGCGGTGGGAGGTATGCAGGGAAGCACCTCCGTCAACGCAGAGGACCTCTGTGGCTTTCTAAAACTCCTGCTCATGAGCGTTGTCGTCTTCCATATCTTCGTCGTCGTCATCATCCTCATCCTTGTCGCGGCCGCGGGGCGGTCTGTCTCCTTGCCGCTGCTTGGCCTTGCCGCGGCGTCCTCCCCGGCCGGGACGTTTCTTGCTTGCTCCCCAAAGACCTTCCCTGGGCCTTCTCCTTGTCGCGCCGCCGTACTCAGCTCTCATCGTTCGACAAGCTGCTCGACTTTCTTGCAGCCTCCGAAGGTCGTGGCCCTTGGTGCGGTGGATCTTGCAAGATCGCTTGCGGAGCTGTCCCGCTTGTCGGCCGCCACCGACCGATGGTTGGCGTCGGTGGCAACCTCCTTGCCGGAGCCACCAGCCTTGGCGTTCTTGTTGCCACCTCCGTTGCGGACTGCTCAACAGCTAGCACTTCTCTACCTTTCTTCTTCCTGTTGCCTCGCTGGCCCTTCTTTGCCGGGCGGTGTCCTCACTGTCGAGATCCTGCTTCCGCATTCTCTCCTGGAGTCTCCTCCCTTCCTCGGTAGCGTGCACACTTGTCGCCCAAGGCGTACAGCTCACCGACGCCCTTGACTTTGCACATCGCCATCTCCCCTCATCCTGTGGTTCCGCACATTACGATGAAATGCGCCGATCACCGCTGCAGTGGTGGACATCTGGGATGTTGTAGTGCACGGCTGAATCCTGAATGAACTTGCGCAGGCCTCTCCTTCCTTCCGGCGAGCAGATGAAGGTCACTCTCTTGGCCATGAGGCTTGTGGCCACCTGTGAAGGCGCCAACAAACCGATGGCACAGATCTGCCCAAGAGGATATGGAGCTGTCCGCAAGTGCATGAGCCAAGATCTCGACGTTGGGCTTGAGCACGAGCGGGAAGTAGTTGGCGAGGATCTTGTCGCCCCATCCCCGCAGCCTGCACCGCGATGGTGTAGATGCCGAGGAACTCCGACGGATGCGCCCTGCCATCATACTTCTCCGCACGTCTGGTTTGAAGTTTTTCTGCTGGGCCACTGGACTTGCTGCAGCTCACGAGTGAACGCAGGGCAACCTACAGACGTCTGGTAAGTCGCTGGCTCCTCCGTAGCGCCGCGTCAACAGAAGGCCCAGCGCGCTTTGCCGATCGACGTCGCGCTTCTCTTGGCGCCGATGCGAAGTTCGAGCGTCCTCTTGTTGTCGCCATGAAGAACTTGGCGCTGATCGCGGCGAGCTCGCGGATCCGGACGACGCCAGTAGAGTCGCCGCCGAGGTGGATCCGGTGAGTCGGCGATCTTGGTTTTCGTGGCGGAGAGTGCACCGTGGTTGCACCTCCGGCAGTCTCGCTTCCATCGGCTCGTGCCTTGTCGTCTCGCTGCTGCAACGATGGCGTTGGTTGCCGCGGAGCGTCGCCGTTGGCAAAGCCGATGAGGCTCTGGATAGTGGCCCTCCACTCGTCGACCTTGTCGGCCGTTGGAGGGTAATCGAGGAGCAGCTGAGCTCTCGCCAGAGCTTCTGCTGGAGTAGTGGGTGGCATTGGCGAACGGTGCGAGGAGCGGGATATGTTCGGACTTCTAACTACGTTAGAAGGAGCAGCACCCCGTTCGGGCGACCGTATCTCACTCGTGCCAGCATGTTGGCGCGCATGCTGGTCTTGAGGGTCTCGATCCAACAAACGTATGGCATTGTGAACGCCATGACGTTGCTGGTCCCGTGTCTCCTGAGATGGGCGCGGGGGATGCGCGGACGCCGAGGTTTGCGGGGCCTTGTCCTTGGACATGGCAACGTCGCGAACACCTTCGTCGGCGCCCATTCCTCCGCCAGCGTCTGCCCTACCGCCCGTTTGCTGCGATGAGGGTGGGTACGACGCGGACGGCTCTGCTGCCGCCGAAGCCTTCTTCTTCGGTGGCATGTTGAGGAAGATGTTGAGGACGCTGCTCGTGTGAACGTCGGATCAGATTCACACGGCCTCGACGCCCTACCCGGGCGCGCCAAAGATGTCGGGAGGCTGATCGTACTCCATCGAACACCTATGGGGCCAGCGGACCAGGCCCCTTGTGGTTCGGAGGGGGCGGAGATCGCACAAAGAGCGGATCGAGGCGTGGCACACGAGCAGTTTACCCAGCTTCGAGCTCTCCGAGAGATAAAACTCCTCATCGCTGCTTGTCGATGTATTGTGTTCTTGCTAGGAGGGATGAGAGCTACAAAACCTAGCGTGAGTGTATCTGGTCTCGAGTGAGTCGAATCTAACCGAACCCCCCCCACGTTGCACATGGGCCTCCTTTTATATGCTCAAGGGTCTCCGACAGGTGGCAACATAGATGAGGGTACAAATGTAAAACAGGAGTTGGTACACCTACTTGAACAAAGGTATGCAGTGCAAAATACCTAACTCGACGGCGGCAAGGGACAAAAGCAATAAATGCCCGCTGCTGTCGCCCAAACAAAGGCAACAGAGATCGTCAGTGCGCCTCCGCCGCCACGATGGCAAGCTTGTCTGCGCCGCTTATCGCTGCTCTCCGCTGGCTGCACAGCCTCTCGACACGCGCACATAGAACGGTCCCATGGCGACACGTCGCTGGATGAGCTGGAGCGGAGATGGAGAGAGGTTGCTTGCCGCGGCAAGCGCCTTCCCGCAGCCGAATTCTTGTCGCGTCCGGAGGCTTGTCGCGCTCCGAGCCTTCCCGGCAAGCTCCTCTTGCCGGGGCCTTGTCTTCCGCATGCCTTGAGTGGCCTTCCCGACAAGCTTCTCTTGCCGGGGTCTTGTCTTCTTAATCAAATACTTTGTTCTTGAATGGCTCCAAAGGAGCCACGGAGGACCTTGGCGGTGACGAGGCAAACCCTGCCGCGGGGTGCTACAACTGTCCGTGCACGAGTACGGGATACTAGGGTACCCCTACTCTAGTACCCCGACAGGCGTGAAAGGAGTCAACATAAAAGGGATTCAAATTTTTGAATTCCAGATGATGATACATGTAATTCATACTCGAACCAAAATTGACCTATCAAACATGCATACTTGTGACAGCCTGGATTTTGCCTTCTCTGTTTTCCCGGACTTGATTTTGTCTTTGCCTTGGATTTGAGTTTTTGAAATCAATTCAAAAGGACTTATCACTTGGGCATGCCCTTGACCTTCACCCAAGTGACCCATCAACCTCTCATTCAATCTCATTTCTCTAAAAAATCCCAAAGTGGTCAAATGAATATTTTCATAAAAGAAAAATATTCAATTTCTCTTCTCAAACTCATTTCAGAAACTAGTGCTCCGAAGCAACCCTCATTTTTATTGCTCCAAAAATCTTGAAATAATTCCTGAATATTCTTTGAACCTTGGCCCACCTCCCCAAGCAAAAATATTGCATGACTTCTTGTAATATTTTGGCTACAGAAAATCATTTCCCTTCTGGCCCAAAAATGCAGTTTGTACAGCAAGTATATTCTTCCTTGATCCATTGGCCCTTCTTTTTCTTGAGCCTCATTACCCTTCTAAGTAAACGCTAACCCCAGAAGATCAGCCCTAATAACCTTCTAGAAGCTCTCCAAACACAGCGGCAAAGTTTCTGGCCAGAAACTTGCCAAGAAGCATGAGTCACTTCTGGTCGGCTTGGCAGTGAGTCCTCAGCCTCCCTAGACCTAACACTGCATGGACTATAGCCCAGACAAGGTTTGGCCGAGCGTGGGCGTCGTTTTGACCATGCCAGGGTGGCGTGTGGACACGGGGTGTGGCATGTGTTTGACGCGCTCTGCGTCACGCCAACGCCTCTGTTCGGCGCGTGCTCGAGCCAGAGCTCGCCAACGACTGCCGTGCCGCACAACCAGCTTCGACCTCATCACCATTGACCTCTCCCTAGCGCTCTCCAACGCCGGAGAGGCCGCAGGGAGCACAGGCATGTCGCGGCCAAAAGCCATAGTGCGCTCGTGCCCTTATCTTCTTCTCCCCTGCCTCTTGTGCTCATCCGCGAGCGTGGAGAGCTCCCGCATGAGCGCTGAGCCCTTGCCCCCTCTCACCGGTGCCCTTCGTTGTCACTCGCCGGTTTCCAGAGAACTCCGGCGGCGCCACATATCCCCCACCTACTCCGGCTATATATAGAGCCCCTCCCACCATTCCGAAGCCACACACCGCACTTCTCAACCACCACGACCACGTAGGGTAGACATAGCCCGGTCGGGCAGGCCTCTGGCCGTCGACCATGACCAGAGATCGCCGGCGATCTCCACAGCCTAGCCACCCTGCTCCGGAGCCCCTCGAGATCAACTAACCTCTCAGGCGCATCATTGGAGTTCCACTAGTGTCGCCTGGAAGCTGCAGAGCCCCTGGAGTCTCCCCTCGCTGTCGCCTTCTTCCTCTTCGACAAGCCCCGACCGCCACCGCCACTTGCGAGCTTGGTTGTGAGCAGCTTCGGCTGTCCCCCGACAAGCCACGGGTACAGGCAGATGCGTCGTGACCCCCTCTCCACTTCTATTCCTTTGTCTTCGCCCAAGAACCTCTCATCGCCGGCGTAAGCTCCGGCGGAGCACCGCCGCGCTCTGTTTCTTCTCTCCCCCTCTCTCTCCTGACCGGTGGGGCCCGGTGTCAGCCTCTCCACTCGCACCCGAAGCGGTACGAGTGGAGGCGTATTCTGCCTTTACGCCGTCGACGTCACCCACTTAGTTTTCGGTTTTATTCAAATTAATTCAAAAATTTGACCACAACTTTGACGAGTGATAATTTCTAGCCTATAAGTCCAAATGAGTTGATTCTTTTTTGCATTGTGTTTGTTTCAGAAAGCTCTAGCAGCACACCAAAATGTGGAATTTTCCTTGCTATCTAGAATTTCTGGTGATTTTCAGATTGCTTTTTGAAAATTTGTTTTGTGGTTTTTAAATATTTTTAGAAGGAGAGACTTGCCTTGAAAATAACCAGGAGGAGTGTGACCCTCCTCTACACTAAGGAAAGCCACACTAGCATTTGGATGGTGTCATTTCAACATCTATGATTTTTCTTACTTGAATATGAGTTCTTTTATGCATTTAAAATTTGATAAATAAATTTGGTTGAATGCTAGTTACCTTGTCATGCTTGAAATGTTTGTTTAAGTTACTGGTTGAATGCATGTAGTAGTTTGGTCTAGTAGAATAGAGTTTGACTTGGTTATATTGCTATGATAAATAATGATAGTTCTTTTTGCTTAATGAGAATTTCACATAAATTATGAGTTAATCAAAATATTGCATGATCATAAATAGTGTCGGATTTCGGGTTCCGGCAGACCCTTGAGGTTCGAACACTGGGGTGCTCGCGGAGATCCAACCTTCCAACGTCTCGCACCTCGCCGAATCGCTGGGACCTAAACTACTAACGGAACATCACAAGAGACACGAGATTTATACTGGTTCGGGCCACCATTGTGGTGTAATACCCTACTCCAGTGTGTGGTGTGGTGGATTGCCTCTTGGGCTGATGAGGAACAATACAAGGAAGAACAGCCTCATGAGGGTCTGTTCTTGGCGGGTGCGATGAACTGCTAGGTGGTGTTCAGTCGCTCTAGCTACTGGTTTCTCGATGAGGATTCCGGTCTGGATCCAGCTGCCTCTGCCCTGTGGGTGGCTAGTCCTATTTATAGGCGGAGGCCCTGGGCCTCTTCCCAAATATTGAGCGGGAAGGGCGCCAACAATTGGCCATTTTGAAGGGGAACATATGGTACACTTACCCTGACTAAAGTTGGTCCTCGCCTGTCAAAGGCTCTGGTGATGACGCCTGCTTGGGATCCACGACGACTCCCTTCCAGCCGTTGGGCTGGTCTTGGTCTTGTTGCACCGAAACAGATGCCTTTGCTTGATGGTCTCGCATGCGCTTGCTCCGTTTGCACCCAAGAGGAAAGGAGGACACTGCGTGGGCTGGCGCCCGACTGGCGCCCTCGGTCGTCATGGCTTGCATCATGGACACCTCGCGAGGTACCCTGCCTTGAACTCTCCGCCTCCTCACGAGCCAGCCTGACGAGGTCGTGCCTGAGGAAGCTCCTTGTCGTCCGCCCATGAGGCTTGGCCCTCGCGAGGGTCTTGAGCTTGCGTTGATGAAGATGGGCCGTTGGGCCTCCTTCGAGCCACGCCGCAGGCCGGGCGAGCAAGTCTGGGACCCCGTTCCCAGAACTCCGACAAGAGACCCCTGGCCCACGGCGCGCCCGAACTTGGCCGAGCAGAGGCGAAAGGGCAAGTCGCGGCGTCGCGAGCCCTAACAGCTTGCGGCCTTGGGAGCTGCGTGGCGGTTGATTGACGCAGCGTCGCCTCGCAATCGCGTGGGTTGATAACAGAGCGGCATCTTCCTTGCCTCCTTTACTTTCTCCAGCTTGCTGCTCAGATCCCCTTTCTTGCGCCTCTCCTCTCTCGCTTCCAAGACCTTCAGATCCACTCACCAAGGCGTGCCTAGCCAGTCATGGCGCCTCGCCAATCCCCGACCGGAGCTTGGTACTCTCCTGCCTTTGACCCGCCAAATGTGTCAGGGGCGAGCCTCGCCCTGGTGCACCGGATGGCGGAGGCGCAGGGCGTCAATGGAACGAAGGCGTTCAAGGCCGGCTCTGCCGCCCCTGAGGGTCGGGGGAGTACCTTCTACCCGTTCTTCGTGAGCGCCATCATTGCTGGTCTGATGCCTCACTTTTCTGAGTTCTTCTTCTCCGTCCTCCGTCACTACAACATTCAAGCTCTGCACCTCCATTCCAACTCCGTCCTTCTTCTGGCAATCTTCGCCTACTATTGTGAGGCCCATGTTGGGGTGAAGCCCTCGGTGGCCTTGCTGCGCCACTACTTCTCCCTCCGAACCTCCGATGGTTCCGCCTCCGCGTGCGGGAGCTTCGTCGCATACGGTGGAGCCATCGCCATTTCAAACCCTGGTAAGCGGATTGAGGGCTTCAGGAGCAAGTGGGTCTTGCTGGATGCTGGGCGCATCCACCCACGGCTGATCCTGCCCACGGAGCACCCCGAGAGCTCCGACGACTGGTCCCGAGTGGAGCTTCTGGATCCCGTCAAGCCGGGTGCCGAGAAGATGGACGCAGATCTGAAGCCGCCAACGCAGCGGCGGCGGTTGGCCGTCGCTGCTGCTGAGGGAGTTCCTGGAGCATCAACTGGCTCCGCTTCGTCAGTACTCGCTTCCAATGTGGAGGCCTCACTCGAGCCCCATGGTCCTGGCCAACGAGGATCTGGCGACGGTCCTCCAGTCCTTGGTTGGGGGCGACGTGGCGAGACTGGGGGGTGCCCCCGCGCCCTTGTTCCTTCGTGAGGATTGGGAGCAGGTAGTGGGGCACATGCCTGTCTTCAATGGGGACGGGCCCGTGCCCGTGGAGGCTCCGGAGGACCTGGTGGACGTGTCCTCTTCCGAGTCCAGCGAAGAGGTGGAGGAAAGAGAGCCGGGAGAGGGGGTTCATTTTGTGGCGGAGTCAAGGGCTCCTTCCTAGCGGCGCAGGTCCCGCATTCTCCGCCTCCCCCAGAGTGACGACGACGAGGATGAGGATGAGCGGGGAGGCAGAAGCCTTCCCCCGATCCCGAAGAAGGACCGGACTGGCTGGTCCTGCTGGTCCGCCCGCCCCGGGCGATCCGCAGACGCGCCTCCTGCTCCCGGCCCTTGAAGCTGATCCCCTGCAGCCGGCTCTCGGGCTTCAAGTATGGCGGAGGTTGCTCGAGCTCTGCGGCGATGACCCGATAAGTGCTTGGTTCTTGTTTTATTCCTTGCTTTGTCGCCGAGGCTTGATATCTGTATCTCTTGGCTAGGCTGGCGCCTGCGGCGAAGAAGCTGAAGGGAGCTCCTGAGGCTTCATCTGGGGCGGCGCCTCTGCCCGCGAAGGAAGACGATGGCAAGACACGAGCCTCTCTGCCCGTCATCTCGCGAGGCTGGCGGAGCTGGCTGGGGCGAAGCTCAGCCCCCATGGCCCAAGCGACTCCCGAGGTGTCCTTGCCTGATGCCGCCGCCATAGCTGTTGGGGCGCAGCAGGTCCCGCCTCACGATACTGTGGTTATGCCATCGCCATCTCCTCCTACTCCACCAAATGCTGTCTCTCCGACTCCTCCCACTGTCCTGGATCGTGCTGCCGCTGAATTGGACCGGCTGCGGCATGATCTTCTGGGCGCCGACCCTCGCTTGGTTGCCGGGCGCTTGGAGCTGGCCTCTGGCTGGATTCGCTCCGACGCTTCGATCCGGGCGGCGCTGGTCCAGGCCTCGACGGCTTGCGACGAGGAGAAGCAGGCTGTCCGTGAGGCGAAGAGTGCCCGTGATGCTGCCCTGGGGGAGGCAGCCAGCATCCAAGGTCGCTGTGAGACGCTGGAGGGCGAGCCAAGGGCCTGCAGAACCAGCTTGCCGAGGAGGCCTGGCCCGCCAGGAGCAGGAGGAAAGCATGAAGGCTCGCGAGGCGGCCGTCAAGGACCGGCAGGCCAGGCTGAAGAAGCGTCGTGACCGCCTAGGCGCGCTGGAGCAGGAACTGGAGGCGAGGAACTGGAGGCGCGGGTTCTTGCAGAAGATTGCATGGCCTTCATGGATATAGAGGTGAAGGCTCGCTCTTTCCGAGGGCGGCTTTCTGACGACAATGCCGGAGAGTCCGGCCGGCCGCCGAGGATGGTCCCGCCAAGCTGCTTCCCTTCCTGGTTCGCGCTCTTGAAGATGTCACCCTTGGCCTTGGCCCTACGGCCGAGGCCAAGGCGCGTGTCTTGTCTTCTGCGGCACTGACGCGGGTCCTCACCCACGTCTACCTTCGTGATCCCAGCGTCGACCTGGACAGCATGCTGGAGCCAGCAAGCGGCGAGCATGCAGTCGCCGCTGCCGAGGCTGTGAAGGGTCGCGCGGAGGCTCTGTTGGGGAAGTTCCGGGCCTTCGGCACCAAGCCGAAGCGAGGCGCTGCTGGCCCTGCTCCTCCACAAGGCGAACCCACTCCGTGCTGCTCCACCGCCGACAAGTGACTCCGTTGTGGCTCCTGCCCTGCCTTTAATTCCTGCACATGTATCATGCCTCGGGGAGGCGTTTAAACTTGCATTTGGTATTACGATAACAGTGTGGACTGTAATATTTGCTTTTGAATTCCTTGAATTTTGCGCTTCCTACTTGCTTATGTTCTACGCTGGCAGAGCCCAGCCCCGCGCATACCTCAGCCGCTGTTAGCCCCGACCGGAAACCAGGACGGGACCAAGGAGTGAGGGGCTACGTGACAAGTTAGGCTCCTGAGTCGCGATGCTCAGGAGTCCCCCTTGGCGCACAAACAGCAAGTAGGGAGGTGAGACGCGGGCGGATCCATCGTTATACGTCTGCAGAGCCTGGCACCGCGCATACCTCAATCGCCGTTAGCCTTTCGGAACTAAGGGGTGAGGGGCTACGTGACCAGTTAGGCTCCTGAGTCGCGATGCTCAGGAGTCCCCCTTGACGCTCAAACGACATTCGTACCTTGGCTCTGCTCGAGGAGTGACGTGCGACGAACTAGGCCCGGGGGGCCTGGCTGGGTGGCGTGCGTCTGGGCGTGACCCAAGCGCAACCACCGTGTCTAGCCCCCTCGCGCGGCGCTCCCGAGGGGAGGCGTTGCGATGAGGCCGGACCTCAGCTCTGGGCTCCCTGAGGTTGGTGCGACCCGGAGGCAACCCTCAGTTGTTTATCACCAGCACGGAGCATAGCGCTTCAGCATGCGTACGGGCATAGCCGTTCCTCGGCAGTGTCGTCAGCCAGCGCGGAGCATGGTGCTTCCCCTGGCGTGCGTGGGGGCTCCCCTCGAGGAGCCCCCAGGCGATACAGCCCCACCGACACGTGGCTGCACGGTAGGGCTGGGACGAGGTGTATCTGGGCACCCGTGAGCCAGCAGGACTCACGGGACCTACCTCAAGGCAGGTTGCGCTGGCTCGGGCCTTATCTTCGAGTGTGTTCCTGCAAATTTGGCCCGATGCCGGTGCTCACGTCTTCGGTCCGGCTCTCGGGCTGGTCTCGGCCGTCTGCAAGCCAGGTCGCGATGCCATGGACAAGACCAGAGGGTGAGGGCCGGAGAGCCGGTAGGAGCCCTGAGTCGCGATGCTCAGGCACCCCCCGTTAACGCGCAAGCTGGGTTAGATGACGAAACTCTACGTCCTCGGGTCCCGGCTCTCGGGCTGGTCTCAGCCGTCGCTGGCAAGCCAGGTCGCGATGCCATGCACAAGACCAGAGGGTGAGGGCCGGAAAGCCGGTAGGAGCCCTGATTCGCGATGCTCAGGCACCCCCCCCTTTAACGCGCAAGCTGGGTCAGATGCAGCAACTCTACATCCTCGGGTCCCGGCTATCAGGCTGGTCTCAGCCGTAAACACCAAGCCGGTCGCGATGCCATGGACAAGACCAGAGGGTGAGGGCCGTGAGCCGGTAGGAGCCCTGAGTCTTGATGCTCGTGCACCCCCTTTAACGCCAAGAAGCTGGGTTAGATGACGAAACTCTCGCCCTCGGTCCCGGCTCGGGCTGGTCTCAGCCGTCGCTGGCAAGCCAGGTCGCGATGCCATCGACAAGACCAGAGGGTGAGGGCCGGAGAGCCGGTAGGAGCCCTGAGTTGTGATGCTCAGGCACCCCCACTTTAACGTGCAAGATTCCGTCACCCAGGAAAAGGCACCAAATAACAAGCATGGTGGGACGAGAGCATAATCCTAAGGAAAACGTAAGAAGGATACATGCCACTGGGACAGGCCCGAGCGGCTTGGGGATGATGCAGCCCGAGGGGCGCCCCCAACAGGATAGGCTAATGACATGAAATAAAAGGGATACATGCCGCAGGGACGGACCCCACGCTGACCCGGGAATAATGACCTCAAGGCGCTCCCAGCCGAAAATAAAACTTAAAGATGTCACTGGTGATGCTTTGGGGAACGAAGGGGTGTTGGTGTAGCAGACTCGGTGGGCTGCGGGAGCCGATCCTCACGAGCCCCCAGGCCCGGGGGCCTCGGGAGGATCCGGAGGCGCTGGCGGCTCCTCGGGGGCCATCTCCATCTCCGCCAGGGCTGCGGCGTGCCTGACCTCTCGAGCCTCCAGGATGGCCCTCATGAGATGCTGGTGCGCAGCAACCGCGTTTGGCAGGCCATAAGGCATGCACACGTAGCTGTGGGGAGGACCCACGCAACGTCCCACTCGCGAGGGCCAGAGGCGCTCTTGAGACGCGGCTCGGTTGAGCCCTGGTATGTCGATGCAGACGCGCAACCCACCATCCTCGCCTGGATGGGGGGCCACAGCGGGCAGGCGGCGGCTGCCCCTCATGACCCTTGACTCCTTTAGCTCCTGAATGGCCTTGCCGATGAACTCCTGAGGGTTCGGCCCTCCTTGCCTTGCTCATGCTTGCGGGAAACGTGCTTCGAAGCACGCCTCCATGGTGCCCAAGCGCCTCCCTCGTGACCTTGGCGAGGTCGGCGGCCCTCCAGGGGAGAGCCCCCGAGCCTGTCCTGAGGAGGGCGCCGGGCGCACTTTCCTATGCAATGGAAGGAGGCTCCCCCCGGCCTGGTGCGGGCCCTGAGGTGCCTGCCTCTTGAGGAGCCGGGCCGGTCAATGTCTTCTTCTCCTTAGGTGCGACCTCGTGAGGCCTCCTGCTGCTGTGGTCTGGGTCTTCTAGCTATGCGGCCTGAAAGGCTTGCTCCAGGGAGCACACTGCGTTTCTCTCTTCACAGGGCACTGTGATGACCCCGCCGCTTCCTGTCATCTTGAGGACGTTGTAGCCGTGGTGGGTTACGGCCATGAATTTGGCCAGCGCCGGGTACCTGAGAATGGCGTTGTACGTCAGGCGAATGTGGGCGATGTCGAAGTCGATGAGCTCGGTGTGGTAGTTGTTGCGAGCCCCGAAGGTGACAGGAAGGCGGACCTGCCCGATCGGGACCGTGGAGCCGTCGGTGACTCCGGAGAAAGGCTTGGTTGGCTGAAGGTGGCTATAAGGCACTTGAAGATTGTTGAATGTTTCCCACGGACGGGACGTTGAGCCCTACCCGCCCGTCGATGAGGGTCTTGGTGACCAGACGTTCGATGATTGGGGAACAAAGCATCGAGAACTCCGCCGCGCGCACTTGAGTTGATCCGCTGAGCTGAACGTGATGGCGCACGCTGACCACCTGAGAGGGCGCGTGGCCTCGAGCTTGGGGAGGACTGCATTCACTTCGCGGGCGAACTGCTTGAAGATGCGCTGAGAGGCTGTGGCTTGAGCTCCGCCCAGGACGCAGGCGATCGCACGCGGCTCCTGGAAGCCCCCAGCCCCCTCGTCCTGATGAAGGTCCTCAATTCTCCTTGGCGGCGGCGGCAGTGGAGGGATGCCTGCGTTCCCCTATGGACGATCCTCACGAGGCTGATCCATTCAGCCTCCCTCGCGAGGCGGGTCTTGCCAGCAGTCCTCGCGAGGTCGGTCGCGCCACCCTTGGCGCGGGCCGCGGTCTTCCCAGCGTCCTGCGTTCCTTCCTCCTCCTCGGCCATAGCCCCGGTCGCTGCGCTCGGGGCGTCTGCCGACCCTTCCTTCGCGCACGGCCCGGAGCTCTTGGCATTCATTGGTGTTGAGGGTGTGGAGGTCGTGGTACATGCAGTACCGGCTGCCCTTGGAGGACTCGGGCTGATCTCTGCCTCGCTTGGTGTCTGGTTCGACCGCGAGTACGGCAGCCCCCTTGCGCTTCACGTCCTTGGCCTTGGACTTTATTTTTTTCGGGATCTGCGGCAGGCAGCTCGAGGAGGGAGAGGCGCCCCTCCTCAGCCCTGGCGCGCACTTGGTCGCCAAGTTGAACAGCTCCTGTGGAGGTGCACAGATCTTCATGCATCGCCAGCTCCTCCTTCATCTTGACGTCACGCACGCCGTCGGAGAAGGCAGAGATGATGGCCTCCTCCGTTACCCTGGGGATCTTGAGGCGTGCGTTGTTGAAGCGTTGGATGTACTTTTGCAGGGTTTCCACAGCTGCTTGATTCGGCGCATGTCGCTCACGGCGGGTGGCCGGTCGCGAGTACCCTGGAAGTTGGCGATGAAGCGGGTGCGCATCTCGGCCCAGGGAGAGATCGTGCCTGGGGCCAGATATAGGAGCCAGGTGCAGGCTCCGTCCTTGAGCGCCATGGTAAACCAGTTCGCCATGGCCTTTTCATCCCCGTTGGTAGCCTCGATGCCCAGCTCATAGAGCTGGAGGAACTCCGTAGGGTCAGCTGTGCCGTCGTAGCGAGGAGGCAGGTCTGGCTTGAACTTGGCGGGCAATGCGACATTGCGCAGCTCGGGGGTGAAGGCGCGGCAGCCCACCGTGGCCGCGGGTGGCCTCAGACGACAGAGAGCTTGGTCTTGCGGGCCTCCCTGCGCCGCGGCTGGGGACAGCGCAAAGGTCTGGCGTCTTGGGCGAGCGCTCGGGCAGCTTCTTGTGGGCGAGAACTTCTTGACAGCTCTGTTCTTGCAGCGCCGGGCGCTGGCGGAGCGGGTTCCGCCAGGTCGCGCGCCTTGGGGCCAGGCGCCTTCTTGAGGAGGAGGCGGTGGGCGCCCGGAGCTTCATGGCCACATGGGCGGTGCGTGCAGCGAGACGGACGGTGCGGGTGGTCCTCTGCAGCGGATGAGCTCAGCGACTTCGGTCGAGCCATTCTTCGTGAGACGTCGGCCGACGGGCGGTAGCGCAGGCTTCGCTTGCCACGATGAGTGCAGCTCGGGCCTCCATGGCCGCGCAGGGCGCGCGTGACGAAGAACCAGCGGGGGTGAGCGAAGGCGTGGCGGTGCGGCCGTCCCGCCTCATGGACGGGTGCTGGGACGATGCTTGCCGCTCGTTCCCCGCCGGGCCGGTGGGGGTGTTGACGGCAGGTGACGGGGAACGATGAGGGCGCCCGCCGATGGGAGCTGTCTGGGCGACATGGGAGGCGAGGGCGGCTCGGCGCTTCAGCGCTTGAGCCCGGCAGGCGTCAGACATGGTTGCGGTGGTCGGGGAAGAACGAGGCGACGAAAGGCAGATTCCGGCGCACCCCTACCTGGCGCGCCAAATGTCGGATTTCTGGTTCCGGCAGACCCTTGAGGTTCCAACACTGGGGTGTGCGTGGAGATCCAACCTTCCACCGTCTCGCACCTCGCCGAATCGCTGGGACCTAAACTACTAACGGAACAGCACAAGAGACACGAGATTTATACTGGTTCGGGCCACCATTGTGGTGTAATAGCCTACTCCAGTGTGTGGTGTGGTGGATTGCCTCTTGGGCTGATGAGGAACAATACAAGGAAGAACAGCCTCGCGAGGGTCTGTTCTTGGCGGTTGCGATGAACTGCTAGGTGGTGTTCAGTCGCTCTAGCTATTGGTTTCTTGATGAGGATTCCGGTCTGGATCCAGCTGCCTCTGCCCTGTGGGTGGCTAGTCCTATTTATAGGCGGAGGCCCTAGGCCTCTTCCCAAATATTGAGCGGGAAGGGCGCCAACAATTGGCCATTTTGAAGGGGAACAGCGGGTACACTTATCCAGACAAAAGTTGGTCCTCGCCTGCCAAAGGCTCTGGTGATGACGCCTGCTTGGGCTCCACGATGACTCCCTTCCAGCCGTTGGGCTGGTCTTGGTCTTGTTGCACCAAAACGGATGCCTTTGCTTGATGCTCTCGCCTGCGCTTGCTCCCTTTGCACCAAAGAGGAAAGGAGGACACTGCGTGGGCTGGCGCCCGACTGGCGCCCTCGGTCGTCATGGCTTGCGTCATGGGCACCTCACGAGGTACCCTGCCTTGAACTCTCCGCCTCCTCACGAGCCAGCCTGACGAGGCCGTGCCTGAGGAAGCTCCTTGTCGTCCGCCCCGCGAGGCTTGGCCCCTCGCGAGGGTCTTGAGCTTGCGTTGATGAAGATGGGCCGTGCTGGGCCTCCTTCGAGCCACGCCGCAGGCCGCAGGCAGGAAAGTCTGGGGACCCCCGTTCCCAGAACGCCGACAAATAGTGACGTAGAACCAGTACAATTTAATGAATAGTTATTTCCAGAAAGTTATATTGATAAGGTTGATCCATTCTTGTGAGTTGCATGTTTTGCATATCGATTAGTGCATGCTCCTGGCATCGTATGACTTGGCATAGTAGTTTTTATTTTCAAGTTAAACTTGATAATAATCCAACTTCAAGATAACGTTGATCAAGTCATGTTGCCACCGAATTGGGTTTTTCCTCAGTGCGACCACATTTACCTTTTATGGGGGGTCTTGATTTGGTCCCTTGTCATGCCTCTCGCCAGTGCCTCCAACGAGGGAAGGTTATGGGCATGCGGTAACCTGGCCCGGTAAGCGGACATAACCTTGTGTGCCCGTTTGTTTTTATGGTACCTTGTCCCTGTTTGGGAGCATTTTTGCCACGACGGTGGCCGTTGATGCCTTTTGTAGGCACAGGGCCACCCAGGACTTAGCCCTGAGAGGGAGTTGGTCGGAGTGGCCGGGAGAGTGTCGTGGCAAGGGGGGGGGGGGGGGGGGTTTCATCGGAACACCGTTGGTCCACCCGAATGGGAGTGCGAGGCCATGGGTTCCGTGGTGTGGGTAAAGTGCGCTACCTTTGCAGAGTGTATACAATCTATCGATAGCCGAGTACTCGGTTACGAACACTACTCGGGAGTAGGTCACACCATGGATCAACATTTATAATTAATCCTTCACACTAAATATTTATTGTTGGCACTAGTGTTGGGATGATTTGTGTGATCATGAGATGATCATGAGTGATTGACTTCAGTTGTGATCCGGGTATGATCACCGTTTTGTTACGAGGTAACCTGTCTGGTAAGCGAGTCCGAGGGACTCGGTGCACATGTTGGTTTCATCGTATTAGTAGCATTACTTGCATTGCATTAACCTGAATAATTGTCATGATATTGTTTAACATCGTGCTTATATTTGTTGTGAGCTTGCAAGCACATTCAATGTACTGACCTGGCGTGTCATGCCAGATTTCAGGGAAGTCGTACCACATCGGAGAGCTTCCCGCGTCTAGGCCGTGACCACGTCAGTGTCCCTGTGCTATGGAGTTCCACTTCGTCGTCATTCCGCTACCGCGTAGTTTATGTGCTCGAGGCCCCTTAATGTTCATTAAATAATGTACATATTGTTTAGCCGCACCGTGTGTGCCGCTTGGCCTCTTATCTCGATGTAATATCAGACTTATGTACCCGCTAGCATCAATAAAGTGGTTGTTTCTGTACGATGTTGTTGTGTGTTGCCAGAAGACTTGGTCTCTGGGATGGCAATGCAAGGTAAACCGGTTGCTCTGAGTCGGGGTGCCACAACACTTGGTATCAAAGCCGCGCTGATTGTAGGACACGCTAGACCGTTAGTGCGTTAGTGGAACGGTAGATAGTTTCGTCTGAGTGCCGGTAGTTATAGAAATTGATTGTTGCATTGTGTGCATGTTTATCTGTTGTTATTACTAACCGTATGGTGATTGTGAGTGTAGATGGTTCCAGTTCTGATCTTGTACCATCCTAAGCCAGCTCCGTACACATCGCCGCACCTGCTTCAGAACTTGTGGCGACGACTCTACTCAGAGGGTGCTGATCGAGTGTATCAGGTATATCGGGAGCATCTGGCCGGTTCTTTGTATGAGTATTATGCTGAGGTCACTCTACACCACAGTTCCCCTCCCGGCGCTTACACTCATTCTTCTAAGGGTGATCTCACTTCTATGCCATCTCAGGTGGTCCAGTTTGCTGCAATCGAAGCTCTTGTAGACTTGCGCTACAACGAGGTTCACATGCACACCCACCGAGGTTTCTTTTACTACCCATCTCTCCACGAGAATGGGTGTATCCGCTTTCCTTCGATTAATCCGGCGTGCGATCGTCCATCTAGCCACCTCTCTCTTTATATCACTACCAGTTATCTCCTGATCTACGAGTTAGCTCGGGAGCTAACCCGAGCTCGGATAGCTCTCGCCGCCACTAGGAACAGGAACCCTCTACCTACTGCCGGTTTCACTCCGTACGTTCCTCCAGCCCTTACTACCAATCAGGGTACCGTTAACCCTTTGGCAGTGACCCCTTGCAGTGCCCCTGCTGCGTGGGCTTCCCTTGTCGCTACTCCTACAGCTCCTATGATTAGATCCCATCCCGCACCTGCCCCTGAGGGAGAGTCCTCGAGGCTGCGCCGTCGCGTCTCTCTTAACCCAGGGGTCACCACTATCAGTTCAGGATCTGGGTCCAGCTCAGGAGAGGAGCCCGCAATAGCACCATCCGAGCAGTAGATCACTAGAGTATCACCGTCATCAGGAGTATGATATATGGATGTAGTTGTACGAGTGGTGATGCTTAGTTTCCTGTATGCGGGTAGTAAACCCGTCATGATGTTTAACTCTTATATTGCGTCTATGTATAAGTATGTTGGAACTTTCTTTTTATTCGCCTTGGTTTCTTTCGTTGTTTTCTTCTGGGATTGTCGCTGGCTTTCCTCCCATTCTTGTATATTTCTCATCGCGGTTGCTGTGTATTGGAAAAATAAATAATAGGATGATGCGGGGAGCCAGCACCAGCCAAGCTTGTGAGGATGTCCCTGTTCGTCGCTCCGCAAGACAGGTTGTACATTCCCCCAAGCCGTACCAGCCACCTCCACCTCCACCGCTGTGACACCCCAAAAATTTTAACCTTGTTTTGTTAATTAAAATCTTGCCAGGAGATTTAACTTTCCTTTTTCTTGGTTTTTCTTGATTTCAAAACCATTCTTTTCTTGGTTATCTTGGAGTTGTTCCGTAATATGAAAAACCTTTCACTTATGATATTGGACTTGTTTACCCTCTCAAGAAAATCTATTCTGTTATCAGAAGAATTAATTATATAATATTCTTCCTGATTTTTATTTTCTTGAAAAATGGTTTCCCATAGTTTTATGGTCCCATTTGTACTACAACCCTTTTATAAGTTCATTCAAAAATCCCTCAAAAATTTGGAGATGTCATATGGAGTATTTGAACCACTTTTGTGCAAAAATATCTTCTGCCCATTGAATATTTTGAGCTCTACACCATATTTTAAAATCTGGTCCAGTGGGCAGATTTGCACTACAACCTATTTATTTATTTCTTTGTAGTTTCCACCAAAATTATGGGATATCAGTAGGAGCATAGTATTCAACTTTATGCAATAACCTAGTGATGTCCTTTGGAAAAACTGAGTGAATCATCCTCTTTACCATTCTGGTCCAACTTGAGGTTTTGTACAGCAACCACCTTTTTAGTTGCTCCTTGATCCATGATTCCTTTTCCTACTGGTAGTCCTCCTTGTCAAACCCTTAAGTCCAGGAGAGTGGACCCAGTGGATGATTCTAAGTGCTTGCAACAATGCCATTTGCTTTCTGTCCAGAATTGAAGTTTTGCAAAACTTGCACTAGCAAGTTTGTGCTTTGGACAAACTAACCTTACCACCTTCTCTTTCATCTAAAGGGACCCCACCCCGGAAGTTTTGGCCACTCCAAGAACTGCCTAGGAGCCTTTGGCATTTTGTCAAACACCTTGAGAGCGTGGACAATTTTGGCATGAGTTTTTGTTTACAATGTGAACTTAATCCCCTGACCAGACCAGCATGTCTAATGGTTTTGCCTTAGACTATAACCCCACCCTGCTAACCCTCTTGTGATTTCGAGCCCCCTAACATGCCTTAGCATTCTGTCGATCATGTTCCGTGCGTGCTCTAGGCACGCCCAGAGCGCGAGCGGAGCACGCGTTTTGCACGTGCCAAGACCGAGCCGCCGCGTCTCGCCCCACACTCACTCTGGTTCGTGGCCGACCGCAGCCAGCACGCCACGTCCCCTGCTGCTCCCCACGAGCACCCCAACCCTCGCCACGTC
This sequence comes from Aegilops bicornis, assembly GCA_021605145.1. Classification (NCBI taxonomy): domain Eukaryota; kingdom Viridiplantae; phylum Streptophyta; class Magnoliopsida; order Poales; family Poaceae; genus Aegilops; species Aegilops bicornis. Next base: position 753,811,867 of record CM038673.1, on the reverse strand, counting down.
TCCGGCAGGCCAGCAGCTAGCCGCCAATGCCGCCCGACAGCCCCTACAATGGCCAGCACCGTCTGAAGCACGACGCCGCCACCGCCCTTGAGCAAGTACCCACTGCGTCGCTAGCTCCTGCCGCCATCCCCAGCCTCGCCACGATGCCTGCAAGCTACAGAACGTCGGTCGCCGACGAGCTCATCCACTGCCGCCGCGAACCGACGTGGGAGCGCTATAAAAGGAAGCCCCTCGAGCCCTCCGAGCACGGTAGCAGCCTCAAAATCACCCCCTCGTTTCCCCGTGGCAGCCAGTCGACCCGGGGAGGTTTTCTTCCCCGTCTCCGGCAACTCCTGCCGCCGCCACAGCCCCGGCCATTCCGGCGCCACCAGGACCTCCCCCTCTCCACTCTCTCCACCAGAAGCTCTCTCTTCCTCCCGTAAACCCTTCCCCTACTCGATTTTGATCGGGAACCACCGCAGCCCCAAAACCACTTTGCTCCCGAAGTCTCCTCCGCCACGAAACTCACTGTTGGTGACTCCCTCCATCCCCGCCGACCCAACGACCACCGGGAGGACCGCCCCGGTCTTGCGGATCCATCCCGACCCTCTGGAGCCCACGGGGAGCAGCCATTCACTGGCGTTGATCGCTGTCGCCTCGTCTCCGTTAGGGCAGAGGAAGAGGAGGGAGAGAAGGACTGGTCAAACCTGACCAGTGGGCCCCCTGGACCCACTGTCAGTGACCCCGCCCCAGTCCACGTGGGTTAAGTGAAGACGTAAAATCTCAAAATGCGTCTTCGGCGTGCACGGTTCAAGCGTTTTCTTTTCTTTTTACATCTTATTTAAAAACCAGGAATTTGACTAAACTTTGACTGGCTATAACTTCTTAAATATAACTCCAAATGAATTGATTCTTTTTCCTACCTCTCTCAAATTTAATCTAGTTTATTTTAAGATTTATTTCAAAAAAATTCAGAAAACTTTTTTGTGCTCTTTTTAAAGTATGTGTTGTTTGAATATTTTTGAAAATAGGACTTTTGGAGAAGAAGAAAGCTTGCAAAAGTTTTTAGGATGCACCCTGCCTCTACACAACCTGAAGGCAAGCATTCTGAGCCGGGCATAATATTTTTGGTGTGTTCGTTAACACGTTTATAGCACCACCTCATTTCGAAATACTCGTTATTTCATGTGATATGATCATTTGCATGGATGCATATTAGTGATTTCCATGCTGTTGGAAATGAACACACTTATGTTGGTAATCATCCTCACGTGCCATGCATGCATACCGGGAGGAATCCGGGAAAACCTCTGCCTTGGGTAGGCATGAGTTTGTCGCCGGTCTCCGTCGAGGCGGTTATGTCCGGTATGCCATAGTAAGGTATAATGAGGGTTGATTTTGTTGGTTGAGATATATTTGTTATACATGTCATACAGGGAATTTATAAACCTCCTGAGTCGACCGTAGATCGAGTCCGGGTTCCAAAGAACTCCCATACTTGCCTCAGATTACCACTTGTCCTCGCCGCAGTAGGGTACGATTCGATAAGTCGTCAACCCTTTCAAGCACACACCGCATGAGAGATGCCATGGTGGAAGATATCGGTTGAAGCGATAGGCATGCCACCTGGTCCGGGGCATGGGTGTTTCCGGTTGAGACCGAGAGGAGAGCCACCCCTTAGAGCGCCGCGATATAATTTTGATCCCATGCTACGCGAGGTTGTAGCCTCCCACTTAGAGTTTTCCTTAACAAGTGTCATCGGTGATTCCAGTGCACCGTAAGTTAAGTCGGTGTGCAAGTCGGTGTGTTTTCAATTAAAAGATCGTAGACGGAATTAGTCCCGATGGACCAAAGGAATCCGTTACTCGTGGGAAAAGAGTACACCCTCTGCAGAGATTAAACCTATTCGTAAAGCCGTGTCCATGGTTAAGGATTACAGTCTGGGATGGGTGAAGTGTTGGTCTTTGTGTCGGTCTTCGGAGGAGAAACGGTTAAACCAGAACTGGGATCACGACTTGAGACTTGAAATGATTATGATTATTATTTCGTTATGGACTAACCCGTTATATGAATTATCGACTATCCCTGGGATGGTTCTACCTCCTAGATATTCACTGTGATTATTTATAAGCCCTTTTTGTGGTGTCGCTCAGACGCTCGACTGTGGCATCGTTTGTTATTTATTTATTTACAAGCCCTTTATGTGGTGTCGCTCGACGCCGATCGTGGCATCGCTTTGTTATTTATTTATTTACAAGCCCTTTATGTGGTGTCGCTCGACGCCTCGATCGTGGTAACGCTTGTTATTTATTTACCTTATAAGCCCTTTATGTGGTGTCGCTCAGACGCCCGACTGTGGCACTGCTGGTTATTTATTTACCTTATAAGCCCTTTATGTGGTGTCGCTTAGACGCCCGACTGAGGCATGCTTGTTATTTACCATCAATTCGGGACGTCGCTTCAGACATCCGAATGGTGCATTTTATTCCTAACTGTCATTAATTACATATTCGTTGTTACATATTAATGACCTGCCTGCATGCATCAAGGATTTATTTTATGACTGACGTCTTGATCATAGAATATTTTCAAAGCATAATTATCGGTTGTTATATTATACATGTGTCCATAATGTTTGCGAGTACATTCAAAGTACTCACTGGCTTGTCCCTAGCTATTATCTTGGCCAGATTTTCTTGCTTGGAGAGAAATGTTGCGGAGTCAGCCCTGGAACTAAGCAACGACGATAGCAGCCTCGCGAAGATAGGAGTTAACCTGGTCAGCTGTTCCCGTGGGAAATGGAGTCCCATAGTCGCTGATGATCCACAAACCGCTTCCGCCATCAACCACTAGAAACCATTTGTTGTACTCACAGACCAGAATGGTCTTGTACTACATACTTGGTATTTTGCTTGGAATTTTCTGTATCAAGTTGGTGCCTCATTAGCTAATAGTAATCCTGGGGCTGGTGAGCACGACGGCCATTTTTCTGGAATTTAATGCCCGGAAAACCGGCCACCACAGACTTGGTATCAGAGCCAGGCTGACCAATGGCTAAACCTATCTTAGTCAGGTCAATAAACTTAGGCAAACCAACCCACCAGACCATAACCGAACCCCAGCCAAGCTTCTCGTGCAAGATAGCCACATAGTGACCCGACATCTTTTGGCATTCGGTGCCCAACCTATGAACCTAGCCTGTCGATCACGCACCCGTGACCAGCACCCAAGGTGTCTCATTCGCAAGCGTGCGAAGGAAGACTCTGTCCCCTTTTCCCATAAAAAGGGTATGCTAGCCCCAACCCAACACAACACAGCCGCTACCCAAACCAAGCCACAATGTCTGGTCCCGTCATGCACAACGAGACCACAGCAACCAACCTTGGAGGCTTTGTGACCATACTCGCAAACCTCACCCGCGGTGCGTATGCATTAGAAGAGCCACCCGAATTTGTTGTGTACCAAGGACCCATGAGTGGTGAGAGCCGTCAATTACAGGCCATCAGACACATCTACGGTAGGGTCTAGCACCAGCGCCTTACAGGTTCACCGGAAGAACAACTTCCTTTGAGCCACAAGCCATCCAACTAGCTGCTCGAGAGGCTATAGTTCATCTCCGGCACTTGTCGCCCAGAGTTAACTGTCGCTCGTTCCACTACTACCCCAGACGTGAAGGGTATGGCAGACCACCCCAAGTTGCCAACGGAGATCACGAGACGGATCCTGCACTGCTGCACCTAGTGCGCTATGCAGGTGCACTGGAGGAACTGTTCGATCAAATCACCATTGATCTGATCGCAGCTCGTGGAGAGCTGGTTCGTCGAGCCCCGGCAAGAGAAGAGAACGAGCCCGACGCCGACAACCCAGTCGTGTTGTTCGGACACCCGATCGAGACCCTGAGGTCAGCCCCATCCATCAACAAGGGTGCTTTGATGACCCCAGAAGTGCTTCGTCGCCTTTTGGGAGCACACTCCAACGGGGTTGTGGTCAACAATCCCCGCGATGGTCATCATCACTACCCCGAGCCTGCGGCCCCTCAACCCTCTCCAGCTAATTCTGACGGTGAGAACCGTGGAGAAGCCTCGACATCCACAAGGCACGCCCGCTTGGATGTAAACGAGGTAGACTAAGTCACTCGAGTAGTGTCGAGTCCCTGTGTATCCTCGCTTTGAAACCATGTGACCTTGTAAATAAGCGTAGCATGTCGCGGTGCCTCTGTTTTATATAGTAGCCTTGCATGGATATATTAGCATGCAGTGTGATTTTTCTATCCCAGGCACAACTACCAAAACCACCCCGACAATCCCCACAGTGATACGTCACTTTGGTGAGATATGTATCCGTAGCTTTGACCCCGACCCTTGGAGCTCACCCGGCAAATTCATTACCATTCTCCACGGTAGAATGACCCAGCTCAAGTGCTATATAAAGGCCACCGCGTGACCTTGCCAAGCATCCCTCGCCTTGTGCACCCTCCTTACAACCATTTCTTGCCATGCCGAGCCCTAGTATTTATCTGAGAACCCCAGATGCAACCCCGGGTAGTTTTGTCAAAATATTGTGGGATTTTACCTGCAGTACCATGGGCGCTACCCAGCCACCCCAGTACGAGCTGTTCAAATCAAGGATCACCCCTTCCACCTCGAGATACTGGGCAGCAGTGCACATCCCTCCTGTAAACCCAAACCAAGACCCAACGGAGCTCTCCTTCGTGGGGAAATCTATGCCGACCCCACACATGGTCGTAGAAGCTGCGGCATACGAAGCGCTTGCTCACCTTCAATTCGCGGTACCCTATGCCAGCGAACGAGGGTATTATTACTTTCCGAGCCGTGCAGCACCCGGAGGAGTAACATCTTTTCGGTGGGCCAATTGAGAGAGACCCAGTCCTGGCCAACCTCGTCCGATGCGTCGCCGCTCAAGAGCGTTTAACCCAACGCGTGATGGGTTATCTCCAGTCTCATGATTTAAATCCTCAGATCGCCATCGGCAGATCACTGAGGCCCGACCAGGAGAGGCACATTCATCGTCTGGTCAATCCACTTTCCCTAATAGAAGAAGAGTGTATTCCAGTACCAGAGACGTTTTCTCGGGACCCCGTCCAGTTACCGTTTTCAGTTTAGACGTCGCCGCTGTATTTATTGCTGTGACATTTATTTATGGGTTGTAACTTATGCGTGGTACCCCGAGTTTGCGCGGCGAGCAAATCATTTAGTTTCTGTTAATGTGAGTAGCTCTGTTGCAGTTTGACTCTAGTGTATTACTGTTTTCTCTCGCGAAAAAACCTGGAGTGAGATTTCCTTTCCCTGAATTGCTGCATCATACATCTCCTCACGACTTGGATTATTTTTATTTCCCGCAGCACGACGGCAGCAGACTCACAACCACAACTACTCGAGCAGACACACACTGCTTGCAAATTTTTTTGCAACGGTGTTACATCTAACTGAGCACCTCCTGATAACAGTCAGCTCCCGACACACCCCACCTACCTCATGATCACCACCACCGCAGAGAGCCAACACCCGAGCAGCAGCATGGCGACGGTCATCGAGGATCATCGCGCACAGGAGCACGAAGAGCCCCAGCACCGCTGCCAGCCCTCCGCACAACAGGATCACGTACCAGTATGGCACCACCGCCGCCATTAGAGCCTCGCCTCGAGCTTCGGCAAACGGAAACAGAGGAGAAGGAAGGAGGAGGAGAAGCGAGGTCAGGTGGGAGGAAGAAGAGAAGAACACCTCGGCTGTTTTATAGCTCGAGCTCGGTGTATGGTGGGCAAGGTCAACCAGCGCCGCTCGTCGCCCGATCGCCGGTGTTTGGAGGCGAATCCTCGAGCAGTGCCGACAACACACTGGCCCGCGAAGTGAGTGCACGCTGCACCGACAGCTAGCACGCCGTGCACTACCGCAGTATGGCCTAGATGCCCTACGCGCTAGGCGTCGCCGGTGGAGAAAGCGCGGGAAAGCACGCGGGAGAGAGGAAGAAGAAAGAGAAGCAGGAAGAAGAAGAGGCTGACAGTGGGCCTGGTTCCACCTGTCAGCCAGAGAGAGCACTGTGCTCTCGGGTGCGACCAGCGTATTTTGAGGTTTAGAATTTATTCTAAATCGATATCTAGCATAGAAATTTCTCATTTTTGCTCCTAACCATAGATTTTTCCACGCAGCGCCAGTGTCCCCACACTGTATTTTTTGCACCACTTATTGCCCTCTCACTGTAGCCGCATTTGTTTTAATGCATATATCTCTATTAGAGCAACTCCAAGAAAATCTCGAGGACGAGATTTTCCTTAAGGGGGGTAGTGTTGTGACACCCCAAAAATTTTAACCTTGTTTTGTTAATTAAAAACTTGCCAGGAGATTTAACTTTCCTTTTTCTTGGTTTTTCTTGATTTCAAAACCATTATTTTCTTGGTTAACTTGGAGTTGTTCTCTAAGATGAAAAACCTTTCACTTATGATATTGGACTTTTTTACCCTCTCAAGAAAATCTTTTCTGTTATCAGAAGAATTAATTATATAATATTCTTCCTGATTTTTATTTTCTTGAAAAAAATGGTTTCCCATAGTTTTATGGTCCCATTTGTACTACAACCCTTTTATAAATTAATTCAAAAATCCCTCCAAAATTTGGATATGTCATATGGAGTATTTGAACCACTTTTGTGCAAAAATATCTTCTGCCCATTGAATATTTTGAGCTCTACACCATATTTTAAAAACTGGTCCAGTGGGCAGATTTGCACTACAACCTATTTATTTATTTCTTTGTAGTTTCCACCAAAATTATGGGATATCAGTAGGAGCATAGTATTCAACTTTATGCAATAACCTAGTGATGTCCTTTGGAAAAACTGAGTGAATCATCCTCTTTACCATTCTGGTCCAACTTGAGGTTTTGTACAAAGCAACCACCTTTTAGTTGCTCCTTGATCCATGATTCCTTTTCCTCTTGGTAGTCCTCCTTGTCAAACCCTTAAGTCCAGGAGAGTGGACCCGGTGGATGATTCTAAGTGCTTGCAACAATGCCATTTGCTTTACATCTGAATTGAAGTTTTGCAAAACTTGCACTAGCAAGTTTGTGCTTTGGACAAACTAACCTTACCACCTTCTCTTTCATCTAAAGAGACCTCACCCCGGAAGTTTTGGCCACTCCAAGAACTGCCTAGGAGCCTTTGGCATTTTTTCAAACACCTTGAGAGCGTGGACAGTTTTGGCATGAGTTTTTGTTTACACTGTGAACTTAATCCCCTGACCAGACCACAATGTCTAATGGTTTTGCCTTAGACTATAACCCCACCCTGCTAACCCTCTTGTGGTTTACAGCCCCCTAACATGCCTTAGCATTACATCGAGCATGTTAAAATGCGTGCTCTGGGCACGCCCAGGCAGCGAAGCACGCGTTTTGCGTGCCAAGACCGAGCCGCCGCGTCTCGCCCCGCACTCACTCTGGTTCGTGGACGACCGCAGCCAGCACGCCACGTCCCCTGCTGCTCCCCACGAGCACCACAGCCCTTGCCACGTCTCCGGCAGGCCAGCAGCTAGCCGCCAATGCCGCTCGACAGCCCCTGCAATGGCCAGCGCCGCCCGAACTACGCCCGCTGGCCAGCTCGCCCTTGGAGCAGTACCCACTTGTCCGCTAGCTCCTGCCGCCATCCCCAGCCTCGCCATGATGCCTGCAAGCTACAGAACGTCGGTCGCCAACGAGCTCATCCATCACTGCCGCGCGAACCGATGTGGAGCGCTATAAAGGAAGCCCTCGAGCCCTCTCGAGCACGGTAGCAGCCTCAAAATCACCCCTCGTTTCCCGTGGCAGCCCGGTCGACCGGGGAGGTTTTCTTCCCCGTCTCCGGCAACTCCTGCCGCCGCCACAGCCCTGGCCATTTCGGCGCCACCAGGACCTCCCCCTCTCCACTCTCTCCACCAGAAGCTCTCTCTTCCTCCCGTAAACCCTTCCCCCTGCTCGATTTTGATCGGGAACCACCGTAGCCCCAAAACCACTTTGCTCCCAAAGTCTCCGCCGCCGCGAAACTCACCGTCGGCGACTCCCTCCACCCCCGCCGACCCAACGACCACCGGGAGGACCGCCCCGGTCTTGCGGATCCATCCCGACCCTCTGGAGCCCGCGGGGAGCAGCCATTCGCCGGCGTTGATCACCGTCGCCTCGCCTGCGTTCGGGCAGAGGAAGAGGAGGGAGAGATGGACTGGTCAAACCTGACCAGTGGGCCCCCTGGACCCACTGTCAGTGAGCCCGCCCCAGTCCACGTGGGTTAAGTGAAGACATAAATCTCAAAGTACGTCTTCGACGTGCACCGGTTCGAGATGTTTTCTTTTCTTTTTCTGTCTTATTTAAAAACCAGGAATTTGACTAAACTTTGACTGGCTATAACTTCTTAAATATAACTCCAAATGAATTGATTCTTTTTCCTAGCTCTCTCAAATTTAATCTAGTTTATTTTAAGATTTATTTGATAATTTTTCAGACAACTTTTTTGTGCTGTTTTTAAAGTATGTGTTGTTCGAATATTTTTGAAAATAGGACTTTTGGAGAAGAAGAAAGCTTGCAAAAGTTTTTAGGATGCACCCTACCTCTACACAACCTGAAGGCAAGCATTCTGAGCCCGACATAATTTTTTTGGTGTGTTCGTTGACACGTTTATAACACCACCTCATTTCGAAATACTCGTTATTTCATGTGATATGATCATTTGCATGGATGCATATTAGTGATTTCCATGCTATTGGAAATGAACACACTTATGTTGGTAATCATCCTCACAAGCCTTGCATCCATACCGGGAGGAATCCGGGAAAACCTCTGCCTTGGGTAGGCATGAGTTTGTCGCCGGTCTCCGTCGAGGCGGTTATGTCCGGTATGCCATAGTAAGGTATAATGAGGGTTGATTTTGTTGGTTGAGATATATTTGTTATACATGTCATACAGGAATTTATAAACCTCCTGAGTCGTAGTAGATCGAGTCCGGTTCGATAACTCCCATACTTGCCTCGTACTACCACTTGTCCCTGCCGCAGGTAGGGTACGGTTCAGTAAGTCGTCAACCCCTTTCAAGCACACACCGTACAGAGAGGCCATGGTGGAAGATATCGGTTCAAGCCGGTAGGCATGCCACCTGGTCCGGGGGCATGGGTGTTTCAGGTTGAGACCGAGAGGGGAGGCCACCCCTTAGAGCGCGCGATATAAATTTGATCCCATGCTACGCGAGGCTGTATCCTCCACTCTTAGAGTTTTCCTTAACAAGTGTCATGGGTGATTCCAGGCACCGGTAAGTTAAGCTGGTGTGTGCAAGTCAGGTGTGTTTTCAATTAAAAGACCGTAGACGGAATTAGTCCCGATGGACTAAAGGAATCCATTACTCGTGGGAAAAGATTACACCCTCTGCAGAGATTAAACCTATTCGTAAAGCCATGTCCATGGTTAAGGATTACAGTCTGGGATGGGTCCTGTGTCGGTCTTTGTGTCGGTCTTCGGAGGAGAAACGGTTAAACCAGAACTGGGATCGCGACTTGAGACTTGAAATGATTATGATTATTATGTCGTTATGGACTAACCCGTTATATTATTTGAATTATCGAGTATCCCTGGGATGGTTCTACCTCCTGGATATTCACTGTGATTATTTATAAGCCCTTTTTGTGGTGTCGCTCAGACGCCCGACTGTGGCATCGTTTGTTAATTATTTATTTACAAGCCCTTTATGTGGTGTCGCTCAGACGCCCGACTGTGGCATAGTTTGTTATTTATTTATTTACAAGCCCTTTATGTGGTGTCACTCAGACGCCCGACTGTGGCACTGCTTGTTATTTATTTACCTTATAAGCCCTTTATGTGGTGTCGCTCAGACGCCCTACTGTGGCACTGCTAGTTATTTATTTACCTTATAAGCCCTTTATGTGGTGTCCCAGATATGGTGGGATAATGCTAAAACCATGTTGCCCACAGACGAGGAAATTACTTGGACTAAATTCAAGGATCATTTCCGCAAGTATCATATTCCCGCCTGAATTATGAAAATCAAGCAGCGTGAATTCCTCGCTCTCACTCAAGGAAGCATGTCAGTAAGAGACTATCTGAATAAGTTCAACCATTTGGCCCGCTATTCTCTCTATCATGTGGACACCGAAGAACGGAAGATCGACAGATTTCTTGGAGGACTGAATCAGCATCTCAGGTGCACTCTGAGTATATTTGATTTTCCGGACAATCAAACTCTGTTGAACAAGGCTCTCATCGCAGAAAGGGAACACAAGCTCATGCACGACAACAGGCCAGCTAATAATGACCACAAGCGCAAATTCAAGCATAAGAAGCATATGCAACCTGTGTAGAAGGCTCGTACTTGGCAACAGACTCAGGTTGACTACAAACCCAACTGGCAGCAAAATGTCAACGAGACCACCACTCAAGTCAAGAATGTCGTGACCAGTCCGGAACGGGAAGAATGTCAGCACAACAATTCCTGTTTCAACTATGGACAAACCGGACATTACGCCAGATAGTACCCCAAGAACAACAAGCCAACAGCCCCATTCCCTCCGCAAGTCAACTATCTGGTCACATATTCCGTCCTGAGTGCCATCCAAGGGCAAATCCATCATATATCCGCCGATGAAGCCCAAGAGGACCCAGAACTCGTCATTGGTATGTTTCCTGCTAACAACGTACCTGCCATAATTTTATTTGACTCTCGGGCTTCCCACTCTTTTATTTCGCGGAGTTTTCCTGCCCAAAACAAATTTCCTTGCTCGATTTTGGGAAAACATATGTTGGTACAATCCCCGGGATCCTTGCTCAGAAGCAACCTGGTCTGCCGTAATTTGGAAATTGATATCAAGGGAGTCAAGTTTCCAACATCTCTGATCATCATTGAATCTGACAAATTGGATATTTATTCTCGGAATGAACTGGTTAACCCAATACCAAGTATGCATAACCTGTGCGCCCAGAGAAGTTACCATGGCAAGTCAGGAGGGTTGCACCGCAAGTTTTTATGCCCGCAAAAGTATACCCAAGAAGGATATGGTTTTCACAGCTGTGGCGGAAGAAGTGGAATTGATTCCAGTGGCCAGTGAGTATCCAGATGTATTTCCTAAGGAATTGCCAGGAATGCCGCCTGACAGAGAATTAGAGTTTGCAATTGACTTGGTGCATGGAACCACACCGATACACAATAAATATTATCGGATGCCTTCATCAGAATTAGTGGATTTAAAGAAACAGCTGGATGAGATGCTACAGAAAGGATACATATGCCCAAGCTCTTCACCGTGGGGATCACACGCTATATTCGTCGATAAAATGGATGGCAGTCTTCGGATGTGTGTGGACTACCGACGGTTGAATGACGTCACCATCAGAAACAAGTATCCATTACCAAGGATTGATGATTTGTTTGATCAACTCAGTGGGGCCAAAGTATTCTCCAAAATAGATTTGAGGACCGGATATCATCAACTCAAAATCAAGAAGGAAGATATTCCCAAGACCACGTTCACTACTCGATACGGCCTTTATGAGTATACCATACTTTCATTCGGTCTCACCAACGCCCCTGCCTTCTTCATGCATATGATGAATAAGGTGTTTATGGATTTCTTCGACAAATTTGTGGCGGTGTTCATCGATGACATCCTCATTTATTCAAAAAGCAAAGACGAACACCAGGATCACCTCCGAGCAGTTTTGCAAAGACTCCGCGACCATCAGCTCTACGCGAAGTTCAGCAAATGTGAATTTTGGCTCAAGGAAGTGGCATTTTTAGGGCATGTTCTCTCAGCAGAAGGATTAGCCGTGGATCCAAGTAAGGTGAAAGATGTGCTTGATTGGCCCGCACCCACGACAGTCTCAGAAATCTGGAGTTTCCTTGGACTAGCCGGGTATTATCGCTGCTTTATTGAAGGATTCTCTAAGATTGCCAAGCAAATGACAGAACTCCTAAAGAAGGATAAGAAGTTTGTATGGACCGAGGACTGCGAACGGAGTTTCAATGAGTTAAAAGTCAGACTGGTGTCAGCACCAGTATTGACTCTTCCCGACATCTACCGCCATTTTGATGTCTACTGCGACGTATCCAGAAAAGGCCTTGGATTTGTACTAATCCAAGATGGCAATTGATTGAAACCTAAGCCGTGTAAGTTTCAAAACAACAACCAAACTTAAGCCATGATGATAGACAGTGAGAAAATAAACTAAACTTAAAAGGAGCGCTAACCAAGAACCCTTTAATTAACCCTACCATTTCATCAACACCCCCAACCAAACAGGAGCATGAGCAGGACAATAGATGCTAAACCTTGAGGTCAGGTATAGACATATACCTCGACTTTGCTTCTTAACAGGAGGCCCCCCATTTGAGTTGGACGCCTCTTCCTTCTTCTGCCCCTTGATCTTAAAAAGGTTTATCATCTTCCTGTGAAACATGAGGGGAGGAGGTAGCGAGCATGAGCTAAAGAGAGCAGTCTTTTCATAGGAACAAAATTGACAAAAACAAGAAAAGTACCATTGAGGCTTAAGAATGGTTTTACACACAAACAAGTAGAACGTTGTAGCGGAAATCTACAGAAGCAGTTTGGTTCTCTTTAATTATTGCGTTCATCGATTAGTACAAGAAAATAATATACCCAGTACAAAGGCAAGCAAAATACTAAAGTACCAAGAACGACTAGTAGCTCTGCACAATTGCACCACATATACAACTAGCTGCAGATAACACTATATGCACGTACATACATAACCGCTGTGATTTATTATAACAAAGACATTCAAGTGATAATAGTAAAAGATGAACTAAAAGAGCTAAAATAAGCATGTGTTATGAACACAGATCATCTAACCAAATAAAATAAATTTTCAAAAGTTATGTGACTTCTGAAAATTCAGTTCATTTAGTTGAACTAAAGAGGGCCACAGAATACCATACAGGGTGCCCATTTGCACTCCTACACTCTAACACACACACACACACACACTATGGAGACTTTTGAGAAATTCAGTAAACTCGGTGAAATTCATTAAAGATGGAGTACATAAGAGAGATTCAGACTACAGACCCAATGTAGGCCCTGGTGACGGAGATGATCCAGGCTGTAGGACTTGGAGATGAGCTGCAGCAGTGGAGAAATCTTGTAGCCGCCGCCACTGCTGCCGAGTGGCAAAGCGCGACCCATCGGACAGCCCAGCCACGGTGTCGCAAAGATGGCAGCAGGTGTTCAATTAGGCAAGCAACAAGCCGCATGATTTGCGTTCAATTAGCCGATGTTGAACAGGACCGCCTCCCCTCCGTGGCTTGCAACCACCACGCACCTTCCCTGGCTGGTACAATGAAGTGAAGCCCTTCTGCTCTGCTGTAAGGATGAAAACTTCCCCTTGACATGGACAGGAGAAATATGAATCAACTACACATAACTTGATGAACAGAATCAACATCACTTGCATCTCAAAACTAGGCACTATCACATCAGCAATATTTCTTTTTCTTTTGGCAGAAATATCCTCACATTTGTATTAATAATCCAATTAAGGTATTTTACATCTGATTGTAAAGAGGGGCATTAAGCAACTAATTTAGGCATGGATCAATGAAACCACCAGCTACAACAAAGTCACAGCGAACAGGCTACAAGTCCGCTCCATATAAACACGTACTAGAATGGCAAATCTGAGAGGCAGGATCTAAGATTATAGCACCTAGCATCAATTACAGTATTTAGCACAAAGTCATTTGATTGTAGCAATTCGGGCCAAAGCATAACACTAGTAGAACACAAAAAATGACTTGATGGCCATGAATGATAGCATGGTACTGCTGTTGCACGAAGGCCACAAACTTGAGAAGAGAGAGGAGGGAGCCAGAGGGGATGAAGTTCACCATGGTAGTTTTGTGTAGTCGACGTCGTGGACACGCGCCACCGCTGTTGCGGGACGGCCATCCACCGCCGTCACCCACGCGGTGGAGGAGGCCGCCCGAGGGAGGCGCCACACACGTCAGTCCCGTAGCGACTGAGCGCAGGAGCACCGTCCATAAGGTGGAGATGCATGTGGGAGGGAGGGAGAGGATGAAGCAAAGGCACCGGAGTTTGAGCCGCCGCCGCCGCCGCCGTAACCCTAGCCACGGGGAGAGGTCGCGGGTGAGCGCTCGAGGCGGATCTGGTCGGAGGGAAGGGGTGGCAGGGTAGGGTGCTGCACGCCGGCGCGCGACGCCATGGAGGACTTTGGTGGACACAGGCTACTGCCTGGTCGGACCTCCATGGAGGACCTTGGTACGTCACGGGCCAGGTCGACGACGGCGCGCCGATGCCGATGTGGATCTCGATCTGCAGCATTCCCTTCCCTCCCTTCCCTTGGGAGAGAAGATGCTGGCTTGGATCTGGGGCCTTCCCTTCCCAAGGTGAGGGTCTAGAGCGGCGGCGCTAGGGTAAGAGAAGGCCGGCGAGGGAACGGGGGAGAGGAGTTGGTCGGTGGCGAGAGGTTGGGGGAGATGGTGAGTGCTGCGACTGGGCGGCGAGATTCTCGATTGGGGAGAGAGGGAGAGAGAGGCCGCGGCGGGTGTGTTTTCAGGGAGAGGGGAGAGAGAGGCGGCCGGGGGTTGATAGGGTTTTGTTTGGGCTGCTGAGACCAAGTGAGAGACGTTGGATTCACCAAGCATGGACGGTTCAGATCGGCTAAGGGGGTGATCCATGAGAACAGTTCCGATTGGTTCGAAAAGTCTCTGATTTAAAATAGTTTACAAGTGCTAAAAATAGAGGGATTTTGTGAAGCAGCTATCAAAAATATTTTACAAAAGGGCACCACACAAATTTTCACTAGAGTTAGACCACATTTTATGGATGAGCACCAATTTGTATGCATTTCGGATCTTTCTAGCTATATTTAATAATTTTTCGAGTGGCAATTTTTTTTTGTGAAGAACCTACCAAATATTTGTTGCAAAATTGGACTCCATCAATTTTCTAATATAGTAGTCGATGTTTAACATTGACGAAATGGTTGGGTGCCAAAAGTTTTGATCCACCTCTCGTGAAAAAGACAAATTTCTGCTAATTCAGCTGAAAGCGGGTCAAATTTGAACTGCATCTACCTCATAGTTTGCTCTTTATTTTTCCCAAAAATAATTTCTAGATACAAAGGTATCTATTTCTTCATAGATACTCCAAAATATTTGCAAGAATCAACCCCTAGCTACAAACAATCATGCCCGGCGTTTTGACCAGATTTTAAAACGGGCAAGAAAAATTCAAAAAAATTCAAAAAATTAGAAAACCTTCGCATTGTGTGATTATATGTGACCAAGTTACCAGGAAAAATAATAAAATTGTAATATGATAATTATTTTTAAAAAGTGTTCTCAGAAACGAGCTATCATGTGTTGAGATCAATGACTTTTAAGCCAAATGATCAATCTTATGGCCATATTCATGGCATAGTTTGTTCAAATGATCTCATATTGTGCACAAGGGTGCATCTTGGAATTCCAAACAGTGTTTCCTAAGGGAGTTTTCATTTTCTTTTCACGGAAAATTCATTTTCCATTTTTTGAGTGCCCGAAATGAGTTTTTTAGTGAAGGACCGACCATATATTTGTTGCAAAATGGGAGCAGGTCATTTTTATAAAATACTAGGACATATATAATGCACAATTGACAAAATGGTTGGTTGTTAAAAGTTTTTATACACCTTTGGTGAAAAAGACAAATTTCTGCCGATTCAGTTGGAAGCGGGTAAAATTTGAACTGCAGCTGCCTCATAGTTTGATCTTTATTTTTTTCAAAATCATTTCTAGGTACATAAGTATCTATTTAATCAGAGAAACACCAAAAATTCCAAGATTCAACAACTAGCTAGGAACGGTCATTCCCGCCGTTTTGACCGCATTTTGAAACGGGCATGAAAAATTCAAAAAAAAATCAAAAAATTGTAAAACCTTCGCATTGTGTCATTATATGTGACCAAGTTACCAGAAAAAATAATAAACTTGTAATACAACAACTATTTTTAAAAAGTGTTCCCAGAAATGAGCTATCATGCGTGAAGATTCATGGCTTTAAAGCCAAATGATCAATCTTATGGCCACATTCATGGCATAGTTTGTTCAAATGATCTCATATTGTGCACAAGGGTGCATCTTGGAATTCCAAACAATGTTGTCTAAGGGAGTTTTCATTTTCTTTGCACGAAAAATTCATTTTCCATTTTTCGAGTGCCCGAAATGAGTTTTTCTTGTGAAGGACCTACCATGTATTTGTTGCAAAATTGGACCTAATAAATTTTATAAAATACTAGGACATATTTAATTCTCAATTGATAAAATGGTTGGCTGTCAAAAGCTTTGGTCCGCCTCTGCTGAAAAAGAAAAACTTTGACCGATTTAGATGGAAGCGGGTCAAATTTGAACTGCAGCTACCTTATTGTTTGCTCTTTATTTTTTCCAAAAATAATTTCTAGTTACATAAGTATTTATTTAAGCATAAATACATGGTTTGGTGGCGATACGTCGAGGTTTGGATTGTGGCCCAGGGCCCCAACTCCAAAGCCGTAAACTCGCATGCCCGCCGCGTGACCTTGGCATTGACATGCGTTCTGGGAGTCCTACGCATGTCTAGTGGGTTGGGCACTCCCCAGGTAGGTGCTATGAAGAAAATTACAACAGAAGAATCCCACGAGGGGACCGACCTATGCTCAGAGATGAATTAGCAGCCAAGTGTTTGATTGGCGGTACGGGAAATGCACATGGCCAATGGGCCTGAGTTTTGGCTGAGGATGATCATCTACTAATAAGAATGTCTTCACAGATTTTCAGCTCAAAAGGAGGATCCTAGGTGGTACTTGCTTTGCAAAGTACCACATTGGGAAAAAAATATGAATGTTGAAGCTGGACTCAAAATAATGAGTGGATTGAGCTAAAATTTGGTAGAGGATGGTTATTTGGGCATAGGAAAGCAATGTAGAAAATTGATACCATTTGGACATGCCAAATTGGTACTTCCTTCACAATGCTCGTCTCTGGACAGAAACTTGGGAAAATTAGCGAGAGAAATTGGATGAATGAAATGAGCTCAAATTTGGTGTAGCTAAGTTACATAGGTATGGTCATGCGTTGGTAAATTTTCAGATCATTTGGGTAAGCCTAGCTAGTACTTACTTATCAAAGCTTCTCTCAAGGTAGAAACATTGGAAATTTCATGAGAAAGATTTACCAGGAAAATGGAGCTGAATATTATCATGTGACAATGATTTGGGTATGGAAGAGTGCTCAAAAAGTTTGCGGGTAATAGGAGGGGTCTAGAGAACACTTGCTTTGCAACGTGCCAATCTGGCCATAAAATATAAATTGAACCTGGGCTCACATAGATGATTTGACTGACCTGCAATTTGGAGGAGGCTGATAATTTGGGCATATGAAGCAATTGTATAAATTTCATGTCATCTGGATATATAAAGAAGGTACTTCCTACACAATGCTTCTACGTGGA
The DNA here is from genome assembly GCA_021605145.1 of Aegilops bicornis. Lineage (NCBI taxonomy): Eukaryota > Viridiplantae > Streptophyta > Magnoliopsida > Poales > Poaceae > Aegilops > Aegilops bicornis. The sequence continues at coordinate 753,794,403 of CM038673.1, read as the reverse complement.
CAAAAACTTTGGAAATTAACCGAGGAAGATTTGCTAGCCAAATGGAGCTGAATTTTTTCATGAGGCAATGATTTGGATAGGAAAGAGTGCCCAAAAATTTCGAGGGAAATCAAGGATATATAAATAGCACTTCCTTCACAAAGTGTTGTTGTGAACAGAATAGGAAAATGAATATTGTTGAATTATTTTTGAACTAGGCAAGGAAAGATTTTTACATATTTGACGAAGATATGACCCAAAGAATTTATGAGATTTTTTTGGGAATTTTGGGAATGACGGAAATATAGGTTGCTTCACAACCTAGGGAAAGAATTGACACATGGACATGCCACATAGGCAAAACTGATGAGGTGGCGACTAGTCATAGCAATAAGTACTAATTCATCCACATTCACAACCTCATGACCATTTATATTGGTCGTAATCAGGTAGAAATAAGGTCATGGACCACTCTTGTCTGCTTTATGACCATTTGGTGTAAGGCAATTCAGGGTTTGAGCCTTTCCAAGTGAAATGGCCGTGGATTTATGACCAATTCAGCTAGGGTCACTAAGAGAAGGTCACTAGTTGACATATTTCTTGTAGTGTATTAACTTGAGGTTGTTTCCTCGGAAAGTGTACCGTATGCTCATTACCATTAACATGAATAGTGACATTGCCTTTGTTGCAATCAATAACAGCCCCTGTAGTATTCAAAAATGGTCTACCAAGGATAATCGACATATTGTCGTCCTCGGGAATATAAAAAATAACAAAGTCTGTTAAGATAGTAACATTTGCAACCACAACAGGCACATCCTCACAAATACCGACAGTTATAGCAGTTGATTTATCGGCCATTTGCAAAGATATTTCAGTAGGTGTCAACTTATTCAAATCAAGTGTACGATATAAAGAGAGTGGCATAACACTAACACCGGCTCCAAGATCACATAAAGCAGTTTTAACATAGTTTCTTTTAATGGAGCATGGTATAGTTGGTACCCCTGGATCTCCAAGTTTCTTCGGTATTCCACCCTTAAAAGTATAATTAGCAAGCATGGTGGAAATTTCACTTCCGGTATCTTTATTTTATTTGAAACAATATCTTTCATATATTTAGCATAAGGATTGATTTTAATCATATCAGTAAAGCGCATACGCAAGAAGATAGGTCTAATCATTTCAGCAAAGCGCTCAAAATCCTCATCATCCTTTTTCTTGGATGGTTTGGGAGGAAAAGGCATGGGTTTCTAAACCCATGGCTCTCTTTCTTTACCGTGCTTCCTAGCAACAAAGTCTCACTTATCATAACATTGATTCTTTGATTGTGGGTTATCAAGATCAACAGCAGGTTCAATCTCTACATCATTATCATTGCTAGGTTGAGCATCAACCTGAACATCATCATTAATATTATCACTAGGTTCATGTTCATTACCAGATTGTGTTTCAGCATCAGAAATAGAAATATCATTGGGATTCTCAGGTGTGTCAAAAACAGGTTCACTAGAAGCATGCAAAGTCCTATCATTTTTCTTTTTCCTCCTCTTAAAACGACTAGGTGCATCAACATTAGTGCTCTGAGAATCTTGCTCAATTCTCTTAGGGTGGCCCTCAGGATACAAAGGTTTCTGAGTCATTTTACCCCCTCTAGTCATAACTCTAACAGCATTACTATTTTTCTTACTATTTAATTAACTGAGCAAATCATTCTGAGCTTTAAGTACTTGTTCTACTTGATTGGTAACCATGGAAGCATGTTTACAAATAAGTTTAAGTTCACCTTTAACGCTAGAAATATAATCACCCAAGTGTTCAATCATATAAGCATTGTGTTTCAATTGTCTACTAAAATAAGCATTAAAATCTTCTTGCTTAACCATAAAATTATCAAACTCATCTAAGCATTGGCTAGCAAACTTAGTAGGAGGGATTTCAGCTTTATCATTTCCATAGAGAGAATTTACCTTTACTACCTGTGTCGGGTTATCAAGACCATGAATCTCTTCAATAGGCGGTAAATTAAGTCCATGTATTTCTTCAACAGGAGGTAATTTCTTAATATATTCACCTTTTATACCTTTTTCATTGCCTCTTGCATATCTTCAGGACTGAGAAATAGAATACCCCTTTTCTTCGGAGTTGGCTTAGGAGTTGGTTCAGGAAGTGTCCAATTGTTTTCATTGGTCAACATATTATTCAATAGAATTCCAGCTTGATCAACAGTTCTTTCCCTGAAAATACAACCAACACAACTATCCAGGTGGTCTCTGGAAGCATCGGTTAGTCCATTATAAAAGATATCAAGTATTTCACTTTTATTAAGAGGATGATCAGGCAAAGCATTAAGTAATTGGAGAAGCCTCCCCCAAGCTTGTGGGAGACTCTCTTCTTCAATTTACACAAATATTTAGCAGAGAAGTAATAAACCATATCCTAGGGACTACGCACACAACCAGGATCAAGGGAATTAAACCATATCTTAGCATCACCCTTTAATGATAATGGAATTTATTTAAGGATATAGTAGTAGCGAGTTTTCTCATCATTAGTGAACAGGGTGGCTATATCATTTAATTTAGTAAGATGTGCCACAACAGTTTCAGATTCATAGCCATAGAAAGGATCAGATTCAACCAAAGTAATTATTTTAGGATCGACAGAGAAATCATAATCCTTATCAGTAACAAAGATAGGTGAAATAGCATAAGCAGGGTCATATTTCATTCTAGCATTCCGAGATTTTTCTTTGAGCTTAACTAATAATTTCTTAAGATCACTTCTATCATTGCAAGCAAGAAAGTCTCTAGCAGTTTCTTCATCCATAACATAACCCTCAGGTACGACAGGCAATTCATATCTAGGGGATATTCTTCATCATCACTTTCATCAATATTATCAGTTTCAGTAATTTCATTCTCTCTACCCTAGCAAGTTGTTTATCCAGAAATTCACCTAGTGGCATAGTAGTATCAAGCATAGAAGTAGTTTCATCATAAGTATCATGAATGGTAGAAGTGGCATCATCAATAACATGCGACATATCAGAATTAATAGCAGAAGCATGTTTAGGTGTCGCAAGCTTACTCAAAACAGAAGGTGAATCAAGAGCAGAGCTAGATGGCAGTTCCTTACCTCCCCTCGTAGTTGAGGGATAAATTTTGGTTTTCTCGTCTTTCCAGTTCCTCATAATGACCAGCAGATATGAATCCCAAGTGACTCAAAGAATAGAGCTATGCTCTCCAGCAACAACGCGAGAAAATAGTCTTGATAACCCACAAGTATAGGGGATCGCAACAATTTTCGAGGGTAGAGTATTCAACAAAAATTTATTGATTCGACACAAGGGGAGCCAAAGAATATTCTCAATTATTAGTAGTTGAGTTGTCAATTCAACCACACCTGGATAACTTAATATCTGCAGCAAAGTATTTAGTAGCAAAGTAGTATGGAAGTAGCGGTAACAGTGGCAACGGTAAAGTAACTAAGTGAAGAACAATATGTGAAAAACTCGTAGGCATTGGATCGGTGATGGAGAATTATGCGGGATGTGATTATTCATGCAACTGTTATAACGTAGGGTGACACAGAACTAGCTCCAATTCATCAATGTAATGTAGGCATGTATTCCGAATATAGTCATACGTGCTTATGGAAAATAACTTGCATGGCATCTTTTGTCCTACCCTCCCGTGGCAGCGGGGTCCTATTGGAAACTAAGGGATATGAAGGCCTCCTTTTAATAGAGTACCGGACCAAAGCATTAGCACATAGTGAATACATGAACTCCTCAAACTATGGTCATCACCGGGAGTGGTCCCGATTCATCGCTACTTTGGGGTTGCCGGATCATAACACATAGTAGGTGACTATAGACTTGCAAGATAGGATCAAGAACCCACATATATTCATGAAAATATAATAGGTTCAGATCTGAAATCATGGCACTCGGGCCCTAGTGACAAGCATTAAGCATAGCAAAGTCATAGCAACATCAATCTCAGAACATATTGGATACTAGGGATCAAACCCTAACAAAACTAACTCGATTACATGATAAATCTCATCCAACCCATCACCGTCCAGCAAGCCTACGATGGAATTACTCACGCACGGCGATGAGCATCATAAAATTGGTGATGGAGGATGGTTGATGATGACGATGGCAACGGATTCCCCTCTCCGGAGCCCCGAACGGAGTCCAGATCAGCCCTCCCGAGAGAGATTAGGGCTTGGCTGCGGCTCTATATCGTAAAACGCGATAAATCCTTCTCTCTGATTTTTCTCTCCCCGAACGTGAATATATAGAGTTGGAATTGAGGTTGGTGGAGCACCAGGGGGCCCACGAGGCAGGGTGTGGGCCCAGGGGGCAGGCACACCTCCCACCCTCGTGGACAGGGTGTGGGCCCCCTAGCCTTGATTCTTTCGCCAGTATTTTTTATTGTTTCCAAAAATAATCTCCGTGAAGTTTCAGGTCATTCCAAGTTTGTTTCTGCACAAAAATAACACCATGTAAATTCTCCTGAAAACGGCGTGAGTCCGGGTTAGTTCCATTCAAATCATGCAAGTTAGAGCCCAAAACAAGGGAAAAAGTGTTTGGAAAAGTAGATACGTTGGAGACGTATCATCTTATTCCTCTCCGGCAAGCCCCGACCGCCGCCGCCGCTTGCGTGCTTTGTTCCGAGAAGCACCGGCCATCCCCCGACAAGCCGCGGGTACGAGCGGGTGGTTCGTGACACCCTCTCCACTTCTACCCCTCTGGCTTCTCCCTCATCACCGGCGTAAGCTCCGGCGCACTACCAAAAGCTGATATTTTTCTCTGAGCCCAAAACCGACAGGAAAATAGGTTGTACCGATAGGAAAAGTATTTCCTGTCGGCCACCTGTCAGGGTTAGCCGTCAGGGATAGCTTGACAGGGAAAATAAACTAGGCCTATCGGCCAGCCGACAGGAACTATATTCCTGTCGGGTTTTCTCATTTCCCTGACGGATTTGTCCCTATAGGGCTATATAAGCGTCAGGTTTGGGAAACCAGGAAAACAGTATATCCTTGTCATACATAACCGTCAGGAAAAAAGAAAACCCACTGAAAAAAATCATAACTCAGAATATTTAGAACGTAGTAACATAACTATCAATTGTTTCCATCAACCAGAGATACAAATTCACATGTCCTCGGATACAGTTCCCTAAAATTTACATACATGAATCGAAGGTTAATGAAAACAGAGGTGCAACATCTAAAAACGCACAAGTGCATCAACTAAATATACACAAGAAGAGACCTCATTTTCTAATCTTTGGTTACAGCTTAAGTTGCAAGCTTCTCTGCAAGTTTACCCTGCAGTAGACATATAATTAAACCTGTAAAACTGAGCAAGTGTCAACAGTTTCCTACAAAAAGGTAACAAGAAACAGGAACAATATCTATAAGATATAATAAGCATAATCGATTTGGTATCTCACTTTCTCGCAATAACATTAGCACATATACCCAACTTGTTCTAGCATCATATCTCAGATTTGATACAAATCATGCAACTGACAAAATCCATTTAAATGACAACCTGAGAACATGCTTCTGGATTAGTTTGACATAATTATCAGCTAACTTCATGAGCACATTAGAGATTTCTTGCAAGAAATCACAGTACCAATGTCAATACCCTTAAGTCTGTCCATTTCAAATGTTCAAGAAAAATGGGCAGAGTCATCATCATCTCCATAAGAATAAAAAAGCAAAAATGTAATGCGATTATTCGATAATGTAACAACATGGGGACTGTAAATCATGGTGAGACAATAAAAGACCCCAAAATAGAAAGAGGTTGTGTTCGGACTAAACCAACATAGCAACTACTTGGCTCAATAATGTTGATCTCATGATCTTGGGCACACTGGACATAGCATGATATATTTTAAGTATATAAGAGAAAACTTGACTGACAATTATTCATGATAAAACTATGGGGATGATGGTGAAAACAAAAGTATAAATACCTTGATTAGATGCTCTTGCATATCTCATAGATCCCGAATCTTGAATTTTGCTCCTAATAACAAGGAATTGCAAACTAGAAAAATAAGACCTCGATCAGGTGTTGATCAATATTTAATTTCTAGGTTCATGTGCACAGAACAACAAAATATGAAAGGGAATAGTGGCACGTCTATGTTGAACTGATAATGTTCATTTTATTCTTCCCAAAAACCTAACATAATGAAAGAGACTAAAATGAGAAGTTATGGAAAAACAAGTTAGAGGGCAAACTGTTACTGTACTGGATAGTAAGACAATCAAAAAACATAAGGAAATAGAACGCAACACTACTAGGCAAAAGGGTGATCCCAAACAGAGGATAGTTGTTACTTGATGCATCAATAAGTTAGTACAGAAGTTCAAAACAATGTAAGGAGTGACATCCATTCATCTTTGCAATGTACTGATAATTTTCAGAGCAGTGCAATATCTACGGGTCATCGCACCCAGACACTTGCATCCACCTTGTACAACTAAGAGCTACAATCATCTAGTTCCAGCAATGTAAAAATACACTCTGCACGATTGCGCACCTTCTCCAGCATGAACAACCAATTATGTGCTTGCACTGCAATTGTTCAATCTTTAATATAAGAAAGAAAACAAAATACAACTTAAAGTAGAAGGAAGAACACAGTGAGCTTGAATATAAGGAATACACATGAATTGTTAAGTACTAGATAATAAGAGAATATGAAATTCCAAGAAGCAAGTAGTAAAAGGAGTAACTAAATTAAGATGACATGTAGTATGGCCCATAATAGGAGCCCCTGAACATATCTTTGGCTTGTTAATTGTTTTAACAGATCATTCATATCTTGAGCATAGCTGCTGGTAATAGGCCTTTCCTGGTACAGTTTCATTGTCAATACTCTGAAATATAATGTCTAGGTGCATTTCAGATGTTCTTGAGCATATTGAAGATAGCATGATCTTGCAAGATAGAAAACTTGAACCAAAATTAATCAATAAATGAATTTGGAGACAGGTAGGGAAATAACAGTATGTACTGTACCATGTCAAGGGCAGAGGATATTACACCTCTCTTATAGTTGGATCATGAACCTTAAATCCTACTCCTGATCTTGATGAACTGTAACTACGAAAAGGAGATATCAGATGGGTGTTCATAAGTATGAATGTGGGGAATGGTATGTACTATTTGGAAGAAAAATATGAGACTATTTCTTGCCGTCGAGTGAATCTGAACTTCTTGCACTGATGATGTTCCTCATATTTGCAACGCAGCTGCTCAGTGCTTCCTGAATTTCAACATATTTGAAGCAGGTAGAATCAAAATGTATGGACGGAAAAAATAGAGATTGAATTATTATGGTGTTGTACATGAAGTCAATGAAAAAATCCCACTGAAATAGAAAGAAAACTATCATTTAGTCTGAAACAACGTTGCATGCATTTTGGATACGTACAGTTGTATCCAACCCATTTGTACTATAAGTTTGAGAACTAATTGAAACTCCCCTAGTACACCCCAAGTATCCCACCCATTCTTAGTAAAATTTCATATCCTGCGGATACGTGCTGTTGCCTCCAAACTAATTTAAGTAATAAAGCAGAAAAAAATGGTTGGGAATTCCTCAAAGATATAGTTGAAATCCAGATCGAGATTTGGGATCCAAGGAGCTGCACCAGTTTTGGGGATTATTATGCATCCAAACCACAGTTCTATAGATCAGATCTGAGGCCAGATTTGGGGATTCCTAGAGCTGCACCAGATTTGGGGATCCGGAGATGCCAGAAACAGGAAACAACCGAGTTTTGAGATTTAGTTCACGTACCTCCATGACGCTCGTGAAGTGCTCGAGTTGGGGTGGATTCTCAATGGTGGCGTCGATGGCGGCGTGGTCCTAGCAGAGCCGTGGTGGAGCAGGCCAAGCGTTGGTGTCGCAGGATGATGTCATGAACGGAGATGAGACGACATCGTGTCCCAATAGCAGAGGAGCCATGGATAGTGGTGGCCGGCGGGTACAGATCGATAACATAGAGCAGGTTGAGGCACTCGGGAGACCTTGGAAGGCACGGGGATGGTGGTCGGAGGCCTAGAAGGAAGGGAGGGATTGGGTGGCGCAGAAGGAAGGGATGAGATTTGGGGGGATTGTATTTGGGCGTGCCGCGAGAAAAGAGGGTTCCATGGCGGGGCGTAGTTTCCAGATGCGCGGGCCAGAAAATTCTTCGCGCCCTAGTGTTTCGCAGGTGGCCCGAAACTTGTATTCCTGTCAGTCCTTACTCAGCCCACACGAATATTGGACATATCCCTGGCGTGCAGGGGTTGACTGACAACCCAATCCTTTTCCCTGTGGGCTAGTTGCGGGCCCGATAGCAAATTAGGCGACCCACAGAAATATTATGGTTTCTGGTAGTGGCGGAGCACTGCCGCGCTCTGTTTCTTCTCTCCTCTCTCTCTCTTGACCGGTGGGGCCCGGTGTCAGCGTCTCCACTCGCACCCGACGCGGTACGAGCGGAGGCGTAATCTGCCTTTATGCCGTCGACGTCACCCCCAGTTTTATGTTTTATTCAAATTAATTCAAAATATTGACGACAACTTTGACCAGTGATAATTTCTAGCCTATAAGTCCAAATGAGTTGATTCTTTTTTGCATTGTGTTTGTTTAAGAAAGCTCTAGCAGCACACCAAAATGTGGAATTTTCCTTGCTGTCTAGAATTTCTGGTGATTTTCAGATTGTTTTTTGACATTTGGTTTTGTGGTTTTTAAATATTTTCAGAAGGAGAGACTTTCCTTGAAGATATCCAGGACGAGTGTGACCCTTCTCTGCACTAAGGCAAGCCCCACTAGCATTTGGATGGTGTCATTTCAATATCTATGATTTTACTTACTTGCATATGAGTTCTTTTATGCATTTAAAATTTGATAAATAATTTTGGTTGAATACTAGTTACCTTGTCATGCTTGAAATGTTTGTTTAAGTTACTGGTGGAATGCATGGAGTAGTTTGGTCTAGTAGAATAGAGTGTGACTTGGTTATATATCTATGATAAATAAGGATAGTTCTTTTTGCTTAATGAGAATTTCATATAAATTATGAGTTAATAAAAATATTGCATGATCATAAATAGTGAGGTAGAACCAGTATAATTTAATGATGAGTTATTGCCAGAAAGTTATATTTATAAGGTTGATCCGTTCTTGTGAGTTTCATGTTCTGCATATCGATCAATGCATGTTCATATCATCGTATGACTTGGCATAGTAGTTTTTATTTTCAAGTTAAACCTGATAATAATCCAACTTGAAGATAACGTTGATCAAGTCATGGTGCCACTGAATCGAGATTTTCCTCAGTGTGACCACATTTACCTTTATGGGGGGTCTTGATTCGGTCCCTTGTCGTGCCTCTTGCCGGTGCCTCGAACGAGGGAATGTTATGGGCGTGCAGTACCCTGGCCCAGTAAGCAGACATAACCTTGTGTGCCCTTTTGTTTTTATGGTACCTTGTCCCTGTTTGGGACCATTCTTGCCACGACGGTGGCCGTTGATGCCTTTGGTAGGCACGGGGCCACCCAGGACTTAGCCCTGAGAGGGAGTTGGTCGGAGTGGCCGGGAGAGTGTCATGGCAAGGGGAGGGTTTCGTCGGAACGCCATTGGTCCACCCGAATGGGAGTGCGAGGCCATGGGTTTCGTGGTGTGGGTAAAGTTTGCTACCTCTGCAGAGTGTATACAATCTATCGATAGCCGCGTCCTCGGTTACCGACACAACTCGGTAGCAGGTTACACCACGGATCAACATTTATAATTAATCCTGCACACTAAATAATTATTGTTGGCACTGGTTTTGTGATGATTTGTGATATCATGAGCTGATCATGAGTGATTCACTTTTGTTGTGATCCGGGTATGATCACCGTTTGGTTACGAGGTAACCCGTCTGGTAAGCGAGTCCGAGGGACTCGGTGCACATGTTGGTTTCATCATATTAGTAGCATTACTTGCACTGCATTAACCTGAATAATTGTCATGATATTGTTTGTCATCGTGCTTATGTTTGTTGTGAGCTTGCAAGTACATTCAATGTACTGACCTGGCGTGTCATGCCAGATTTCAGGCAAGTTGTACCGCATCGGAGAGCTACCCGCGTCTAGGCCGTGGTCACATTGGTGTCCCTCTTCTATGGAGTTCCACTTCGTTGTCATTCCACTGCCGCTTAGTTTATGTGCTCGAGGCCCCTTCATGTTCATTAAATAATCTACATACTGTTCAGCCGCATTGTGTGTGCCGCTTGGCCTCTAATCTTGATGTAATATCAGACTTATCTACCAGCTAGCATCAATAAAACGATTGTTTCTGTACCATGTTGTTGTGTGTTGCCAGACGACCTGATCTCTGGGCTGGCAATGCAAGGTAAACCGGTTGCTCTGAGCCGGGGTGCCACAATACTCATATGAATTCATGTGCATCTATGTTATTTAATATGTAGATATTATTGATCCATGCATTTTAGTAGAACATCATTTGGTTTAAATTTCTTGAATTCAACCTTAGAATTTTGAGATCATTGTATTTGTAAATCATATTACACATATAGAGGAGCAGAATTCTTTGTTGTGCTTTTGAAAGTATATACAAAAAATGATGTATATAGAATTTTATTCCAATCGAAAGTGGATCCTGCCCAAACAAAAATAGAATACAAACTGGATTCGAATTGAGTTGGCACGGTAAACGCGCACTCTTGCTCTGCAAAAATTTGAACGAAGCGGGGAAAGTCGCAGTAACCGCCCGAAAACAAAATCTGCGAGATGGAAATTACTGCCTATCCCTGATACGCAAAGCCTACCGGCTCGATTTCTATAGGTTTCGATAGGGGTACGTTTGTAATTACACTGAAACATGACATAACCGCCTCTCAACCGAATTCATACACGGTGGGCGCCAAAACACAGTGTCTCCTCAGCCGAAATCGACTACCTCCACGATTCATACACGGTGGGCGCCAAAACAAACTCTCGTCATCAAATATTCGGTGTATGCGAGATTACCGTCCTATCCCCTACCGACTAATATTGCTGTGATCTAGGATATTTTAAATGGGGGCTAAGTTTGTAAATTTCCTCGCATTTGAGAGAAGCGCGCCCTGAAGACATGGTTCCCCCCTTCCTCTCTCCCTCGATTTCCCCATTCGCACTCCGTCGGCGCCAAAACACCCTCTCCATGCCAGCCTCCTCCGTCTGCCACCCCATCCACCGCCTTCCCCCTCCACCATGTTGGAGCTAATACCCCGACGCCGTCGTCCATTACAAGAGATCGACCTCTCTCATCCATGGCTTCGGACCGGGATCCTTGCATCCCGTCCTCTCGCTTCATCCCCGCCGTCGTCCACCTTGCCGACGCTGCTCCTACGACCGTCTCGTCTACCACGCCCCGCCGCCACCGTCTACCCGCCTAGATCTTCTTCCACGCCGCCGACAGCCATCGCTACTGCAGCACCGTCAAATTCTCAACAGATGTATACACGGAGCCGCACCCGAGGCGGTACACTTTCGTATCTGCTCAACTTATTTATCATAGCAAGAAAATACACCACTACTTTACTATGATTTCTTGTCCATCACTTACTTGTTAGTTGAAAGCAAACATTGGTTGCGAAGTTGTGTTTGTCCGGTTTGCACCTTCAGATCCGCCGTGGCACACTCAACACTATACTCGCAATGCTTATAGTTTTACCCTATTATATTCCACACTAGTTAAATGACAGTAGACTAAATAAAAAAATTGGGTCAGTCAATTTTTGAGAGCTCGCCGGAGTTTGCCGGTGCGAAGGAAGGGGCTCGGGTGGGGATGGTGGTAGTGGGGGCGGTAGCGGAGCCTTGCCGAACGAAGAAAACTCGACGCGGGTGGGGCGGGGGTGGGGGCGGCGGAGGAACACTCACTACTAGGGAAAAGCCTATACACAAAATCTTGCCAGCAGCGTGATTTAAAATAGGGCGATGCTGCGACGTAGCAGTAGCGCGCGCAAAAAAAACTCGCTGCTGAAATAAATATAGCAGTAGCGCGCCCGCTCTAAGACGCGCTACTGCGATAATTCCCATGACGTCGTCGCGGGGCTAGTTCTAGCAGCAGCGCGTTAGCACGAAGAGCGCTACCGCTACGGATCATAGCAGCAGCGCATTTCACCAATAAGCGCTACTTCTAAGTTTACTACAAAAATTTAGTCACACCTCGCTCCGTGAAGAGAGTTTCTACCACCTTAAATATGTTACTTCTCATACTTTCACAAGCACTTGGTCTTCGTTGAACTCTATGTGTAGAATTTGTGGTCGCAATATGAGTCTTCACTGGTTCCTAAACCGGTGAGGACTCATATTGACAAATTAGATTGTACACAAAAAAGATCGTTGATGATCAATCCATTTTTGATGTCTATCTTTACATGCTGACACATAGTAGTAGCGCGTTCCTTGTGAAGGGCGCTACTGCTACGTAGTTTAGTAGTAGCGCCTTTCTCAATAGCGCGCTATTGCTAAGCCATTCCATCTCCCACCCCCACTCTCCTCTATCCGATCCACTCACACTCACACACTCACTGGATCTCCCCCACAACCCCCCGCGCTGGTCCTCCCCAGTTGCATCTCCTCCCTCTGCACCGCCGTCACCTCCTCCTCCTTGCTGGACTCGGTACCAGCCTCCTCCTCCTTCTTCCCTCCACTCACTGCTGGCCGGCCCCTCCTTGCTCCGCCTTCCTCCTCCATCCTCCCTCCACTCGCCGCCGACCGGCCTCCCCTCGCTCCGCCTTCCTCCTTTGTCCTACTCTCTTCTCCCTCCTCGAGTCGCCCCTCCTTCTCCCTCCTCCCTCCTCCATCCACAACCCCTCCTCCCTGCTACATTTTCATTTAGTAGGCTAGTTCGTATGCAACATTCTGATTTAGTTGATATGATTTAATTGATTTAGTAGGCTAGTTGATTTAGAACATTATGATTTAGTTGATTTAGTATGCACCATTTTATTGTTATTTTTTTCTGTACACGGATAGCGAGATGCTTTTGTTTTTCTGTAATACGTTATTTTTTGGCAAAATGTAGGTGCCAATTTAGTTAAATTTGCCACTTGTTTTTTTAATCAATTATCTTAGGTAATAGGGGCCAAATTAGATGAAATGTCTTTGTAGGTGGTACCCTGATTTGGTAGATATTTGTGAATAGTTTTTTTGGCAATAGGTGCCACCGAAATGCTTTGGTTGGTGGTACCTTTTCATCTAATATGTTACTAGATCTTAGGATTATAATTGTCCATCAATTGCTTCTCGCGGAAGAACCAAAAAATATCACATACTACTGTTTTTCTTTCCTGTGAAGTGGATCCTTAATCCTTTGCTCATATTGCTTTAGGAAAATGGCACCAGCGCCACCACCATGTCGACTGTGCAAGTCAAGGTGTGCCAGCAGCCTTGCAACTAGCAAGCTGTTCGGCATCTACTTCCAGCCGAGTTTTCGTCATGCGGCGGTAAGAAATTAGATGAAATGTAACCACTTTTTTATTTTTAGTGTTGGCATTACTGCATTATGTCATTTTTCTTTTTTTAAACAGATTGTCCCATGCAATGTGAGGTTTAAATTCAACAAGCTGACAGGAGACACTGTGACATTTGAGGCTCCTGGGGATCGTACACTATGGAGGTCGAGAAAGGACGCAATATGTCGCAGATTGGAGGAGATGGATGGGCCCGTTTCCTCGCCCGCATGCGTCTTACTGGTGGTGAGTTGATCAGCTTCCCCTTCAGAGCAGAAAGAACCAAGCTGGCTGTAATTTATATCAACCTAGTGGAAGATGATGAAGATGACGAAGATGATGAAGATGACGAAGATGATGAAGATAATGAGGAGCCACTCGATGAAGATGATGAGAACCCACTTCATGAAGCCATCGTAGCTCAAAGAATGAGGTTGAGCGAGGAGGAGGAGTGCAACCTATAGGACATAATTCCGCCACGTGATGACTTTGTCGGGGTGCCATTTGTGACCCGCCTGAGAAGTACCATGGTCGACCGGCATGAAATGGTATGTTATACTGACTGTAGTAATTCGATGATATATATTCTTTATTTTTATACTTACAAATGCAAATTATCCAATGATATGCTTAGTGAATCCGATGATATGCTTAGTGAATCCGATGATATGCTTAGTGTAGAGCCAATGATATGCTTTGTGGAATATAGTCAATTATATGCTTTAGTGTAAAGTATGGTCACATGCTTATTAGTGTAGAATCCAAGGAACTTTTAATAGTGTAGATAATCCATATATACTTATTAGTAGAATTCATGCTTAATTAGTACAAATGCGTAGTACTGTGTCTTTTGATAGTGTCGAAATCTATACTTAATAGAAATATATTTGCAAGAGTCACTAGTAGAAAAAGGGCCTATAGTCCCGGTTCATAAGGGCCTTTAGTCCCGGTTCGTGAACCGGGACTAAAGGGTCGGTACTAATACCCTCACCCTTTAGTCCCGGTTCTATCCAGTAACCAGGACAGATGGGCCTCCACGTGGCCTGTCCGCTGAGCTCAGCGGGGAGGGCCTTTGGTCCCGGTTGGTGGCACCAACCGGGACCAATAGGCATCCACGCCACAAGATTTCTTTGGCTCTGGTTTTTGTTTTTTTTCAAAAGAGGGGGTTTGGGGGTTTTGGGGGCTAATTTAGGTGTTTCATATATTGTGCTATAGCTAGCTAATTAATAGAGAATTTGTCCGTGCTTGGTCGACGCTACGTACTATACATACGTATAGAGAGGACTAACTAGACATGATAGCTAGCTAGTAATTAAGCAAACAGAAGATCGTCATGAACATATATATGCATACAGAGAGAAGTGATATCGACCACCTCTCCTTCTCCGAGAGATTGGTCGAACAACAAGTTCTCGTATATCTATCCGACGCTACCGGCTACATATATACAATAATTATCTTTTACAATACGGACGCGTGGTCCACATGGTATTCCCGTCTTCGGTGATCACATAGTCAAGAAAGAATGCCGCCAATTCCTCTTGAATTGCTCGCATGCGATCTGGTGCTAGGAGTTCATCCCGCCGAAACATCTAATTTTAAGAAAGGGGTCAATACATATATATATATATATATGTATATATATATATAAATGAATGAAACTCAACACAAATGATGGTAATAAAATAAAATTGTGAATATTTTTATTTACGCACTTCATATTGTTTGTCGGAGTAGCCCCACTCACAGGTCGTGTGGCGGATGGACTCGCAAACGTAGTATCCACAGAAATCAGTCCCTTGTTCCTGCCACAACCACTTTACAAGAAACAGAGGTCAATCAAACTGATAATTATATATAGCAAGCACATGCTAAATGGTATTGATGAAACTAGCGCTTGAATCACTAGGAGATGCGCGTGGAATATGCTACTATATAGTACTTACTTTCGGTGTCTAAATTGCAGCTTCTTCGGTAGTCCCGAGCTTTTTTGGTGAATTTTCCCCAAGCCCTGCCATACAAAGAAAACAATTACTTGATATCAGAAATGAACAAAGTTGCTGTTATGGTGGATAATGATCGATTTAACTTACTTCTCGAGCATTTCAGTCATTTCCGCATACTCTTTGGGATCTTTTCGTCTCGAGTCTAAGACAGTTACTACTCCCTGCTCAAGCTTAATCTCTAGGAGAATATAGTGGAACCTTCGCACGCATGCATAACTCATCAATATTACATTTCTATAACCTGGACTAAATAAGGGAAACCGAATATGCCACAAGACAGAAACACTCACGTGTAGTTGTAAGGAAAGAGTATTGTATTTTTGTGTTCATTTATTTCCAACGATCGTAGCAAGTTGGCCTCGGTTTCCTTGGCACGATATTTAACCTCATTTGCATCGATGAGATATGTGTTAATGAACCCAATATCACCCACTTGTTTTTTCTTCATTTCTGCGATCTTCAATCTGCATAATATAGTGAGGATATTTATAAATACATGCAATGAAAGAGCTGAGTTATATAGAGATACTTAATGACAGAAGTAGTACTACTTACAGACGATGTAGCAGGTGACCGTTGCTTTATCGATGGCCAATTGATTGAAAAACTGATAGAACTCCTCAAATGGAATAGGCAACAGTTCAATTCCAAGGAGGTCATGCTCCTTTTAACTCTCAAATAAAAAGTATTCCTCCCGTCGACTCTTTGCAGGTTTTCATGTACCAATCATGCAATCTTCGTGATCATCGTTGTTAGAGAGCTTTCATCTTTGACGAGAGGCTTCCAGTACTCGTATCTTTGTATCTACACCTCCAAGAAATCAAATTGTACATCTTCGGGCAGGTAATCTTCAGTATTGCCATAACCGGGCACCATCCTCGGATCGACGATGTCGCTAGCGTGCACCTTGAGCGGGGGCACGATTCCTTCGCTTGTTCGCCGAGCTGGGCAATTTGTTTCCCAGCTCGTCGTTCTTTCATCCTTTGATCATCGACAGTACTTCCCGATCTCTCCGCCTCGGCAAATGCCTTTCCAATAATGCGCTCATAGTTGCCTTTCGCGGAGACTTGGGTGGTTTTGTCGTGGCAGCGAGTGCGCTTCGCTTTGACCGGATCTACCTTCTCCTCCGGAGGTGGATGTCTCTTTGCTTTCAACCCTTGAAACCAGTCATCCACTTGCCCGCGCGATCTTCGCTTTCCTCCTCGCTCCTCTCAGACGGTAACTTCTCCGAGTCTTCAGAGAAGGACCGAATCAGATCTCCTCCCGCCTTTGGCAGTAGGGCGAGACGCCGGCAGAGCAGACGGAGCGGATGTCTTCTTTCCTTGCTTACGAGGCGGAGGAGAAGGACTACGACGCGCCGGAGCAGCCGGAGCGGCGGCGGGTCTCTTCCGCCCTTGTTGACAAGGCGGAGAAGGAGGAGGCTGGCTGCCCGGACGTGCCGGTGCAGGCGGAGAAGGAGACGGAGTGCCACCACGCGCCGGAGAAGGAGCAGGCCGAGTGCCCTGATCGTCACACGCCGGAAGAGGAGGCGGTGGAGGAGGCGGAGTGCCCTGACTCGCCGGAGGAGGAGGAGGAGGCGGAGGCGTCCAGTTCGGAAGGCTGATGAGATCCTTCCGCCATAGGCATGGAGTCTTCAGAGCAAAACCCAGCCGATACTCCCCTTCACCGTAGGGTGGTCAAGCCGAGCTCCTCAAATCCCTCCGTTATTACATCGACCATCACCTTAGCATATCCTTCCGAATCGGCCGGCAGTGAAAAGTTGAGTCAGGTTTAGTGGGATAAACAGAGCCAACAGCCGCCTTGACCTTTAAATTGCTCCATTGCGCCATAAGGTGGCAACTTTCAGCATCCGTGATAGCATCCACGGGATAGCTGGCAGGAGCCGTCAAGGCATCTTTGCTTTCTGGCTGAAGCAGCTCGGTGGAAACCACTGCTTGCTTCTCCGCGAGATGGCGGGGTAGCTTCGGGAAAGCTTCGCAGGTCGCTTTGTTGTGATCGGCTGCTTCTCGCTCCTCTTCTCGTTCCTCTAGCCCCATTACCCTTTCGCAGCGCCGTGCATTAGGCTCTGCTCCAGCTTTCTTCCTCCTCTCATGGGTTTTGTAACCCCTGCGTCTGGAAATCCAGCCTTCCACGAAGGGAGCCCTGGCGTGCCTCGTGTCCGTCCCAGGTGCTCGAGGATTCCCGAGGGCCATTGTGAGCTCGTCCTTCTCCCAGTCTGGAACGAACTTCCCTTGCTGCGCTGCTTCGATATAATGCTTAAGCCTCTTGACTGGTATGTCCAATTGTTCGTCCGTCCAAATGCACTTCCCCGTTATAGGGTCCAAGGATCCGCCGGCCCCGAAGAACCAAGTCCAGCAACGGTCTGGCCAGTTCATTGTCTCGGTTCGATCCCTTTATCAAGCGAGATCATTCTCAGCCTTGGACCACTTAGGCCGGGCTATGAGGTAGCCACCTGACCCCTGCGATGATGAAGCTTCTTCTTCGCAGCATTTCTCTTGTTTGTCGCTGACATCTTTTTACTCTTTTCCGATGTCTTGTAGGCCACAAATGCGGGCCAGTCATCTCTGATCTTCTCATATTTGCCCGTGAATTCTGGTGTCTCATTTTTTTCGACATACGTATTGAGGTCTTTTTTCCAATTCCTGAATAGTTCTGCCATCTTCTTAAGAGCAAAAGACTTGATTAATGGCTCTATTACTGGCTTCTCCGGATCATCCTCTGGCGGTAGGGTAAAATTTGACTTCAGCTCACCCAAAGATCATTTTTCTGCATATCATTGACATAAGACACCTCGTGGTCTTCGTTCTTAGGCTTATACCATTGGTGGATGCTGTTCGGGATCTTGTCCCTAACCAGAACCCCGTGACCGAGCAACAAATGCCTTCTTTGTCCGGTAGGGTTCAATCGGTTGGCCGTCAAGCGCGATTTCTATGATCTCAAAATTTTCATCCGAGCTCAACTTTTTATTCGGGCCTCGTCTCTTTACCTAAGTTGTGCTCGATCAGGAGGGCTAGAAAAAAGAACAAAGACGAGAGTTGATTAATATGTGTACATATATATATACCAAAACAAAGACGAGAGCTAGTCAGCACAGGCTTAACTAATACATATACCTGGCCGGACTCGGTTTGGTGATCACCGGAGCCGTCCTCACGGTCTACTTCTTGCACCGGCATTGGGTCATCGGAGCCATGTAAATCATAGCCAGCTGCTTCTTCACCCTCTTCTTCCAGACCATCGTTATCGACACTGAGAAACATCAGTGAGGAGACGACATCACTTCCGTGTGCGATTATGTCCCTCAACAACGCTTCTTGTGCTTCGTCTCGGGGGGTGTCCATAGTTTCTACAAATATTTACAACATGGCAATTATTATTCAAACATGACAGATATGGATATATTAGTGCCAACGTAGAACTAGCTAGCTAATCACAATAAGGAATCATATTAGTGGCCTCGATGCTGCTTCTCTAGGGTTTGGGGTGGCCTCGACAACGCTTCAAGGGTTAGGGGGTGGCCTCGAGAACGCTTCAAGCTAGGAGGGGTATAATATCGACCCCCCACGTGTTGAAGCTATCGGGAGGGGGTCGGCGTTGCACAGTACATCTATGTCCCACAAGTAGGGTAGAGGGTCGTGGATCGCCGAGCAGTCGAGGGTCAAGGGGTCGAAGATCGCCGAGGGGTCGGGAGGTTGCCTAGTGTCAAAGGATTCAACAAAACCATGTCTTCATCATTAGGCGAAAATGTAGTGCATGATGGTACGAAGCTCTCCAAAGTTTGTTTTGGAACGGAGTCCCGAGATAGGATAATTCGCTTTTTGGTACAAAGTTCAGCAAAAGGCAAATTATCCTATCCGGACTCCATTCCGAACAACTTTGAGGACTTCGTACCATCATGCCATGGTTACTTCCGCCAATGATGAAGCCATGGATTTCTTCAATACTTTGACACTATCGAACCCTCGACCCTGAAACCTTCGACCCTTGACCCCTTTAACGACCCTCGACCCTCTACCCTAGTTCCCGACCTCGACCCTCGGCGATCCACGACACACTCGTTATATCGACAACGACGCAACATACATATACATGGGAAAATAATGTTATCGGGAGGGGGTATCGGTACCCCCCTCCCTCGTGTCAAAGTTTCTTCTTTCTCCTCTATTCCTTTCTTTCTTCTTCTCCTCTTCTTTTCTTCTTATCCCTCGAGAAAGGAAAATAAGGAAAAGGAAGAAAATAGGAAGAAGGAAGAAGGAAGAAGAAGAAGAAAAAAGAAGAAAAAAAAAGGAGAAGAAGAAAGAATAGAGAGAAGAAGAAAAATAGAAAAAATTCTATTTTTTCTTCTTCTCCTCTATTCCTTTCTTCTTCTCCTCTTCTTTCTTCTTTTCCTCTCATTCTTTTCTTCTTCTTCTTCCTTTTTCCTTCTTCCTCTTTTCTTCCTTTTCCTTATTTTACTTTTTCCTCTACACTAACCTAATTAAAATGCACTAACCTAATTAAAATTGTAACTTTCTATATATGAACAAAAAGCTAAACTAATAAAAATAAAAACATATACATTATAGCCACATACACATATACATCACATATGAAAAAAACTAATAAAAAAACGGGGCGGCTCGGACGGCGGCTCACAACGGGCGGCGCGGCGCTGGGCAACGGCTCGACGGGCAGCAAGGCGGCAGGGGGCACGACGGCGGCGGCGGCAAGGGGCGACGAGGAGGGCGGGCTCGGGCAGGGCGACGACGGGCGGCTGGCAGGCGGGTGGCGACGACGGGCGTGGCGACGACGACAAGCGGCGGCGTTGGGCAGCGCCTGACGGGCAGGGCGACGACGGGCGCAGACGGCGTCGAAGGCGCGCGGACGGCGGGCGGCGGCGGGGCAGCGGACGGCGTCGATCTGGGCAGCCTGGCGGCGTCGATGAGCTCGGCGTCGTCGGGGGGGAACTGGCGAGGGAGATGTGAAATTTTCACAAGTCCTGGTTATATAGCAAGGGCATTGGTCCCGGTTGGTGCCTCGACCCGGGACTAATGCCCCCCTTTAGTCCCGGTTGGTGCCACCAACCGGGACCCAAGGCCAATTTTGAGCAGCCCACAGGGCGGAAGCGGCCTTTGGTGCGGTTGGTGGCACCAACCGGGACTAAAGGGGGCATTAGCCCCGGTTGGAGCCCGGAACCGGGACCAATGCCCCCTTTAGTCCCGGTTGTTGCCACCAACCGGGACCAAAGGCCATGTGCTGCCCCGCGCCAAATGTTTAGTCCCACCTCGCTAGTTGAGAGGGAGCCGCACCAGTTTATAAGGTGCGGTGCGGCTCCCTCTCGAGCTCCTCTCTAAAGCCGGCTTTCGGGCCTATCTCGCCACTGTGCTGTGGGCCTGCTAGGCCTTCCATGGGCCTGAATCCTGGCCCATAGGGTTTCTAGTCGTATTCAGGCCGTTGGGGCCCAGTAGGTGGCACTTTTTATTGTTTTATATTTTATTTCTTTTTGCTTTTTAGTTTTAGAAAAAATATAAACTTTCTATTAGTCCAATTAGTTTTAAAATTTGAAAACACTTTTTTTGTTTTCTTTGTTGCTTTATTTATTTTATTTTGTTTCTACTTACAACAAAATACTTATTGTTGCTATTTTATTTTTTTTGAAGTTTTTTTGTTTTGTTTTCTGCATTATTTATTTTCTTTTGGTTTTTGCATTATTTTTAATTCTTTTTGCTTTTAGGTCAGCAAAGTTATAAACTTTCTGTTAGTGCTTTTAGTTTTAGAAAAATATAAACTTTCTGTTTGTGCCATTAGTTTTAAAATTCAAAACACTTTTTTGTTTTCTTTGTTGCTTTATTTATTTTATTTTGTTTCTACTTACAACAAAATGCTTATTGTTGCTATTTTTATTTTATTTTTCAACTTTTTTGTTTTGTTTTCTGCATTATTTATTTTCTTTTGGTTTTTTGCTTTATTTTTTAATTCTTTTTACTTTTAGGTCAGCAAAATTATAAACTTTCTGTTAGTGCCATTTGTTTTAGAGCAATTATAAACTTTCTGTTTGTGCCATTAGTTTTATAAAATTTGAATTCTTTGAAATTTCTGTGAATCACAAGTTTGTGAGCTCAACAAGGCGTAGAGGGACGGGCTTATACACCGGTGTGAGCGCCCTTCGGTTGGCGAGGTTCTCCAAGTTGGCATAGTATGTTCATGAACAAAATGGACAATGGTATCATACTCGTGTGTTACAAAGTTGGCATGGTATCATCATAATAGTTATGCGGGAGAAAGTCTTCACTTTTTCTTCGCTTGTGTCGTTTGCTTATTGCACCGTAACCATGGATAATCTTAATTATTTATCAGGATGCTTTGGTCAGCCGTGACTTTGAAGGGGGGAATTTCATGAAACTTTTCATACTCTTCTGAGACATGTCCGCCTTGCCCTCCACTCCTGTGATGTCCCTTTTCCCTAAAGAACTATGTGGCGCTTTGGCTCATTGTATGATGTATTCGCTTCCTTATCTTTTCTTTTCCTCGGTCCGTAGACATGTCCTTCACATAGATAACCTGTGCCACATCATTGGCTAGGACGAACGGTTCGTCGGTGTACCCAAGATTTTTCAGATCCACTGTTGTCATTCCGTCATCGTGGGTCTACCTGCACTCCCACCTCCCGACAGATTGACCCACTTGCACTTAAACAAAGGGACCTTAAAATCTACTCCGTAGTCAAGTTCCCATATGTCTACTATGTAACCATAATATGTGTCATTTCCCTTGTCGGTTTCTGCATCAAAGCGGACACCGCTGTTTTGGTTGGTGCTCTTTTCATCTTGGTCAATCGTGTAAAATGTATTCCCATTTATCTCAGATCCTTTCCAAATCATTACAATCGAAGATGGTCCCCTGGACAACAAGTACAACTCATCACAAACAGTGCTGTCACCTCTGAGACGTGTTTCCAACCAACTGCTGAAAGTCCCGATGTGTTCACATGTAATCCGATCGTCGCCTTTGCTCCGGGTGTTTGGAGCGCAGACTGTTCTTGTGTTCATCGACATACGGGGTCACCAAGGTAGAGTTCTGTAGAACCGTGTAGTGTGCTTGAGACCAAGAATATCTGTCCCTGCATATTATTGAGTCTCTTCCAAGTGTGCCTTTTCCAGTCAGTCTCCCCTCATACCGCGATTTAGGGAGACCTATCTTATTAACGCCAGGAATGAAGTCAACACAAAACCTGATGACATCCTCTGTTTGATGGCCCATGGAGATGCTTCCTTCTGGCCTAGCACGGTTACGAACATATTTCTTTAGGACTCCCATGAACCTCTCAAAGGGGTACATATTGTGTAGAAATACGGGCCCCGTAATGACAATCTCGTCGACTAGATGAACTAGGACGCGTGCGTCATGATATTGAAGAAGGATGGTGGGAACACCAGCTCGAAACCGACAAGACATTGCGCCACATCACTCCTTAGCGTTACTACGATTTCTGGATCGATCACCTTCGAGATATTGCATTGAGGAATGCACATAGCTTCACAATGGCTAATCGGACGCTTTTCCGGTAGAAGCCCTCTCAATGCAACCGAAAGCGATGCGTCATAATCATGTGGCAGTCATGAGACTTTAGGTTCTGGAACTTTTTCTCGACATATTTATTATTCCCTTTATATTCGACGAGAAGCCAGTCGGGACCTTCATCTTGAGCAGGCATTCAAAGAATATTTCTTTCTCTTCTTTCGTAAGAGCATAGCTGGCAGGACCTTCATACTGCTTCGGAGGCATGCCCTCTTTTTCGTGCAAGCGTTGCAGGTCCTCCCGTGCCTCATGTGTATCTTTTGTCTTCCCATACACGCCCAAGAAGCCTAGCAGGTTCACGCAAAGGTTCTTCGTCACGTGCATCACGTTGATCGAAGAGCGGACCTCTAGGTCTTTCCAGTAGGGTAGGTCCCAAAATATAGATTTCTTCTTGCACATGGGTGCGTGATTCTCAGCGTCATTCGGAACAGCTAGTCCGCCGGGACCCTTTCCAAAGATTATGTGTAAATCATTGACCATAGCAAGTACGTGATCACCGGTACGCATGGCGGGCTTCTTCCGGTGATCTTCCTCGCCTTTGAAATGCTTGCCTTTCTTTCGACATTGATGGTTGGTCGGAAGAAATCGACGATGGCCCAGGTACACATTCTTCCTGCAGCTTCCCAGGTATATACTATCGGCGTCAAGTAAACAGTGCGTGCATGCGTGGTATCCCTTGTTTGTCTGTCCTGAAAGGTTACTGAGAGCGGGCCAATCGTTGATTGTCACGAACAGCAATGCCTTCAGGTCAAATTCCTCCTTTTTGTGCTCATCCCACGTCGCACACCGCTTCCATTCCACAGCTGTAAAAGTTCCTCAACTAATGGCCTTAGGTACACATCAATGTCGTTGCCGGGTTGCTTAGGGCCTTGGATGAGAACTGGCATCATAATGAACTTCCGCTTCATGCACATCCAAGGAGGAAGGTTATACATACATAGAGTCACGGGCCAGGTGCTGTGATTGCTGCTCTGCTCCCGAAAGGATTACTGCCATCCGCGCTTAAAGCAAACCATACGTTCCTTGGGTCCTTTGCAAACTCATCCCAAAGATTTCTCTCGATTTTTCTCCACTTCGACCCGTCGTGGTGCTCTCAACTTCCCGTCTTTCTTACGGTCCTCACTGCCATCACATCAACTTGGCATGCTCTCCGCTTCTGAGCAGACGTTTCAACCGTGGTATTATAGGAGCATACCACATCACCTTCGCAGAACCCTCTTCCGGGAGGCTCGCCGTCAACATCACTGTGGTCATCTCGTCTGATCTTATATCGCAATGCACCGCATACCGCATGCGTTCAGATCCTTGTAGGCACCACGGTAGAGGATGCACTCATTAGGGCATGCATGTATCTTCTCCACCTCCAATCCTAGAGGGCATACCACCTTCTTTGCTGCGTATGTACCGTCGGGCAATTCGTTATCCTTTGGAAGCTTCTTCTTCATTATTTTCAGAGCTTCTCAAATCCTTTGTCAGGCACAGCATTCTCTGCCTTCCACTGCAGAAATTCCAGTACGGTACCGAGCTTTGTGTTGCCATTTTCGCAATTGGGGTACAACCCTTTTTGTGATCCTCTAACATGCGATCGAACTTCAGCTTCTCCTTTTGACTTTCGCATTGTGTCCTTGCATCGACAATGACCCGGCGGAGATCATCATCATGGGGCACATCGTCTGGTTCATCTTGATCTTCAGCAGCTTCGCCCATTGCAGCACCATCGTGCACATCGTCTGGTGCAACTTGATGTTCAGTAGCATCACCGTATTCAGTAGCATAACCCCTATTTCTCCGTGCCTCGTCCAAACATTATAGTGTGGCATGAAACCCTTGTAAAGCAGGTGGGTGTGAAGGATTTTCCGGTCAGAGTAAGACTTCGTATTCCCACATATAGGGCATGGACAACACATAAAACCATTCTGCTTGTTTGCCTCAGCCACTTCGAGAAAAGCATGCACGCCCTTAATGTACTCGGAGATGTGTCTGCCACCGTACATCCATTGCCGGTTCATCTGCGTGCATTATATATAATTATGTGTGTCAAAAATCATTACAGAACATCATGAATAGATAATTAAGTGACAAAATTAATAGAAGTTCATCATCACATCAAAACCAAAGTACATACATAGTTCTCATCTAACAACATAAAGCTCTGCAGAGCATCTAAATTAATTAAACCATACATTGAAACTATGTAAAACATTTCAATGCGAAAACAAATGCGATCATAATCGCAACCAAGGTAACAACCGATCCAACGGCATAATGATACCAAGCCTCGGTATGAATGGCATATTTTCTAATCTTTCTAATCTTCAAGCGCATTGCATCCATCTTGATCTTGTGATCATCGCATTTACATCCGCAACATGCAACTCCAATATCATCTTCTCCTCCTCAATTTTTTATTTTTTCCTTCAAGAAATTGTTTTCTTCTTCAACTAAATTTAACCTCTCGACAATAGGGTCGGTTGGAATTACGGTTCAACAACCTCCTAGATAAATAAAATATATGTCACGTTGGTCGGCATAATTTTCATAAACAATAAATGAACCAATAGTTATGAAAAGATAATATATACCACATCCGAATCATAGACAGGACGAGGGCCGACGAGGGAGGATACCAAAACCATCGCACTATATAAGATGCAATAATAAAAGTAAGAAAATAATACAAGTATCTATCTAAACATACAAGTAAGAATATTTTTCCTTTCAGAAAAAAGATAAGAACAAGAGGCTCACCACGGTGGTGTCAAGGATGAGATCGCCATGGTGATCGACGGTGGTGAAGACGGGACGGGCGTGACGGACCGCTAAACCTAGACAAATATTGAGGAAAATGGAGGTTAGAGGTCGAGCTTGGAGAGGAGAAAGCTTAAGTAGTGTGGCTCGGGCATTCCATCGAACACCTTGTGTGCATAGGAGGTGAGCTAGAGCACCACCAAGCCCCCTCCCTCGGCCGAAAAAACAGAGCAGTGTGCTCTGCTTCTTGCGCCGAGGGGCTATATATAGGCAGCACCATTAGCCCCGGTTGGTGGCATGAACCGACTAAAGGGGAGCCTTTGGTCCCAGTTCATGCCACCAACCGGGACCAATAGTGGTGGGCCAGAGCAGGACCATTGGTCCCGGTTCGTCCCACCAACCGGGACCAAAAGGTCCGGACGAACCGGGACCAATGGCCCACGTGGCACGGCCGGCCCCCTGGGCTCACGAACCGGGATAAATGCTCGCATTAGTCTCGGTTCTGGATTGAACCGGGACTAATGGGCAAAACAGGCCTCAACGATAGCCCCTTTTTCTACTAGTGAGTTTGTGCGAGGCTATTTATTAATTGATATGTTTTTCTTGTTCAGAAATTGCCAAAGAACCTATCTATGAGTTGTGGTATTGAGCCTGATGAAGAAGGCTCAGGTGGACTACGACTTACCGCAAGAGGCTCCGTCACCACCTGTACTTACCGCATGGACACAGACGGTCGCACACACTTAAACTCGGTTGGGTGGAAGAGATTCCTCGTTGGCAAGAATCTTCGTGTTGGACAGACCATCCTAATTACTATCAGGAACACCCACCACCCAAGCTTGAGGATGATGATCGTCACCGATATCATCTAGAACTACATATGTGTGTGTGGCTATATCATCTAGAACTACATATGATGATCATCGTCGATATCATGTAGAACTACATATGATGATCGTCGTCGATATCATCTAGAACTACATATGATGACCGTCATCGATATCACCTAGTACTGCTTGAGGATGCATGTTGAGTATATATGAAATTGTTATATACTACTCCCTCCGTTCCAAATTACTCCTCGTGGTTTTAGTTCAAATTTGAACTAAAACCACGACGAATAATTTGGAACCGAGGGAGTACTACCAAGTACCTATAATGCTTTATGAAATTGATATCTAGTAGTACCTAGTATATGGAAATTGCAGTTTATTCAAGCTGAAACGGGGTAGAAAGCCGGGGGAAATGATGAAAGATATAGCAGTAGTGCAGGGCTAGGAAATCGCTATAGCTAATTAAGAGTAGCGCGCGTTCCAGAAAAGCGCTCCTGATATAGTCAATAGTAGTAGCGCGGGTACATACCGTGGTACTACTAACAGTTAGCTGTAGCGCCTTATTAGTAGTGCGGCTGCCCGCGCTGCTGATAGCCTCAAAACTCGTGCTACAAATAAGGTTTTCCCTAGTAGTGACTGGCGGTGGGTGCGGTTCATGGGAGGGCGGGGGGTCGGGGCCGGTGGTTCGGCCATCGGCCCGTGCGGTGTTATATATGGGAAGAATCGGAGATCAGGAAGAAGAAGGGTTCGGGGACGTAGGATCTTCATCCAACCGCTTGAAATTGTCTACTGACCCAAATGAAAAAAGTCACGCGACTTTCTTGCATACATGCCTTTATATTCAGTACCATCATCGTAGCTACATAGCACTGCTCCAGAATCTATCAAGCTAAACAACATGCCACTCATAATTCCAAACTTGTTGCTCAAATACGAATCTGATATGATGCTGATATTACTAAAATAGATAACTTTTAACTGGTCAGCTAATGCTCCTACTTTACTTTAGAAAAGCATGTGCACCACATATAGAGAGACAGTAGGAGTTGCATTCTTAATGCGATCTGGTTCATCATTTGTGGGCACTGCGCAACGAACATTTTATTATCCAAAATCTGCTTGCTCTTCTTTAGCATGTTCCTCTTTCGTTCTTCTTTAATAAGTACTCTCTCCATTCCTAAAGACAAGTCTTTGTATAGATTCCACCATGGAATACAAATGGAGCAAAATGAGTGAATGTACACTCTAAAATGTATCTGTATACATTTGTATGTGATACATATTGGAAATCTCTACAAAGACTTATATTTTGGAACGGAGGGAGTATGTTCCTTGTAGTGAAGATGAGCAGGGACATTTGCAGTGTAGAGGTCTATATGGTCGGTTGTGATGGACACTTCGAACTCTTCGTGCCTCTTTTATTCGTAGGATTGTAAACATAGGAATAGGAATTGTAGTGGCCTGCCCACTTGAATCCTATAAGATTAGCAAGGAAATACGGGGAGCTGTGTCGCCTTTGAGAGTTACATTGATATTAATAGTACCGCACCTTCAGTTGAAGAGAGCTGGTATCCGAAGCCTTTCTAGGCGTACTGGTTATACTAGCACACATATTCCAGCAAGTTGCACTTTGATGATTTTACTTGTGATGCTTACGGTTTTCCCGTTATATCTACACTATGATCTGTGTAGCTGCTTTGTGTCGCACTAGCAGCAGTCCACTCTTGAAGATAGACAACACACCAATCATAAGTCCAAAGCTTACTTCTTCAAATATGAATTGTGATATGATACTGATATTAGTTAACAAACAAACATTTAATTGGTCAGGTAATGCTCCCACTTGATTTTCCAAATGCATGTGGCCACATATAGAGAGAAAGCATGGAATTGCATTTCTTTGGGTGTTGTGTTTCATCATGAGTGGGCAAAGAACATTTTATACATGCAATGAAGCGGAACCTCAAGAATAGGCTTCCTCTTCTGTTCTTTAACATGTTCCTCTTTTGTTATTATGTATTTAGTACATACAGTACGTTCCTTGTCAGGAAGGGAAGCAGGGACATCTGTAGTCAACAACTATTAGAGCTGGCATGTACATGATCGATAGGATTTCAATTAGTAGCGGCAATACAACACCGTATTTTCCAGCCAGTTCCACTTTCCCGATTTATATATCATGGTTATGGTGTCACTACTAGGGAAACCCCTAGCAGTAGCGCGGGTATTTTGCCTATCAGTAGTGTGGGACGTCACGCTACTGATAAGGCGCTACAGCTAACGTGTAGCAATAGCGCCTGTTGTCCCATGATATTGCTATACATGGATAGCAGTAGCGCGCTTTAATGAAGAGCATTGCTGATAATATCTGCAGTGCTTTTTATAGGGAAGCGCTACTGGTAAGGCAGCGCTACTGCTAACTTTGTTCCCCTCGCTACAACTAGTTTTATTAGTTTTTTCTGCATATTTGTTTTTTATTTGAATAGGCTTTATACAATAATCTTTAGCATATCATACACATACAAATGTAATCATAGCATATACATACAACTAGTCTCATCAAATCATGTCATCATCAAAATCTTCATCCAACACAAAGTGGTCTCTCGTCATCATCTTGAAAATAGCGATACAAGTCTCAATTACTTGCAACTACGTCGTCATCCATCTAAACAATGATATACGCGAGAAGAGCTATCACTTTGAGTGAGAGTGGAACTATGCAGTACATGAGTTCATATCCCTCTCTCGCATTAGCGTGAACCTAAACTAACTACTGCCTGTTGCTCGGAAACCGGAAACCGGTACACCTGGTCCTGACACTCTGGCCACTCGTCGTATATATACTCCTGGCGTAGCACTTCTTCGCCGTTGATGATCTATGCACCTGCATCGTCACATGAGTCGATGATATGCAACATATATAGTTGAGCAACAGAAAGAGACAGACTTGGCAAAAATAGAAGCAACATATCATAAGCATAAATAACAAAGTTGATCGTACCCAAAATGCCCTAACTAGAGTGACTATCGCTAGTCGAGGAGGACGGTTTAATTACATCACAAATAAAGTATCGTCGTGCATAACTCAAAGTTTCATCATACAGAAAGTATGGACTAAACAGACACATTGTCATATATCGACAATCACTCCAACATGTCATGCCATCCATCCAAGTCAGGGAGATAGTCCCCGAGCCTAGTGAAAGGCTTCAGGTCGAGATGCTGAGTGGCTACCCGTGTTCGGATGTCTTCCCGTGACATTTGTCCTTCTTCGTAACATCCCTATTTTTCTGACAACCCCCTTCATGATGATTTGGGCAAGTTCGCGCTGGATGTGATAGAACTCAGCTCGAAGTCGATGATCCTAGATATCTCCTACGTTCTTTGCCCATTGAAGAATATGGGCATCGCCAGATGTAGGTGACATGCGAAGGTTCTGGTGATCCCATCTGTACTCCAGCATGTGGTGTAGGACATAGAATCCATCATTAGGAGAATCACTCGGTTGCTGGATGCAGCAGAAGTCGGTCTTATGGCCGAAGGCGAGCCTGCCGCCCCTTCTCTTCTTGTCCTTGACCTCTCCACCCCGTGCTTCGTAGTAAAACATAGCACTGTCGAGAACATCTTTTATGTGGGTGTAATCCTTTTTGTTAATGTTCTTCGACGAGTCCAAGTAAAGAGCTTGGGAGTATCGGGGGTAGAGGATGATGAGGACGGCGCGCCCGCTGCTGCGCAAAATAAGTACATACAGCTCAAATTAATTAGCCTCCACCGGGCAAATGAATGATTGAAATCGAAGGAAGGATACCCGCACGGATGACTTACAGGGAATGAAAAGGCACGAGAATCACCTCCTTGTCCTTATTGGCGAGCATGAAATTGACGATGTATTCCTCGCGTATTCACGGTGCTTTGCATAGACTCCCAAGAAGCCCTCGTGCATGAAGTACGGGTCAGCCACACAGATATGAGGTATCTGCTCAACCCCGAAGACACAGTTCATGTGCAAGGCATAAAGGCGGACAAACGTAAAATCCAGCTTCTTCACCTGAAACATGTAGAATATGTAATCGAATCGAAGGAAGAACTTATCCGCGGGGAAGAAGTCGACGTACGACAATTGCCGCAGAATGTTAACCACGTAGAGTGGGTATCCTGGATCTTTCGAGGCGATGAGGCCTGTCTCTATCTGCAGCACATCGTCATGAAGTCTCCTTAGATCGCCGAATCTGGACCCTAGAGCAGTTGCAGGTACGATTGGTTGATCAGGGATATGCCATTTATCCGCTCCGGGGATATCTATACGGTCTTAAACCCGAGGCTGCTGAGGCAGCTGGATCATAGAATCGACTTTTTTCCTTTCCTCGATCTCTTCCTAGACTTCTTTACTACCGGAAGGTCGTCCATAATACGTTCAGCCTCCGGAGATGGCAATTCAGGCACCGACTCATGATGCTCAAACCATAAGTATGCGCCAGTATAGACATACTGTTGAGTGCCATCATCATCCTCCTCCTCATCCATGGCGACATCATCAGTGACTAATGGAGCCTCTTCCTTAGGCCGTCCGCTATCACGCAACCCGACACCCGACGCTAATTGGGTAGGTGGGGTGTTGATGTTCATACCTTGCGGAGGCTGCGTGCTCGTGGGTGTGCTCCCGGCCGCCTCCAGACGAAGCACTCTCGTTGGCCACAACAGGACCCACCCATTGCAACATTCACCAAGCCGCCGCGGGGTCTCGTCGCAATCCCCCACTAGTACCAGAGGAGGCAGATTCTCATGGCCTGGTTTGACACTGGCCACGAAAACCTTGAAGACGTTCGGGGGGATTGGCCGGCTGTTGAACAATGGTTCCTTCGGCTTCGTTATTGTCGCCTTCCCCACGTCCACCTTCTGGTCGCCGATGGTGTACAATATGGTGCAGGGGGTTTCGTCAGCCTGCAAAGAAAAGTCTGCGACGTGAGACATCTGAAAGGCAATGAAAACGGGAGATTATACATTTATTGAAGGGGGCCGGTGTGACAGATACCATGAGGGCGTTGCGCTCAGCGAATGATGAAGCACCGCCGAGCACATACGGTGCGGGAGCCGGTGCAGGAGCAGGTGCGTGAGCCGGTGCGGGAGCAGGTGCGGGAGCAGGTGCTGGTGCAACGCTAGTCGAGCTGCTCCCCAAGAAGTCAGCAAGGGGAAAGTCCGTTGCATTTTTTCTCGATTTTGCCTGGTCCAATTGAAAACGGCCAGAACCAAGGAAGTAGACATATCTACAACCACCTGTTTTGCGGCAGCTACTGCTGCTGCGAGTGTCTGAGAAGATTTCTTCTCAACCGCAATCTCAACCTTCTTGTCGATGTTTTCTTCAGTTAACCTCCGTCTTTCCTTTCTCTCCTCCGTGGTCTCACGGTAGTACTTCTTCCACGTGGCGCCGTCTCCGACACCGTGCATGCGTCCATACGACGGTCGAGTCTCCAGCGGGAATCGTTTCAATATGTTCAACGCCCGGTTGAATGGAGTGTCCCACTTGGACCTCGCCAATGCCTCAGACAGCGGGTCGCTTTCGGCCGCAATCCTGTGCTGCTCTCTCTGCAAAAGGCACAAGGATCGTTTACAAATATGACTAACGTGCAGTCAAATTGATCAGAAACTAAAACTACCAGCAGTCTCAGGAACTCCGTCGTGACCACGTTCGTCTCGAAAAACTTCTTCACTGGGTCCCAACGGTGTCGGGCCCTGAGGACGTCACGCTCCCACAGGATGGTGAACTCCGCCAAAGGGTCTGGTGTGCCCAGACTTGCGGCTTCCACGTCCTCCTTGGCCCATTTAGACCTCCCGACGTAACCACGGCTTACGAGGTGGTGGCTCCAAATGTTCCTCTCTTGAAGCCCCTTGATATACTTAGACTTTTTTTGGCAGCTTCGGCCTCACAAGCCGCCTTGAATATTTGAAATTGCTCTTCCGTGATTGTCGGATTATCGTTTACAATCTCGGAGTAGGGTTCCTTCTTGTCGATGATCCTTGCTTTCACCCTTGTTTTCCAGGCGGCCAACGCGTCACTAAACTTGGTCATGGCGTGTTTGTTTATCTTCTTCATTGTCGGGTCCTTATCTGGATCTTTATAATCCTTTTCATTCCAGCCCGGGAACAAGAATATCTGGTGAAACTTCTTTATGAGGGAGGGCCTCATATTATCTATCTTCTGTAGTTTCTCATCGTTGATGGTGGCGGTTGTCCGTACGATGCAGCCTATTTGATTGTTGTAGCACGCGTGTGTAACACCCCAAAATTTTTTTGCCTTGTTTTGTTAATTAAAATTTTGCTAGGAAATAAATTTTTATTTTCTGGACTCCCTTTTGATTTTTTGGACCATTTATCTCTCTAGTTATTATGGAGTTTTTCCCAAAATAAAACCTTTCAAATATGTTATTGGACTTGTTTAACCTCTCAAGGAAAAAATTTCCTTTATTAGTAGAACTAATTACTTAATTAATTTGCTTGATCTTTATTTTCTTGAAAAATGGTTTTCCAATATTATATGGCCATATTTGAACTACAACCATTTGATAGATTCACTTAAAACTCCAACCAAAATTTGGAGATGTCAGGTGATGTTTTTAAATCACTTTTGTGCAATAATAACTTTTATTCCTGAAATATTTTGAGCACTGCACCCAAATCTCTTCTCTGGTCCAGTGGGCATTTTTGCACTATAACCTAATTAAATATTTCCTCAGAGCCTCCACCAAAATTTTGGGATGTCAGTGGTAACATGCCATCCAACTTTATGCAAAAACCTAGTGTTGTTCTTTGGAGAAATTGAGTGTATCAACCTCTTTTTCATTCTGGGCCAGACTTGTGTTTTCTACTGCAACCCCATTCTTTCTTGCTCAAGTGACCTTGTGCTTACTCCTGCTTGTAGTCAACCCTGTAAAACCCCTAAGTCCAGGAGCATGCACTCTTTGGAACACCTATGGTCCATGTAATGATGCCATTTACTCCCTGTCCAGAAGTGTAGTTTTGCAAAACTTGCACTAGCAAGTGTCTCCTATTTGCAAACTAACTTCACCACCCTCTCATACACCCACAGAGACACTGATCTGGAGAATTTGGCCACCCCAAGTACTGCCTAGGTGCCTTTGGCATTTTGTCAAACACCCTGAGTGCAGGTCAAGATTTGGCATGATTTCAAGTCTACATTGTGAACTTGAGCCCCTGACCTATCCACCATGTACCTTGATCCCCTTGCTAACCCTAGACTAGCCCTGTTACTTGCCAGCCCTGCTCAAGCACGCTAGGCTACCCTGGCATTTCATCGAACACGTCCTGGGCATGCTCTGGGCGCGCCCAGGGCATGCGTTTGGCCCGCACGTGCGCCCGAGCTGACGCGTCACCCCCTGGTTTGCCACCGCTCTGCAGAGGCGCGTCACTCACTTG
This sequence comes from Aegilops bicornis, assembly GCA_021605145.1. NCBI lineage: Eukaryota > Viridiplantae > Streptophyta > Magnoliopsida > Poales > Poaceae > Aegilops > Aegilops bicornis. Next base: position 753,760,319 of record CM038673.1, on the reverse strand, counting down.
GCCTCTCGCCGCGTCGCGCCAAGAGCCCCGACCGCCTCTGCAGCGTTGCCAGCAAGCCATTTGGCGGTACACCCGCGGCCACAACCGCCACCGCCATGAGAAGCACCGCCCAAGCCTCCAGCGCTCGCCACCTGCCCCCTGGAGCAGCGCGAGCTCATCCGCAGCCATGTCCACTAGCGCTCGTCGCCGCCACGACGCCCTGAGCGACAGAATGGCGGTCACCGGCGACCTTATACCCGGCCACCGCGGAACCGACCCCGAGCGCCTATTTAAGGAGCCACCGAGCTCGTCTCCGCACGCAGGCAGTCTCAAACCCCCCTCCCTAGGACCCCATCGGCAGCCAATCGACCCGGGGAGATCTCCTTCCCCATCTCCAGCAACCGCAGCCGCCGCCACTGCCCCGGCCATTCCGGCGTCATCAGAGCCTCCCCTTCCCCGTTCTCTTCACCAGGAGCTCTCTCTTCCTCCCGTGAACTCTTCTCCCTGATCAATTTTAATCGGAAACCACCGCCGCACCAAAACCACTACGCCACTGAAACCTTCCTCCGCCGCAGAGCTCGCCGCCGGTGACTCACTCCGTCCCCGTCACTCCCTCAACCACCGGGAGAACCGCCGCAGTCATCCGGATCCATCCCCACCCTCGGATGCCCGCGAAGAGCCACCGTTCGCCGGCGACGATCGCCGGAGCCCCGCCCCGTTCGGACAGAGGAGGGAGAAGACGCGGCAACTGGTCAAACCTGACTAGTGGGCCCCCTGGACCCACTGTCAGTGACACCCCGCGCGTCCACGCTGGATAAGTGGAGGCGAAATTTCAAAATACGCCTTCGACGTGGTCATTAATCGAATCATTTTTTTCTTCTGTTTTTCTGTTTTAATTTAAAATCAGATTTTGACCAGATGTTTGACTGGCTATAACTTTTTAAATATAAGTCCAAATGAACTGAATTTTTTTCCTACCACTCTCAAATAATGTCTAGTTTATTTTAAGATTTATTTCAAAAAATTTCAAAAAAACTTTTTGTGCTGCTTTGATTTTGTGTATTAATTCATATATATTCTTTTAAATAGGATTTTTGAAGATTTCAAGAGGTGTTGGAATGTACCCTGCCTTCCCATGACCTGAAGGCAAGCAACATTCTGAACCCTGGTGAAATTTTGTGTGTGTTGCATAGTACGGTGACAACACCACCCCGACACGAGCATACGTCATTTTATGTGAGGATGTGTTCCTACTCATGAGTGCATGTCAATGAATTTCATGCAAATGGAGTTGACATAATTGTGATAGAAATCACCGTCATATGCCTTTCATGCATACCGGGAGGAAAGCCGGGAAGGCCTCTGTCTTGGGTAGACACGGTCTTGTCCCTAGTCCTCCGTCGAGACGGTCGTGTCCGGTATGGCACGAGGGAGTATGTCGCATGGTGTTTCTATCTATTGTTTGAAGTATATAATTTGTTATACTAATCTTGCAGGGAATAATACAACCTCATGAGTCGACCGTAGATCGAGTCTTGTGCCAGTAACCCCCATACTTGCTTCGTACTACCACTCGTCTCTACAACAAGTAGGGTACGGTTCAGTAAGTTGTCAACCCCTTTACTAGCACACACCATACAGTGAGGCCATGGTGGAAGATATTGGAGGCATCCGGTAGTTTTGCCACCGGGTCCGGGAGCATGGGTGTTTCGGTTGTAGCCGAAGGGGGTAGCTCCCCAGTTTGCGCGCGGTATAAATTTTGAGATCCCATGTTACGTCAAGGTTGTAGCCTCCCCACTTAGAGTTTTTGCTTAACAGGTGTCGTGGGTGATTCCAGACACTTGTGAGTTAAGATGGTGTGTGCAAGTTAGGTGTGTTTTGAAAAAAAGGCCGTAGACGGAATTAGTCCCGATGGACTAATGAAATCCGTTACTCGTGGGTAAAGAGTACACCCTCTGCAGAGATTAAACCTATTCGAATAGCCGTGTCCATGGTTAAGGGACTACAGTCTGGGATGGGTCAAGTGTCGGTCTTAGTGTCGTTCTTCGGAGGTGAAACTGTTAAACCTGGAATCACGATTGTGACTTGTGATAATTATGATTATTATTTTTGATGTGGACTAACCCATGATATTTTTTTTGTATTATCGAATATCCCTGGGATGGTTCTACCTCCCGGAAATTCACTGTTTTTATTTATAAGCCCTTTATGTGGTGTCGCTCAGACGCCCGACTGTGGCATTTCTTTTAAAGCCCTTTATGCGGTGTCGCTAAGACGCCTCGACCGTGGCATTTCTTTTAAAGCCCTTGATGTGGTGTCGCTAAGACGCCTGACTGTGGCATTTCTTTTAAAGCCCTTTATGTGGTGTCGCTAAGACGCCTCGATTGTGGCATTTCTTTTAAAGCCCTTTATGCGGTGTCGCTAAGACGCCTTGATCGTGGCATTTCTTTTGAAGCCCTTTGTGTGGTGTCGCTAAGACGCCCGACTGTGGCATTTCTTTTAAAGCCCTTTATGTGGTGTCGCTAAGACGCCCGACTGTGGCATTTCTTTTAAAGCCCTTTATGTGGTGTCGCTAAGACGCCCGACTGTTGCATTTATTTTAAAGCCCTTTATGTTATTTATTTCAAAATTTTAATACTACCATGTTATTGCATATTCACAGATAACATGCTCGCACGCATCAAGGTTTTATTTATCTTGTGTGACTGACGTCGTGAGCATAAGATATTTTCAGCATATTGTTGTTATATTATACCTATGTTAAAAATGTTTGCGAGTACATTCAAAGTACTCACTGGCTTGTCCCTGGCTATTGTCTTGGCCAGATTTCTTGCTTGGAGAGGAGCGTCGCAACGACAACCCGGAACCTAAGCAACGGTGATAGCAGCCTCGCGAAGATAGGAGTGAACTTGGTCAGCTGTTCCTGTGGGAATTGGAGTCCCATAGACACTGATGATCCACAAACCGCTTCCGCCATCAACCACTAGAAACCATATTGTTGTACACATAGGCCAGAATGGTCTTGTACTACATACTTTGTATTTTTGCTTGAAATTTCTGTATCAAGTGGTGCCTCATTAGCTTACAGTTATCCTGGGGCTGGTGAGCACAAGGGCCATTTTTTGCGAATTATTACCCAGAAAACCGGTCGCGACAGACTTGGTATCAGAGCCAGGCTGACCATTGGCTAATCCTATCTTAGCCAGGTCAATAAACTTAGGCAAACCAACCCACCAGACCACAACCGAACCCCAGCCAAGCTTCCTGTGCAAGATAGCCACACAGTGAACCGGACACTTTTGGCAGTCGGTGCCCAACCCATCAACCTAGCCTGTCTATCGCGCACCAGTGACCAGCACCCAAGGTGTCTCATTCGCAAGCATGCGAAGGAAGACTCCGTCCCCTTTTTCTATAAAAAGGGCACGCTCGCCTCAACCCAGCAAAGACAGCCGCTACCCTGCACTGTGCCATAATGCCCGGGTCCCATAGTGCACCATGAGACTACAGCAACCAACCTTGGAGGTTTTGTGACCATACTCGCAAACCTCACCCGTCGTGCCTATGCGTTAGAAGAGCCCCCAGAATATGTTGTGTACCAAGGGTCCATGAGCGGCGAGAGCCGTCAATTCTGGGCCACTGTGCACATCTACGGTAGGGGTCTGGCACCCGAGCGCCCCTACAGGTTCACCGGAAGGACAACTTCCTTTGAGCCACAAGCCATCCAACTAGTAGCTCGAGAGGCTATAGTTCATCTCAGGCACCTGTCGCCCAGAGTTAACTGTCGCTCGTTCCACTACTACCCCACGCGTGAAGGGTACGGTAGACCACCCCAAGTAGCCAACGGAGATCACGAGACGGACCCTGCGTTGTTGCACCTAGTGCGTTATGTAGGTGCACTATAGGAACTGTTCGATCAAATCACCATTGATTTGATCGCAGCTCGTGGAGAGCTGCCTCGTCGAGCCCCGGCAAGAGAAGAGATCGAGCCCAACGCCGACAACCCAGTCGTGCTGTTCGGACACCCGATCGAGACCCTGAGGTCAGCCCCAGCCGTCAGCCAAGGTGCTTTGATGACCCCAGAAGTGCTTCGTCGCCTCCTGGGAGCACACTCCAATGGGGTTGTGGTCAACAATCCCCGCGATGGTCACCATGACTACCCCGAGCCTGCAGCCCCTCAACCCTCTCCAGCTAATTCCGATGGTGAGAATCGTGGAGAAGCCTCGACATCCACAAGGAACGCCCGCTTGGATGTAAACAAAGTGGACTAAGTCATTCGAGTAGTGTCGAGTCCCAGTGTATCCTCGCTTTGTAATCCTGTGATCCATTAAATTAACGCAGCCTGTCGTCGTGCCTCTGTTTTATATAGTAGTCTTGCATGGATATATTAGCATGCAGTGTGATTTCTCTATCCTTGGCGCAGCTACCAAAACCTCCCCGACAACACCCACAGTGATACGTCACTTTAGTGTGATGTGTGTATATGTGTCTTGACCCCAAGCTGAGCCGGCAAATTCTTTACCTTTCACAACGGTAAAAAAATGACCCAGTTCCCATGCTATAAAAAGGCCACCGTGTGATCTTGCCAAGAATCCCTCACTTGTGCACCCTCCTCACAACATTATCTTGCCATGCCGAGCCCCAGTATCTATCTAAGAACTCCAGATGCAACCCCCGGTAGTTTTGTCAAGATATTTTGGGATTTTACCTGCAGTACCATGGGCGCTACCCAGCCACCCCAGTACGAGCTGTTCAAATCAAGGATCACCCCTTCCACCTCAACATATTGGGCAGCTGTGCGCATCCCTCCTGTAAACCCAAACCAAGACCCAACAGAAGTCTCCTTCGTGGGGAAATCTATGTTGACCCCGCATATGGCCATAGAAGCTGCGGCGTACGAAGCGCTCGCTCGCCTTCGATTCGTGGTACCCTAGGCCAGCGAACGAGGGTATTATTATTTTCCGAGCCGTGCAGCACCCGGAAGAGCAACATCTTTTCCAGGTGGACGTATTGAGAGAGACCCCGTCTTGCCCAACCTCGTCCAATACGTCATCGCTCAAGAGCATTTAACCCAACGCGTGATGGGTTATCTCCAGAGTCTCGCGGATTTAAATCCTCAGATCACCATCGGCAGATCACTGAAGCCCGACCAGGAGAGGCACATACATCGACTGGTCAATCCACTTCCTCCGATAGAAGAGGAGTGTATTCCATTGCCAGAGACATTTTCTCGAGACCCCGTCCAGTTACCATTTGCATTATAGACATCACTGCTGTGTTTATTATTGCAGCATTTATTTAAGCTTTGTAACTTATGCGTGGTACCCCGAGTTTGTGCGGCAAGTAGATTATTTAGTTTCTATTAATGGGAGTAGTTCTGTTGCGGTTTGACTCTAATACATTACTATTTTCTCTCACGAGAAATCCTGGAGTGGAGTTTTCTTTTCCCTGAGTTACTGCATCATATATCTTCTCACGACATGGATTATTTTTATTCATGCAACACCACCTCCACTCGAACACATACACTGCTTGCATAATCTTGTAATCGTGGAGTAATGTGTTTTCAAAGCAGCTCTTAACAAATCTCGAGGACGAGATTTTTCTTAAGGGGGGTAGTGTTGTAACACCCGAATTTTTTTCCTTGTTTTGTTAATTAAAATTTTGCCAGGAAATAAATTTTTATTTTCAGGACTCCCTTTTGATTTTTTGGACCATTTATCTCTCTAGTTATTATGGAGTTTTTCCCAAAATAAAACCTTTCAAATATGTTATTGGACTTGTTTAACCTCTCAAGGAAAACTTTTCCTTTATTAGTAGAACTAATTACTTAATTAATTTGCTTGATCTTTATTTTCTTGAAAAATGGTTTTCAAAGATTATATGGCCATATTTGAACTACAACCATTTGATAGATTCACTTAAAATTCCAACCAAAATTTGGAGATGCCAGGTGATGTTTTAAAATCACTTTTGTGCAATAATAACTTGAATTCATGAAATATTTTGAGCTCTGCACCCAAATCTCTTCTCTGGTCCAGTGGGCATTTTTGCACTATAAGCTAATTAAATATTTCCTCAGAGCCTCCACCAAAATCTTGGGGATGTCAGTGGTAACATGCCATCCAACTTTATGAAAAAACCTAGTGTTGTTCTTTGGAGAAATTGAGTGTATCAACCTCTTTTTCATTCTGGGCTAGACTTGTGTTTTCTACTGCAACCCCATTCTTTCTTGCTCAAGTGACCTTGTGCTTACTTCTGCTTGTAGTCAACCCTGCAAAACCCCTATGTCCAGGAGCATGCACTCTTTGGAACACCTATGGTCCATGTAATGATGCCATTTACTCCCTGTCCAGAAGTGTAGTTTTGCAAAACTTGCACTAGCAAGTTTCTCCTGTTTGCAAACTAATTTCACCACCCTCTCATACACCCACAGAGACACTGATCTGGAGAATTTGGCCACCCCAAGTACTGCCTAGTTGCCTTTGGCATTTTGTCAAACACCTTGAGTGCAGGTCCAGATTTGGCATGATTTCAAGTCTACATTGTGAACTTGAGCCCCTGACCTATCCACCATGTCCCTTGATCCCCTTGCTAACCCTAGACTAGCCCTGTTACTTGCCAGCCCCGCTCAAGCACGCTAGGCTACCCTGGCATTTCATCGAACACGTCCCGGGCCTGCTCTGGGCGTGTCCAGAGCGTGCGTTTGGCCCGCACGTGCGCCCGAGCCGACGCGTCGCCCCCTGGTTAGCCACCGCTCTGCAGAGCCGCGCCACTCACTTGGCCTCTCGCCGCGTCGCGCCAAGAGCCCCGACCGCCTCTACACCGTTGCCAGCAAGCCGCTTGGCGGTACGCCCACGACCACAACCGCCACCGCCATGAGCAGCACCGCCCAAGCCTCCCGCGCTCGCCACCTGCCCCTGGAGCAGCGCGAGCTCATCCGCAGCCATGTCCACTAGCGCTCGTCGCTGCCACGACGCCCTGAGCTACAGAATGGCGGTCACCGGCAACCTTATCCCCGGCCGCTGTGGAACCGACCCCGAGCGCCTATTTAAGGAGCCCCCGAGATCGTCTCCGCACGCAGGCAGTCTCAAACCCCCCTCCCTAGGACCCCATCGGCAGCCAATCGACCCGGGGAGATCTCCTTCCCCATCTCCGGCAACCGCAGCCGCCGCCACCGCCCCGGCCATTCCGGCGTCATCAGAGCCTCCCCCTCCCCGTTCTCTTCACCAGGAGCTCTCTCTTCCTCCCTTGCACTCTTCCCCCTGCTCAATTTTAATCGGGACCACCGCCGCCCCAAAACCACTACGCCACCGAAACCTTCCTCCGCCGTAGAGCTCGCCGCCGGTGACTCACTCCGTCCCCGTCACTCCATCGACCACCGGGAGAACCACCCCAGTCATGCAGATCCACCCCCACCCTCGGATGCCCGCGAAGAGCCACGGTTCACCGGCGACGATCGCCGGAGCCCCACCCTGCTCGGACAGAGGAGGGAGAAGACGCGGGCAACTGGTCAAACCTGACTAGTGGGCCCACTGGACCCACTGTCAGTGACACCCCGCGCGTCCACGCTGGATCAGTGGAGGCGTAATTTCAAAATACGCCTTCGACGTGGTCAGTAATCGAATCGTTTTTTCTTCTGTTTTTCTGTTTTAATTTAAAATCAGATTTTGACCAGATGTTTGACTGGCTATAACTTTTTAAATATAAGTCCAAATGAACTGAATCTTTTTCCTACCACTCTCAAATAATGTCTGGTTTATTTTAAGATTTATTTCAAAAAAATTCAAAACAACTTTTTGTGCTGCTTTGATTCTGTGTGTTAATTCATATATATTCTTTTAAATAGGATTTTTGAAGATTTCAAGAGGTGTTGGAATGCACCCTGCCATCCCATGACCTGAAGGCAAGCATTCTGAACCCTGGTGAAATTTTGTATGTGTTGCATAGCACGGTGACAACACCACCCCGACACGAGCATACGTCATTTTATGTGAGGATGTGTTCCTACTCATGAGTGCATGTCAATGAATTTCATGCAAATGGAGTTGACATAATTGTTATAGAAATCACCGTCATATGCCTTTCATGCATACCGGGAGGAAAGCCGGGAAGGCCTCTGTCTTGGGTAGACACGGTCTTGTCCCTAGTCCTCCGTAGAGACGGTCGTGTCCGTTATGGCATGAGGGAGTATGTCGCGTGGTGTTTCTATCTATTGTTTGAAGTATATACTTTGTTATACTAATCTTGCAGGGAATAATACAACCTCCTGAGTCGACCGTAGATCGAGTCTTGTGCCAGTAACCCCCATACTTGCTTCGTACTACCACTCGTCTCTACAACAAGTAGGGTACGGTTCAGTAAGTTGTCAACCCTTTCCTAGCACACACCGTCTGAGAGAGGCCATGGTCGAAGATACCGGAGGCATCCGGTAGTCATGCCACCGGTCCGGGAGCATGGGTGTTTCGGTTGTAGCCGAAGGGGTAGCTCCCCGATTCTTGTGCCATGTATAAATTTTGAGATCCCATGTTACGTCGAGGTTGTAGCCTCCCCACTTAGAGTTTTTTCTTAACAGGTGTCGTGGGTGATTCCAGACACTTGTGAGTTAAGCTGGTGTGTGCAAGTTAGGTGTGTTTTCAACAAAAAGGCCGTAGACGGAATTAGTCCCGATGGACTAATGAAATTCGTTACTCGTGGGTAAAGAGTACACCCTCTGTAGAGATTAAACCTATTCGAATAGCCGTTTCCATGGTTAAGGGACTATAGTCTGGGATGGGTCAAGTGTCGGTCTTAGTGTCGGTCTTCGGAGGTGAAACTGTTAAACCTGGAATCACGATTGTGACTTGTGATAATTATGATTATTATTCTTGATGTGGACTAACCCGTGATATTTTTGGTATTATCGAATATCCCTAGGATGGTTCTACCTCCTGGATATTCACTGTATTTATTTATAAGCCCTTTATGTGGTGTCGCTAAGACGCCTGACTGTGGCATTTCTTTTAAAGCCCTTTATGTGGTGTCGCTAAGACGCCCGACTGTGGCATTTCTTTTAAAGCCCTTTATGTGGTGTCGCTCAGACGCCTCGATCGTGGCATCTCTTTTAAAGCACTTTATGTGGTGTCGCTAAGACGCCCGACTGTGGCATTTATTTTAAAGCCCTTTATGTGGTGTCGCTAAGACGCCCGACTGTGGCATTTCTTTTAAAGCCCTTTATGTGGTGTCGCTAAGACGCCCAACTGTGGCATTTCTTTTAAAGCCCTTTATGTGGTGTCGCTAAGACGCCCGACTGTGGCATTTCTTTTAAAGCCCTTTATGTGGTGTCGCTAAGACACCCGACTGTGGCATTTCTTTTAAAGCCCTTTATGTTATTTATTTCAAAATTTTAATACTACCATGTTATTGCATATTCACAGATAACATGCTCGCACGCATCAAGGTTTTATTTATCTTGTGTGACTGACGTCGTGAGCATAAGATATTTTCAGCATATTGTTGTGAAATTATACCTATGTTCAAAATGTTTGCAAGTAAATTCAAAGTACTCACTGGCTTGTCCCTGGCTATTGTCTTGGCCAGATTTCTTGCTTGGAGAGGAGCGTCACAACGACAACCCGGAACCTAAGCAACGGTGATAGCAGCCTCGCGAAGATAGGAGTTAACCTGGTCAGCTGTTCCTGTGGGAATTCGAGTCCCATAGACACTGATGATCCACAAACCGCTTCCGCCATCAACCACTAGAAACCATATTGTTGTACACATAGGCCAGAATGGTCTTGTACTACATACTTTGTATTTTTGCTTGGAATTTCTGTATCAAGTGGTGCCTCATCAGCTAACAGTTATCCTGGGGCTGGTGAGCACAAGGGCCATTTTCTAGGAATTATTACTATATATATATCCTGTCTTCGCAGTAAACCGGCAAACCGTAAAATTACGGTACATAATCGGGCCGTCATGCAAATCACTATGTATGATCCGCATCTTGGTCCGTTAACAGGCCTCCTTTAATAGGCCGAGTAAACGCGGGCCCTATTTTCGCAAGAAAACTCAATGGGCTTTTAGGAGCTTGAAAAGTAGGTTGGGCGAGAAACATGCCTAATAGCTCACGGGCTGGAAGCAGGCCGAAATAGACCTCGGCCCATCATTGTGCCAATCACATCACGGGTCGTTAACAGGCCAAAATTGTCTGGGTCCTTGTTTGGCCCAATCAGATTATTGGCTATGAGCAGCCCGGATGCAAACTGGGCCATAGTTAGGCCCAACTATATGACGGGCTTTTAACAGGCCGAAAAAAATATAGGGCCAAAATGTTAAACAGGCCTTTAATAGGCCGAAACTAATATCAGGCTGAATTACTAAATGGGCCTTTAGCAAGTGGGCCATGCAAGAGTTTTTGTCTTGGATAAGATAGGTTTCAGTCCTATGCAAACTACTACGGAAGTAAAGAGAGTTAACTTGAAGACCGAGCATGGTTATACTTTCCACGCAAAATTATACAACGCAGACACCTACACCTATTTTGAATGCAAAACTTGGCAAGCACTATGCAAGGCATATGCATTTGAGCCTGATATGTTGATCACCTTTGATATTCGTCCCGAAGATGATATTGAAGGTAACAGAGACATCTGGGTCGATGTGCAGACGCCTCCAGTTATGCCATTATGTGAGTTTCTAAACCATATTTATGACTTTGATATTCATTATTCAAAAATAGTTGACACCTAATTTCTATTGAAAATTTATTTCCATTCAAGCAAACATGTCCGGCGCTTGGTCGACATGACTGTCCACTGTCCCGGGGCTGAACTAAATTGCGAGGAGACAAGTCATTATGTTTCATGGCTTGAGGATCTTCATACTGTCAAGACAAATTATTTTTTTGGACTTAAAAATCTTAGTACTCAAAACGTGCGACCAATAGTGTTCGTACTAAACTATGGTAAAATCTATTTAGGAAAGATGGTAAAAATTTTACTATATGTCCTCAGTGCATCTTTTGCATACATTATTATTTTTAAGCTAAACATCATTGCTAATTATGTTACCATACGATGTTCATCAACAAGGACTCCTGATGAATGTTGTGCCTCATTGGATCGAGACTAATGGTCCCATGAGAATTGTTAGCTTACGACCAAGATATCCTAGAATGCACTTTTGTGCATACAGGATTTCTAATAGTGAGGAATGCTTAATAGTTAAAGACTCGAGCAAAATTGTGAACGATCGCAGAGAAGTACTAGGGGCAACAATCAGAAGCGCAGCCCACGATTAGGAGACAGGTTCATCTGCATGCTCCAACTTGATGAAGCAGGAGTCCTACACATGTTTTATGTTATTTTACCTGAGAGAGAGCAGCAAGAGTGATTAGCTAGCTATAAATGAGTTATGATGATTAAATAGCTAGTGTTGGTGGTGATTAGATAGCTACCGCAGCTAGTGTTTGGTGGTGATTAGCTAGCTAGAATGAGTTTGAAGATGATAATGTACTGTTGGTGGTAATGACTATGATTATGATTAAATAGCTACTGTTGGTGGTAATGACTATGATGATGATTAAATAGCTTGTGTTGGTGGATTAGATTCAAGTGGAGGCAACATGTGGTGCACATCGAAAGTACTACTAGTCCAAACTAGATCAAGTTTGGATTGGTAATATAGTTTTGACATGCACCATATGTTCCCTCCACTTAAACCTAATCCACCTTCATTTGACACACTGTTATGGGCATATTGATATAACAGCCTCATAATTGGTATTGTACCAAAATTTGTATAATGGCGTATAAATACACTAAAAAATAAAAAATAAGAAAAAGAATACTAGTAGTGATGGAGAGTAAACACGCTACTACTAGCTATATTAGCAGTAGCGTTGGTGCTAACAAACGCTGGTGCTATATGTCTTAGCAGCAGCGCGTGTGGCACGTGCTACTGCTAAGTAATAGCTGTAGCGTTATCGATGTAGCGCCCTCCCGCTCTTGATAAGCAAAATACCAGCCATCGCTAGGGTTTTTCCCTAGTAGTGTCTTCTTGTCTTCACCAACTGCTTCTTCTTCAGATTCAATGGTGAACTTCATAGTTTCACTTGTTGCAACTTTCCTTGGCTTTGACATTGGCATGCTCCTTGCAGGTGCCTTCTTGTTCAGTCCTTGCCTAACTGCAGCAGCTGTGCCATAATCCTTTTTCAGCACCTTTTTCCTTGAAGCGGCCTCATCCTCAACAGCCACATAATCCTCATCCTCAGAACCTGAGGTTCTTTTCTTTCTGGAACTGGTTGCTGCCTTTGACAAGTTGCTTGGAGTGCTCCTACTTCCATCATAAGAAGTGCTGGAGGGACCTGATCCCTCACTAATCTGCACCTGTTCCTCAGACTTGTTCTGGCTGTCACTTTGATCACACATCTTGCAGGCAAAATGTCAGCAGACCCTGTGAATAGGTTGTAGATGAGGTAGAGTAGATGAGCATCACAAAGTGCAGAGTTTTTGCAAAACAAATGACTTAAAAACTTAGTTGAGTTCTTCACAGAAAACATTTTGGATCTATCGATTTGTAAACTCGGTAATACCGAAGCAGCTTTTGGAACCTAAACTAGTGAACTCGGTCAGACCGAGTCACAGCTCGGTGGCACCAAGACTGCTAGGGTTTCACAGAGAATCGAACTCGGTCACACCGATTTGCAATTATTGGTCAGACCGAAAACGCATGTGCAATGCCCTAAGCCAAATCGGTGAGACTGATTTGTACAACTCGGTCGGTCCGAGATGAGTTCGGTGGAGACCTAACCCTAAATTTTCAAATCAAATCTAATCTACTGGATGCTTTCGCTGGACAGGATGATTTCATACGTGGACAGAATCATGGCAAAGCAATGTGCTACGAATCGGAGTTAAGGAATAGCACAAAGATCAAATTCATACTTTACGTCAGCGCTGAACTTGCTACAACGGCAACGGTGGGGCAGATTGCCGTTGACGGCGGCGGAGACCAGCGGCTGGAGGTCGCTGGCGGCGAGAGACGATCCGGAGACCCGAGGAGGCAGAGCAGGTCACGCGCGGGTGAAGGTTTTTGGAAAGATTTCCAAAATTTGACCCGTCAGTATATATAACCTGACCCTGTCGGTGTGACCGAGTGGAACAACTCGGTGGCACCAAGATGCAAAATAGTGAGCAGTTACTGCAACTCGGTGTGACCAAAAAGTTCTAATCGGTTGCACCGAGATTGAAAACCTAGATCAACTTAGTGATCTCAGTATGACTGAAAGGGTGAATCGGTCAGACCGAAATTCACAAAGAGGTTTTGCAAGTTTAAGTCTGTGACAAATCGGGGACTCAGAGTGCTCCTCACACAGAGTGGTTCGAATCTGACTTGATCAAACTTTGTCATGTAGCATGAATAGAGTTTGAGACGAGGAAAGCATAGATAGCAAGAGGGAGTTCTTAGGCATTCTTGTCCATCCATTTGGCAAAAGAGAAAAGGCCAAACAAACAAAGCAACAAATGGATGTCCTCGAATGAGTAAAATATGCATCCAACATGCTCACACAATAAAATGACAAATGAAATATGTGACAAAGCATGCACACACACTCTAGGATCTATCAAGCAATTTGGCGATGACTAGGTCATCTATATATGAGTATATTGACTTAGTCAAATGAGAACATTTGATCATAGGTCATACTCATCGTTTAAGCCCAAGTGGGGTTACCACTTTTACATAAAGCATTGTTGTGCTCACATCATTAGAGTTTCTTTAGCTCAATTGATTAGGGTAAATATCCCGCTAGATGTGATATCCCCCTTAAGAGGGAAGAACTAAAGTTGGGTTTTGTCGATGATGACTTCATGTAGGTGTTGAAGAAGTTAGTGCTCATTGTTGATGTAGATCATTCGGAGAAATCCTTTGGAGTGAGTTTCACTTTGAATACCTACACGGGTTAGTCCCACAAGGAACAAAAAAGGATATCCATAGACATAGAGTGATATTCACACAACATGATGTCCATGAACGCATTAGGTTACCTTGTCCCTTGTCTTACCTACAAGAGGGTTTGTGACTCCTTGAACTAGTGCAAGATATGGAAGTTGTTTGCACTTGTCATTGCCAAAATGATAAGAGTGATGTATGTTGGCGGAGTCACCCTCAAGAACTCTCTAGTTCTTTTTCTTCGGGATCCACACCATCTTGATGGGAATCCTTGGAGTTGTAGTCATACTTGATGAGGTAGAACTTGATGTAGTCTTGGGAACCCACTTGACCAAGGCCTTAGGAGCTTCTTCAAATGCATCAATCTCCTCTTGAAGCTTGTCCTTGCCTTTTCGCTTGAGGTCTTGTGGTGGAAGATCATCTTGAGTTTGTGTTCCTTGGAAAGAAGTAGGATCATACTTCTCTTGTTGAGGAACAAGCTTCGTCTTGGGGCATTGATCTTCTTCCCACTCAACTCCATTGGCATTGAACTTTCGTTCAAAACCAACACCTTGATTCTTCCGGTGTCCTCCTTGCTTGCGTACAATTTCCTCAAATTGCTTACTCCCGGCAAGGCTCTTGTAAAGACCTTTCTCTATAATTCCCTTCAATAAGGTATTTTATTGCTCAAGTGTAACTTGGCTAATAGAATCATTAGTGGAATCAAGAGAACTACTAGAAGCAACAATATTGGATTTTGCATGATTGTTGTAACTACTAGAGGAAGAATCTTTCTTGTTCTTATTGCTAGATTTAACTTGTGGCACGTAAGTAGACAAGAGTAAATGCTTGGAAATGTAATAGGAACTTTTCTTGTGAAGATCATCATTGATTGCTTTTAAGAACTCATGCACTTGCTCAAGGTTGAGGTTTTCAAAGCGTAGCTTCTCATGAGCCTTTAAAAGTTCTCGATGATCTTCCAAGGTAGTTTCATGAGCTAACTTAAGAGTGTTTAGTTCTTTAGTTAGACGCTCAACCTCCTTCTTATCATTTTCATTCGTTTTATCTTGATTATCATGATTAATAGCAAGTTCATCATAGTTTTCATAACTAGAGTTGTCAACAAGTAAATCATCATCTCCTAGCAAATCATCTTCATCACTATTGAAATCAACATACTCAGAGTGTGTACCTTTGGACCTTTAGACATGAAGCATCTTCCAATTCCTTCATTTGGTGAGTCAAATATGTCGTAGGAGTTGGTTGTCACAAGTGCTATTCCGGCAACACCTTCATCTTGAGTATATTCGGAGTCGGAGTCATAACATCTTTCGGAGTGATGGTCAGAGTCGGAGCCGGATACCCATTCACCAACATGAGCTTGATGTCTTTGTTTTGTGTAGCTCCTTGATGACTTGTCCTTCCTCTCTGAATCCTTGCTTCTCCGAGAGGGTCTTCGTTCATAACGATCATCTCTACTCCTCCTCTCTCTTGATGGTGATTCTTCTCTCCAACTTCTTCCCTTCTTTTGTAGGGAGCTGTACACTCATTGGTATAGTGTCTGGGTCTTCCACAATTGTAGCAATTACGCTCATGACTAGAAGATCTTTTGTCATTGTAGGACCTTGACTTGGAACTTCTTTCCTTGCTTCTACTCTTGTAGAACTTTTTGAAGTTCTTCACCATTAGGCTCAATTCTCCATTGAAGGTTTGCTTCTCACTTGATGATTTGGGGGCATCACATGAGGCTTTGTAAGCACCACTTGACTTGTTGTGAAGCTCTTCCTTATCCTTAAGTGACATATCATGAGCAAAAATTCTTCCAATGACTTCCGTTGGCTTGAGATCTTTGTAGTTGGGCATCACTTGGACCAATGTGCACATGGTATCATATTTTCCATCCAAGGCCCTAAGGATCTTCTTGATGATGAATCTATCGGTCATCTCTTCACTTCCTAAGCCGGCAATCTCATTTGTGATGAGAGCAAGCCTAGACTACATTTCAGCGACACCTTCACCATCCTTCATTTTGAACTTGTCAAGTTGACTTTGTAGCACATCCAATTTGGATTCCTTGACAGAGTCGGTACCTTCGGGCATATCAATCAAAGTATCCCAAATTTCCTTTGCATTATCAAGACGGCTGATTTTGTTGAATTCCTCGGGGCACAATCCGTTGAAGAGAATATCACAAGCTTGAGCATTGTATTGAAGCATCTTCAACTCTTCCGCGTTAGCTTCAAGGTTCGGTTCTCTCCCATCAAAGAATTCACCTTGCAAGCCAATACACAAAATATCCCAAACGACGGGGTTATGTCCAAGAATATGCATTTTCATCTTATGCTTCCAACTAGCAAAATTAGTACCATCAAAGTAAGGACCTCTACGGTGGTAATTTCCCTCGCTAGACGCCATACTCTCCTAGGTTGTGAAACCAAGGCCATGACCACCAAAACCAATGGAAATCAAAGAAAATGGAGACCAAGGCTCTGATACCACTTGTAGGATCAAAAGTATGTCTAGATGGGGGCGGTGATTAGACTACTTGACCAAATAAAAATCTAGCCTTTTCCCAGTTTTAATTCTTGGCAGATTTAAGCAACTTAGCACAAGTCAAGCAATCAACCTACACATGCAATTCCAAGAGTATAGCAGCGGAATGTAAAACAATTTCATGTGAAGGTAAAGGGAGGAGTTTGGAGGGAGCAAATGCAATGTAGACACGGAGCTTTTTATCCGTGGTTCCGATAGGTGGTGCTATCGTACATCCGTGTTGATGGAGACTTCAACCCACGAAGGGTAACTGTTGCGCGAGTCCACGGAGGGCTCCACCCATGAAGGGTCCATGAATAAGCAACCTTTTCTATCCCACCATGGCCGTCGCCCACGAAGGCCTTGCCTCACTAGGGTAGATTTTCACGAAGTAGGCGATCTCCTTGCCAGTACAAACTCCTTGGTTCAACTCCACAATCTTGACGGAGGCTCCCAAGTGACACCTAACCAATCTAGGAGACACCACTCTCCAAGAGGTAATAAATGGTGTGTTTATGATGAACTCCTTGCTCTTGTGCTTCAAATGATAGTCTCCCCAACACTCAACTCTCTCTCGTAGGATTGGATTTGGTGGAAAGATGATTTGAGTGGAAAGCAACTTAGGGAAGGCTAGAGATCAAGATTTATGTGGTCGGAATGGAATATCTTGACCTCAACACAAGTGTAGGTGGTTCTCTCTCAGAAAATGTATGTTGGATGTGTAGGCATGTTCTGATGGCTCTCTCCCCGAATGAAGAGTGGGTGGAAGGGTATATATAGCCTCCACACAAAATCTAACCGTTACACACAATTTACAAAACTCGATGGGACCGATTCAGAGAACTCGGTGGGACAGATTTGGTTCATAATGTGACCGTTAGGCTTTTCAGTGGGACCGACATGTTAACTCGGTGGGACCGATGTCATTAGGGTTAGGGCATAACGTAATCTCTGTGAGACCGATTACACAAACTCGTTGGGACCAATTTGGTAATAAGCTAACAAGAGAGTTCGTTAGGAAAACTCGGTGGGACCGATTAGCTCATCTCGATTGGACCAAAACGTTACAAAAGGGAAACAGAGAGTTTGCATTGCAATCTCGGTGGGACCGATGACTCATCTTGGTTGGACCGAAACGTTACGAAAGGAAACAGAGAGATTACAATCCCAGCTCGGTGAGACCGAGATCCCTATCGGTGAGACTGAAAAGACTAGGGTTTTTGGGAGTGGCTATGTCGAGAGAACTCGGTAACGCCGGATAGATCAAATCGGTGGGGCCGAGTTTGACTTTTGGTTTGGGACATATTTTGGATATGAGAAAGCAGTTGAGGGTGTTGGAGCATATCACTAAGCATTTTGAGCAAGAACCCCATTAAGCAACACCTCACCCCCTCTTAATAGTATTGGCTTTCCTATGGACTCAATGTGATTTTGGATCACTAAAATAGAAAATGCAGAGTCTTGAGCTTTGAGCTTGAGCCAATCCTTTTGTCCTTTGTATTTTGAGGACTCCACTTTGTTTACCCATGCCATGCCAAACATTGAGCTTTCCTGAAATATTTATCTTGAAATGGCATTAGCTCAATGAGCTATATGTTGTTAGGAATTACCAAAACCACCCAGGGATAGTTGCACTTTCATCATGGCCAATTGGTTCCCCATGGCCCTTGCTGGTGCGCCACGCGCCTGGCTGCTCAACCTGCCAGGGTCCTCAGTGTCCTCCTGGGAGGAGCTGTGCGGCCTTTTCATCGCACACTTCGCGGCGCCGGCGCCTGTCACCGTCGCGGCCCTCCTCGTCGGCTCACATGCACCACCCTTGGACCGCCACGTCAAGCAGTTCTTCCGCCAGATCGGCGCCGCCTCAGTGCTGCAGGGAGCCCCTCCGGGATGGGCTGCTCCCAAGGCCGACCTCACCTTCGACTCAGAGGACCACCCCGCCACCACTGCTGGCTCAGGTGCACTCCCAATGCTCTGCACGCCCACCATCTGCAACTTCGCCATTACCAAGACCCTCATCGACTGTGGGGCTGGCCTCAACGTGCTCTGTGTGGATGCTTTCGGCTTGCTGCGTGTGTCGCACGGCCGGCTCCGCCCCACCAAGCCATTCTCCAAAGTCGGTAGCGGATCCACCAGCCCCCTGGGGCAGATATGCCTCCCGGTAACCTTTGATACCCGCGACAACTACCGCACCGAGCTGATCGACTTCGACATCACCCGCATCGACCTCCCATACAACACCATCCTCGGGTACCCAGCTCTGGCTTAGTTCATGCCGGCGACCCATCCGGCCTACAACATCATGAAGATACCCGGGAGCAACGGCGTCCTCACCGTGGCGGGGGAGCCAAACAGCCTTTGGCGGCCCTCAAGCTCGCCTTCAGGGCCACCGCGGCCGCGCGCCCGGCCAACGAAGCCGCCCCAGGAGCTAAGGGGGCCGCGCCGACGAAAAAGAAGCAGTTGTTCACTCAGGATCGAGCCAAAACGAAGCAGGTGCCGGTCGAGGAGGATGGGTCCTCAGGAGCCACCTTCACCATAGGCGCCAACCTCGACCCGGACCAAGAGGAGGCATTGGTGGAGTTCCTGCGCACGAAAAAAGAGGTATTCGCCTGGAGCCCAAGCAGCTGGTAGGGGTCCCAAGGGGGGTAATCGAGCTCCAATTGAGGGTGTGCCCCAACGTGCACCCCGTGAAGCAGATGGCGCGGCGACAATCCACGGAGAAGCAGTCCTTCATCGTCCGGGAGACCCGTAAGCTACAAGCATCAGGAGTTATCCGCGAGGTCGGGTACCCCGAGTGGCTCGCAAACCCTGTCGTCGTGCCAAAGAAAGGCGGAAAGGAACGCATGTGCGTCAACTTCACCAACCTCAACAAAGCCTGCCCTCTAGACTAGTTCCTGATTCCGCGCATCGACCAGATCGTCGACTCCACAGCTGAGTGCGACCTGCTGTGCTTACTGGATGCCTTCTCGGGTTACCACCAGATCCAGATGGTGGTGGAGGATGTCGAGAAGACGGCCTTCTTGATCCCGTGTGGGGTGTACTGCTACACCTGCATGTCGTTCAGATTGCGCAAAGTGGTGCGACCTTCCAGCGGCTGATGCACATCGACTTGGGCCAGCAGCTCGGGAGGAACGCAGAGGCCTACGTCGATGAGATTGTGGTGAAATCTCGGGAGGCGGGGACTCTCATTCAGGACCTGGAGGAGACCTTCGCAAGTTTGCGCTAGGTGGACTTGCGGCTCAATCCGAAGAAGTGCGTGTTCAGTGTCCCCTCCGGCAAGCTACTAGGCTTTCTCGTGTTGCACAGGGGGATCAAGGCCAACCCGGAGAAGGTCAAGGCGATAGAAGACATTAGGCCGCCGCAAACTCTCAAGAAAACGCAGAAGCTCGCGGGCTGCGTGACCTTGCTAGGGCGCTTCATCTCCAAGCTGTGGGAGCGCGCCCTGTCGTTCTTCAAGCTGATGAAGTAGAAGGGTCCGTTCGAGTGGACCCAGAGGCCGACCTTGTGTTTCAAGACCTCAAGATATACATGACTAGCCGCCGGTGATGGTAGCGCCTCGACCTCTTGAGCCCCTAGTGATCTACCTGGCTGCCACGCCACATTCTGCCAGCGCGACATTGGTGGCCCTCCGGGAGGACAGCCCGGCCAAGAGTACTCCGCGTAATGTCGCCCTTTCATCCGGAGTGGCATGACACTGCTAGAGCCACGACGACGCCCGCAAATGATCAGGCCCCACAAGACAGCGTTCGCGGGCCTGGAGACGCCCCGATGAATGGCCAAGCTCCTGAGGTCCCTCCACCTTAGGAGGCGCCACAGCCTCCGGAAGCCGTAGGCTCCATCGACGCTCCAGCCCTCATCGAGCACCCGGTGTACTTGGTCAGCACGGTGTTATGGGAGGCAAGGGCACCATACCCCATGCCTCAGAAGCTTTTACTCGCACTCCTAGTTGCCTCGCGCAAGCTACGTCATTTCTTCCAAGGCCACCGAATTAAGGTAGTCTCAGCCTACCCAGTGGAGAGGGTGCTCCAGGGCCCCAACGCTGCGGGAAGAGTTGCCGAATGGAACATCGAACTGCAAGCGTTTCAGCTGGAGTTCAGCACAACCAGGGTCATCAAGAGAGCCTCCCTCACTAACTTCATGGCAGAATGGACCGATGCTCTGGAGCCCGAAGCAGGCGATAACCAATCCATCTCACCGGGGAGTGAAGCGCCCGACGGCTGGGTCATGTACTTCGACGACACCTTCGCACGTCATGGCGCGGGGTGTCGGTGTCAAAACCGGCGGATCTCAGGTAGGGGGTCCCGAACTGTGCGTCTAAGGCGGATGGTAATAGGAGGCGGGGGACACGATGTTTACCCAGGTTCGGGCCCTCTCGATGGAGGTAATACCACGAGATCTTGATGATATGAGTATTACAGGAGTTGATCTACCACGAGATCGTAGAGGCTAAACCCTAGAAGCAAGCCTATGGTTTGATCGTTGTTGTCCTACATACTAAACCCTCCGGTTTATATAGACACCGGAGGGGGCTAGGGTTACACAGAGTCGGTTACAAGGGAGGAGATCTACATATCCGTATTGCCAAGCTTTCCTTCCACGGCAAGGAAAGTCTCATCTGGACACGGGACGAAGTCTTCAATCTTGTATCTTCATAGTCGAACAGTCCGGCCAATGGATATAGTCCGCCTTTTCGGAGACCCCCTAATCCAGGACCCCATCAGTAGCCCCTGAACCAGGCTTCAATGACAATGAGTCTGGCGCGCAGATATGTCTTCAGCATTGCAAGGCGGGTTCTTCCTCTTAGTACTCCATGGAAGATTTTGAACACAAGGACAGTGTCTGGCTCTACAAAATAAGTTCCACATACTACCGTAGAGAGTGTAATATTTCAACAAATCTAATCTGCTGACACGTTTAGCAGCATGACATCATACCATGGCCCGGTCATTATTCGAACCATTTTTCTCAACCAGCACTGCATATATCGCGAGGCGGTTTTCTCGGCGCGTCTCGTCGAAGCAGAGACCGTGTCCTTATCACGGGATTCTCATCAATACGGGTGTGGGTAACCCAACCGCGCCATCAATTACAGCCCATGGGGAATAAGAGGCTTTACCAGGTGAGTGGGGAGGCGCATCGCCTCTTCCGCCCTTATAACGGGACAAGGATTCACTCTTTTTACCCACGCCTTCTTCCCGATTAATTCCCTTCTGCTCAAGCTCCAGCACCCAAGAATTCATCTTCTCTGCCCAAAAAAGGTCTTCCAAAGATGTCCAGATCCGGAGCAGGAGGCAAATGGATTTCCTCTATCGTCCGAGAGAAGGATATCAAAAAGCTTCGGGAGGCCGGGTACCTGGCCAAAAAAATCAGCCATCGTCTCCCGACGGCGGGACAGATCGTCCCCACTCCGGAACAGCACGAGACGGTTGTATTCCTCCCTCACTTTGTCCGCGGGCTAGGGTTTCCCCTCCACCAGTTCGTTCGCGGCATTATGTATTATTGTGGGATCGATGTTCACAATTTGTCCCCTAATTCCTTCCTCAACATCTCGACATTCATTATCGTGAGCGAGGCTTTTCTCCGCATTTCTCCGCACTTTGGTTTATGGCTGAAGATTTTTAATGTGAAGCCCAAGGTGGTGGGCGGCGAGCACTACGAGTGCGGGGGCACTATGGTGAGCAAGATGCCCAACATCATATGGCCAATGGGAACCTTTAATGATTCTGTCGAGGAGTGGCAACAGTAGTGGTTTTACATCACTGAGCCGTGCGGCAAGGAATGGGCCGCCTCTCCCGAGTTTCGATCCGGTGCCCCTCTGCGGCTTAGGTCCTGGGTTAAGAAAGGCATGTACTGGTCCTCGCCCGACAAACTGTCGGTACTCCAGACGTGCGTTAGAGATATGGGAGACAAGAGCATTGAACTTGTCAACGTAGTCCAGGTGATGTTAGTCCGCCGGATGCTGCCTTGTCAACACCGGACTTGCAATCTATGGGAATTCGATCCGGAAAGGCACCAAATCTTGCGAGGGTTCTTCGGCTCCTTGCACAAGGACATTTTGAAGGTGCTTTTCAAGTCCAGCAAATCATGGCCGGACTCCGCCGAGGACCGCGGGTACCAACTGTCCCGCCGTGCAAGTTCAGTGAGTTTATCAAACTTTTCCATCCGCATGACCCAAAGGAAGTGCTTAATGTGTTTTACTCAACTCTCCTAGGGCTGGACGAAGAAGGCGGAGCGGATCCATTGTCTGACCCTGCTGCCCGGAGAACCGGCCATCCCACTTCTGACGAAGATGCTGGTCCCGGCGCCTTACAAGGTGCCGAAGAAGACGGCCGAGAAGGAGGCCAAAAAGACCCGGGGCGGCCTTCGTCGCCGCGGCACTTCGGACACAATATCCGGAGGCTCTGATGCCCGTTCCGCTTCCGAAGAGGATGAAGAGGAGGAGGAAGATGAATACCCTGCAGGAGGAAGAAAGAAAAGGACGGCCTCCGCACCCTTGGAGGCCGAGCTGCCGAAAAGGAGGAAGGCTCCTCCTCCGGAGGAGTCCAATGCCGCCGCCGACGGCGGCCCAGCTTGGGATCCCAGGGCCCAGCCCCTAGTGAACTCGTAAGTATATAAAATCCGAGCATGTTGTACGCGTCCAGACTCATCGTGGCTTAGTATTTTAACCTAAACCATATTTTTGTAGTCCGGCGAGGTCCCGTATCAAACAATCCTCATCAGAGGACATGCTGAGCTCAAATGCTATGGAGAGCGGGACGCCCCCAAAGGCCCCTTCCTCCAAACATGTGCATAACACCGAGGCTTCGTCCCAGAAGGACCCCGGCCAAGGAGGAAAGGAAAAAACCGTAAAGGCGGCGCCTGGAGGTCAAACCTCAGGGGCCGGACACGTGGGGGAAAAGATTCCCGTGGGGGCTGACAGCGGGGGCGATCCTGATTTCGGCTCCCCGCCGGATGCGAATTCAGAGACCTATACGGCTCCAGAATCAAGATGGCGACCTCCTTCGGCTGGAGGGGGCGTGCCTGTTCCATCGGGACCTCTGTCCATCCAGAAGTGTCGGATGCTTTGTTGGTGGCGTTAAAAGACGCCTCCATCATTGATGAACACCGTGCCATTATTGGTGCGGTGATTGAGAAGATTCGGTCAACTGAGAGTGGACTTAATGAAGCCTGTATCAGCCTTATAAGAGGCTTTGAGGTATGTTTTATGGGTTGTCGAAGAGTGTCATAGTATAGATAGTAGCCCCTCATACTCTATTCGGTGAAAGAAAAAACCGGACAGAGGATCGAATTTTATGTTCGTACGAAGACTTATTGAATGGCATCTATTTCTCTTCTGTTATAAGCAGGTGTCTGTAACGGCTGCTACTTCTCATACTGCGAAGATCTTTGAGCTGAATCAAAGTCTGGAGTGGGCCACAAAAGAACTTGGCCAATTGAAAATGCAGCTGAGGGATAAACAAGGTATGCACAAGTCTTGTTCGTGTTTATTGCGAATGAATTTTCAGTATGAACTGAGTTTTATGACTTGCGCTAGGGATTGTGATCGAAGTCGAAGCCCTTAAGAAGACTGTGGCCGAGGCCGATAAAAAGGCAGCCACTGAGCAGGCTCTTCGTGAGAAGCGCGAGGCTAGGGTTATTAAAGCAGAGCAGGAGCTACAAGAGGTCGTGAGGAAATGCGAGACCTTGGAGTAGAGTTTAATGGAGAAGGAAGCCGAACTCACCAAGGCGCATCAGTCCCTGAGCGATGCCCGGGAGGAAACCCAAAGCACCCTGCTGGAGATCCAAGAGGCGAGAAAGATCGCGGCTGGTAAGGCTTTTTCCCTGTAGAGTAAGTATTTGAGGGGAAAATTTATGTTTCTGATTTTACATCCGGATTCCCCAGGGGTGTTCGCCGAGCTGCCTCGCAGCATATCAGATGCCGCTCAATTCTACCGAGCCGAAGAAAGGAAAACTGCAGATAAGCTCTTCTGGTCACTGTATTTGGCACCGAATTATCCGGTGCCTTTTACCGATCAGCTGAAACAGCTGGTCGAACTGCATAAGGCGGCGGAACTAGCCATGAAAGATTTGGTTATCCGGCTATGGCCTGCCGAGCCGATTCCAAGCAGCTACTTCGGGCTCGTGAAGCGGCTCGTAAGCGCTTGCCCTCGACTTGACGTCATCAAGCGATCGGTCTGTATAGAAGGTGCATGAATGGCCCGCGCAAAGGTGCACTGGGGGAAGATGGATGCCGAAAAGCTGATGACCGAAGGACTGCCGGAGGGGAAGGAGCACCGCAAGCCCGAATTATATTATGAGAATGTCCTGAAAGGATCCTACCTTGCAGCAGGGCTATGCCCCAAGGACATTATATTTCCATGAGTGCCACTCATGTTGTCCTTTGTAATGTTTGAACAAGGTCGTTTATTTGTCGCATGTTGTATAAAAGTTTACCCTCCTGTGCGGCCGTTTTTATGTTAAACCTGAGAGTTGGCCAGTCGTCGGCTTCTGCCCCCACATAAGAAGTACGGGGGTGTTCGGGATAAACCTGAGAACTCTTTATCCCAGTTTTGGGTCCTTCGAAGGAGGTGCTCAGCACAACGAATGATGCAATCAGACTATAGGGCTTTATCACTCTCACTTAGCCATAGGAGCTTTAGTTTGGTCGGTGCAGACCGTTGTGTTCGGAAGACCGTACTAGGGGCTCTATAGGCGCCTGATCGGAGAAAAAACTGATCCATCGCACGCTGCATTGGTTATGGCATTATGCAGGAGAAATCCTTAAAGATTTTGTGACCTCTCGAACAGCTGACCAGCTCTCGCCGTATCATGACAGTCAGTTTTTGGCTTTCTCTACTGAGGCGCTCGTCCGGAAAAACCGGGACACAATCACAGTAGTTCTCCCAGTGCTACCCTAGCCGATATAGCGGAACGTAAGGTACCAAAACATGGGAGCCGGGCAAACCCAACTATTGACCCAAGACATGATTCGGAGCTGGTTCATATAATGCTATAAGTTTGGGGTGCCGAACTTCCATGAAGGTGTTCAGACTTTACTGTCGTGTTATGGTTAAAACGAAGCCCCTGGCATATTTTAGGGCATATCGCTGTGTACGGATGCCGTTTGACAGAATGATTTCAATAAGAAATAACAGCAGGTAAACGTTATATAAATCCACATGTTGTATTTGAATGGTACGTCTATGCGTATGGGTACAAGTAATGTGATAAAAAACAGGAATATGATTGCGGAACCTGCTGAGACTGGGGGAAGAGGCTGAGTGCGGATCCGTAATATAGCCGGACGGTCACTGCGGGGAATATCTAAGGATTCCATTACGCGTTCACATTGCCTCCGTGTAGCCCGTCCTGGTCGGCGCAAAGTTGAACCTGCGAAGGAAATGTAAGAAATATTTACGTGCCGGAGGGTGGTTGAGCCGCTGAGTTCGGCCTGTCCTAGCCTTCGCCGGAGTGTTTAGTTAAGCTCTGGATGAGCCGGGCTATCCTTCCACGAAATAGTTTGGAGTCCCTTAGCCGATATCGCAATTCCCTTCTTTGGGGGTATCCACCATGTATATATCATATGATGAGGTGGCGGTCCAGCGCCCTGTGGGCGGTGGTTCCAATTCGTCTCCTGCATCATCGTCCATATCGTCGATGTCTTTGGAGTCGAAGTAGAGCATGTCGGTTAAATCGTCGACAGTGGCTATTAAGTGGGTGGTGGGTGGGGAGCGAATTTCTTCGTCGTCCGCATTCCATTCTAGCCGGACATAGTTCGGCCAAGGTTCTCCTGACAAGGAGAGGGAGCTTAATGAATTAAGCACGTCGCTGAAAGGCGAGTGCTGAAAGATATCCGCGGAGGTAAACTCCATGATCGGCGCCCAATCGGATTCGATAGGCACAGACGTAGGCGGCTCGGAGTCCGTGGCCGGAGATGAATCCAGTGATTTGGCAACACGGCTCTCGCAAGTGGTGAAGTCAGTATCCGGCTCTATCGCCACTGAGAGTGCGGCCTCCACGGCGGGGTCTATCCACCCGTCCTCGGATGGCGCAATTTTCTCAGGATTAAGGGCCGGAGTAGTTGCAGGTGGGATCTCTCGAGCACTGTCCGTCGGCAGAGCTAAATCATGCTCATCGTGATCATGCGGCGCACCTGACATGGGCTCGAATCCGTCGAAGATCAAATCTCCACGGATGTCGGCAGTGTAGTTCAAGTTTCCGAACCTGACCTGGTGGCCAGGGGTGTAGCTCTCGATCTGCTCCAGATGGCCAAGCGAGTTAGCCGCAGTGCGAAGCCGCCGAATACGAAGATCTGTCTGGGAAGGAAAACCTCACCCTGGACCGCATCGTTACCGATGATCGAAGGAGCCATCAAGCCTTATGGTGACCGCACAGTGGAACTCTCAATGTAAGCACCAATGTCGGTGTCAAAACCGGCGGACCTCGGGTAGGGGTAACGAACTGTGCATCTAAGGCGGATGGTAACAGGAGGCGGGGGACACGATGTTTCCCCAGGTTCGGGCCCTCTCGATGGAGGTAATACCCTACTTCCTGTTTGATTGATCTTGATGATATGAGTATTACAAGATTTGATCCACCACGAGATCGTAGAGGCTAAACCCTAGAAGCTAGCCTATGGCATGATTGTTGTTGTCCTACGGACTAAACCCTCTAGTTTATATAGACATCGAAGGGGGCTAAGGTTACACAGAGTCGGTTACAAGGGAGGAGATCTACATATCCGTATTGCCAAGTGTCAGTGTCAAAACCGGCGGATGGTAACAGGAGACAAGGGACACGATTTTTTTACCCAGGTTCGGGCCCTCTCGATGGAGGTAAAACCCTACTCCTGCTTGATTAATATTGATGATATGGGTAGTACAAGAGTGGATCTACCACGAGATCAGAGAGGCTAAACCCTAGAAGCTAGCCTATGGTATGATTGTTGTTCGTCCTACGGACTAAAACCCTCCGGTTTATATAGACATCGGATAGGGTTAGGGTTACACAGAGTCGGTTACAATGGTAGGAGATCAACATATCCGTATAGCCAAGCTTGCCTTCCACGCAAAGGAAAGTCCTATCCGGACACGGGACGAAGTCTTAAATCTTGTATCTTCATAGTCCAAGAGTCTGGCCAATGGTGATAGTTCGGCTATCCGGACACCCCCTAATCCAGACTCCTCAAGAGCCCTCGAACCAGGCTTCAATGACGAATCCGGGGCGCATATTGTCTTCGGCATTGCAAGGCGGGTTCCTCCTCCGAATACTTCATAGAAGATTTGGAATACAAGGATAGTGTTCGGCTCTGCAAAACAAGTTCCACATACCACCGTAGAGAGAATAACCTTTGCACAGATCTGCTGACGTATTCAGCAGCGTGACATCACACCACGGCCAGGCCTTTATATGAATCGTTTTACTGTTCCACCTCAGCGCGTTTAGCGAGGCGGTTTCCTTGGCACGCCTTATCAGGGCGGAGATCATGCCACCTTATTCCGGGATTCTCATCAATACGGACGTGGGTAACCCAACCGCGCCATTGATTACGGGCGCTTGGGAGATAAGCGAGTTTTACCAGTCGGCGGGGACGCATAGCTTCGTCCGTCCATATAAGGGGATAAGGATCCACCTTTTAACCTACGCCTTCTTACTCCTTTGCTCATCCATTTACGCTCACTCGAGCTCCAGCGCCCAAGTCCGCACATCCCACCTCAACCTTCTCCAACCATGTCTGGAGCGGGAGGCAAGTGGATGGCCTCCTCCGTCACGGAGGGGCACATCAAAAAGCTGCGGAAAGCCGGATACTTGTCCGGCGACATCGCGTGTCGGCTCCCCAACAAGGGGCATATCATCCCCACCCCCATGCCCCATGAGAGGGTGGTGTTCCTCCCCCACTTCCTCCGCGGACTAGGGTTTCCACTTCACCCATTCGTCCGGGGGCTCATGTTCTACTACGGCCTAGATTTCCACGATCTAGCCCCGAATTTCATCCTCAACATCTCGGTGTTTATCGTCGTGTGCGAGGCCTTCCTCTGCATCCAGCCCCACTTCGGCTTATGGCTGAAGACCTTCAATGTTAAGCCAAAGGTAGTGGGCGGCTGCCAAGCGGAGTCTTGGAGGTGCCATCTTTGGCGAGATGCCCAACGTCCTATGGCTCGAGGGCTCCTTTGTGGAGACCATAAAGGGGTGGCAATCGGGGTGGTTCTACATCACCGAGCCGCGCGACTCTCAATGGGCGGGGCGGCGGCCCCCGAATTCCGATCTGGCTTCCCCACACGGCTCACATCATGGAAAGAGACGGGCCTGACGTGGGGTGATTCAGAAGAGCTGTCCGAACTCCAAACCTGCGTCCGAAACCTAGTGGAAAAGAATCTCAAGCTTGTCAACGTAATCCAGGTGTTGCTCATCTGCCGGATTCTCTCATGCCAGCAACGGGCCTTCAATTTGTGGGAGTTAGATCCGGCACAACACCGAACCTTGAGCCGGCTCTTCGGCACTATATACGAAGATGCCTGGAAGGTGCTGTTCAAGGGCGCCGAAGCTCCCGCATCCGCTACCGAAGATCGCGGATTCAGCTCACAGCGTCAAGCCGGCGAGGTAAGTTATTTTACCCTTTATTTGACTCTTTTTTCATAGTTTAACTCTATGCAGGATCTAAAACTCCCTAACCTTTGACAGGACTGGCTGAAGACGTCCGGACAGATTAACTATCTGGCCCCCTTGCCAGAAGACCCAACGGACGCCCGATTGACGGGGCTGCTGGCTCCGGCGCCTCACGTGGTGCCAGAGAAGAAGGCCAAGAAGAAGGCCACGGGAACTCGAAGGAGCTCCCAGCGCCAGGTGCTGTCGGCCTCATTGTCCGACGACTCTGAGGCGAAATCTGTGACGATCTCTAGGTCCCAGTATAAGAAGAATTATCCTTACTGGTAGACAAATACTTGAATACAGAAGGCCAGTAGCATTAAATATATTACAGGGTTGAGCTGAGGCTGCTCAACAATTTATTACAAACACGCCAATATTGTACATAAGGGCAGTCATGACATAAGGGCATGGTGGCATGCTACTGACTCGAGATAAAAGTGGTCGTGGATATATCACAATGGAGTGGATAACGCACCTCCTAAACTGGCAGCCCATCGAGCGTAGAGGTGAGGCTCGATGAATTTATTTGGGTAGCGAAAGCGGATATAATACAGTGACCAAATCGAGGATCGCACGAGACTGACTGGGACTCCTCTAGGCGTCGGACTCGCTATCGAACTCTTCATCCATGAGATCGCCTTCATCAACATCTGGCCAAATCAACAAGCCAGGTGAGTACTTTGAAAGTACTCGCAAGACAGTTCGGACATAAGATATAACAAATGCATGCATGAATGCGTCATGAGCAAATAACAATGCACATTCAATTAATAAATATTGCACAACGTGATATGTAAAAAGGAAGTCAGACGGTAGTCCTCCCGAAATCCCAACAAAATAACAGAAAACCGATCGGGTGTCTGGAGCGACGCCTCAAAGGGCAAACAAATAAATAATCGTGCCACAGTCGGACGACTAAGAGACACCACATAAAGGGCTTATATTGAAAGTAAATAACAAGCGTGCCACAGTCGGACGTCTGAGAGACATCGCAGAAAGGGTTTATATAGAAAGTAAATAACAAGCGTGCCGCAGTCAGACGTCTGAGCGACATCGCAGAAAGGGCTTACATAGAAAGTAAATAACAAGCGTGCCACAGTCAGAAGTCTGAGCGCCTTCGCAGAAAGGGCTTATATAGAAAGTAAATAACAAGCGTGACATAGTCGGACGTTTGAGCGACATCGCAGAAAGGGCTTATATAGAAAGTAAATAACAAGCGTGCCACAGTAGAACGTCTGAGCGACATCGCAGAAAGGGCTTATGTTTCATTATTCATACCTGATAAATTCACGAGATATAACACTCACACACAATAATAAACGGGTTAGTCCATCCACAGGAATAATCATTTAGCCGGACTTATCACTCATGTAATTTCACCGGAGTTTTTGTCACTGAGACTGACAAGATAAGTTGAACGTAGTACTCGGACATGGATAAGATGATTCAAAGGATTTTGACTCTGCAGAGTTTGTACTAATTACCACAGCCAACGGATTTCCGTAGTCACGAAGGACTAGTTCCGTTTATGGTATTTCAGTAGAAACACATCTAACCAATAAACACCCATCCCACCTCACGATGCCAGGAATCACCCTAGACAACGTTCAAGAAAAACTTTGAGACGGGGAGATCACAACCTCGAATAGCATGGGATCAAATTTATATACGCGCGCTCTAAGGGGTGCCCCCTCTCGGTCCCAACCGGAAACACCCATGCCCCCTGACCGGATGACTGGCTTTAATCCAGGGCCATGGAACCCTCATCACGGCCTCTCTATTTGGTGTGTACTAGGAAATAGGTTTGCAACTTACTAAGCCATATCCCTTGCGGAAAACATGTGGTAGTACCGGAAGGGAAAACGGATGAAAACCTAACTTGATTCACGTTGACACTGGAGTCAAATAGTCTGACATAAGACTGGCATGCTACAACACTGCCATCTTACCCATTCTCATGCCATCACATGGCCATGTAAACTTATACCCAACAACATATGGATTTTCGAAACTCACTTGTCTCAATTTTGCATGCAACATAACATTTATCAAAATGCTCATAAACATGCCATGAAACTACTTAATGCATACATGCAAAAAACACTCATCATATCAAAAGTTCAAACATGCTTGCCTGGTTCGGAGTAGTCGGAGTCTAGCTTGGCGAAGTTCACGGTTCCGTCACCTCCTCTGGTATCTACGGTATAAGAAAATACGTACTAACATAAATACCGTGAGTGCACAGAAAAGTGTTCCAAATATTTTTCAAATAAATATGACAAAAAACTAGAAAGAAAAATAAAGATGACAGAAAAATAATCAATCAAAAATCATTTTCTGTTTAAAAGATTTAAAGGTTTTAATCCAGGGACTCATCTGTAATTAAACAAAAAGTTTCCGGGGGTCAACTTATAAAAATAGAAAACGCTTCGGCTAAAAAGCCGTCAACTGCAAAGGGAAACGTATTCTGCCCGAAGGCGTTTTCAGAAAACGGTTCGAAAAAAAAGAAAATACTGACGAGGGGTCCCACCTGTCAGGTTTGAAATTTCAAACGGGGAGGAACAGAGCTCGTCGGCGCCCGAGGGTTGCGGTGGTCGCCGGCGGCAATCCACGGCGAGTTAGGAGGATCGGAGAGTACCAACGTGCTCAGTGTGTCCTTCCGCGTCAGTGGGTGGTGGTGCTTGTCGTCGGCGAGCACCACGTCGACGGCGGTCCTTGCTCCAGCGGATGGCGGCTCGGGTGAAGGTGGATCTCGTCGGGGAGGGCTGCGGAGGTCGAATTGAAGCCGAGGTTAGATCACTGGGTGCTCGAGGAGACTACCGACGAGGTTTGGGCGGTGGGGATGGCCTCACCGGAGTGGATCGAGATGGTGGCCGAGGAGGATCGGGGCGGCCAGAGTTGGGGGAGGAGACCTCCTCGAGGTCCTCCTAGTGGCTTGGCTAGGTTCTAGTGGGGTGCAGTGGTGGTGCGTGCTCGAGAACGAGCTCGGGGCCTCATTTTATAGGCGATCTGAGGTGGTGGCCGTGAACGGGGATCTCCGGCGATGGTTACAGCGGCGCAGTGCTTGGTCGGGGAGATTAGGGGGTTGAGCATCAACGTGGAGGTCCACGGGCTCCGTTTAGCAGCTAACCTTGGCTGGATTGGCGTGCTGGGTGGATTCAACATAACGGGGCGGCGCGGGCCCTTCGGCGGCAGAGGGCGCGCCTTGTGCTTGCCGAGCCACGGCAACGGTGCTGCGGTATGTGCTGGCATGCATGAGGCCACGCGGAGGGCTATGGAGCGTTGGGCGGCGCAGAACAGCGTAGCGAGCTGGCGCTGGCTCCGTTGGCCGCCACGAGTGGCTCTGCCACCGCAGAAGCTGCCGGCGTCGGCGATGCTCGCCGCCACCGACACCTGCGTCCATCCAAGAGGGCGTGCGTTGCTCTGGTCAAGGAGGAGAGGCTGTGCGCAACGCGCCAGGGTGCACTCGTGATCGATGACAAGGCTCTGACGAAAAACGACACTGTCAACACTCTGAAACTCTGAATTTTACTGAAATTGTACAGGTACAGTGCCGGCCAAGTGTTTGATGAAATGATTCAAGCATGAGAAAAAATTATCTGGGGCTGATCTTTGGTGTGGTGGTCTCTCAAAGCACCTGGGGGCTGCCTGAATTTTTGTGAAATTTTTGGAGAAAGTAAAATATGAATTTCACCAAAAATAATGAATCTGGTCCAAACTTGCAGAGGTTGAAACTTGAAAATTTTGAAAAGAGGAAGAGTGGATCTTGATGGATCTAGGTTGGGGGTGCTAAGGACTATCCAGAGGAGTTGGTTTGAGATCAAAACTCAAAATAAATCAGGCACTTCCTTTGTAAATAATCTAGGCTTAGAATAATGGACATAATTGTTTTGGGGAATAAAATAAATGAATTAAAATCCAAAAATGGATTGAACTTGTTGGGACAGAAAGTTTGGGTTGCCCCAAAATGGAGGGAGGGGTTTTGGGAGAATTTACCGCATGAGGCATGGTAAAACCATGGGTGGTTTCAAACAAAAGAGTAGCTCCAAAACCCATAGGATTTCTTTTTAAAAGAAAATAAATTCCAAAAATATTTTTGAGATGGGAAACTCAGAAGAAAGGTTTTTAATAACCAAACACCGGGGTTGCAGAAGATACAAAAAAATCCTTGCCATGGGGAAAAATTTTGAGAGAGAGAGAGAGTTTTTTTGGAAGGATTTAAATGACCTTCTTAAGATCACATAAAGTTTTTGTTGAAAACTAAATAAAAAAATTTGGAGTGTCACAGAATCCTCCCCTGAGGACGAGGAGGAGGAATAAGAAGCCTCTCCCCCAGCGGGGGGGGGGGGGGTGGGTGGAGAAGAAAAGGAAGGCCGCCCCGACTGGGAGGCCAGAGGGTCCAAGAAAGGAAGGACCCTTCCTCCGGACTTCTCCACCAACGCCGACAACGATGAGGAGGAGTGGCCACCAAGGGCCAAGCCCTTGGCGAGAACGTAAGTGTCCGGGCTCCAGAATAGCTCATGACTTTTTATTTGTCGCATAGTGTCTTCTAACGCCGAATATAACCATGTAGCCCGCCCAAGGACGAGCTCGCCGCTTCGTCGAGCGGCTCCCTAGATTCATCGGATGTGAATAGCACTTCACTTCCGCCTCCTCTCCTCGTGAAGCAGATGGCACCGCGGTGGAGTCCCAAAAGGGGCCCCACCAGGACGAGGTGGTCCTGGAGGCGCTGCAAGGCGACCTCCCGGACTCCGGGCGCAAAGGGGGCGAAACCCCAGAGGGCTCTAAGTCTGGCCCTATGCCGGACTCCGTACCAGAACCTTTAGTGGTTCCAAAGTCCGGCAAGTGGCCCCTTCGTAAGAAGGGCAAGACTGCAACGCCGGTGACCTCCTTCCATCCGAAGCCACCGAATAGCTTGCTGGAGGCGCTTAACGGCGCCTCCATCGACGAGGAGCACCGCACTGTTATGAGTGTGGTGATCCAGAAAATTCAGTCCGCCAAGAGCGGGCTGACTGAAGCCTGTACCAGCCTTCTAACAGGCTTTGAGGTATGTTTAGAATATGTAAAAATATTATCGCATAGACACTAGCCCCTGATGCTTAGTTCGGTGTTCGGAAAGAAAAACCAGACTGAGGATCTAAAAAGATATACGCAGGAGTCTAACATAAGTATGTCAATATGGGAATTCAGGCTGCCTTCACACCAGGCTGCACCGATCGCGGAGGTTAATGCATTGAAGCAGAGCCTTGAGCGGTCTGAGAACAAGCTCGGCCTTGCCAAGAAGCAGCTCGAGGACAAGGAAGGTAAGTAATACCTTCTTAAAGTAATACCTTATAGAAAGGATTTGGTTGCAAAAATGACAGGACTAACGTGAGTATTGTAGGGGCCACGAACGAGGTGGTGGCCCTGAAGGAAGTGGTGTCCTCGGCCGAAAGCAAAGCGGCCGCGGAGCGCACAGAGCGAGAGAAGGAGGAGGCGCGAGTGGCGGAGGTACGGAAAGAGCTCCAGGCTCTCGTGGAAAAACACGAGAGTTTGGACCGTGACTCAAAGACTCGAGAGTCCGAGCTCGCCTCGGCTCTTGAGAGTGCCAAAGCCGCTAAGGCCGAAGCCCAAAAAGCCCTCCAGGAAATTGAATCATTAAAGAAGATAGCGGTGGGTAAGGCATTCTTTATGCAAAGCAAGCATGTGAAAGTGAATTATCTATTACTTACCCGAATCCGGAGCTCTCCAGGAGCATTCGCAGATCTGCCCCGTAGTGTGTCTGATGCTGCCGCGTTCTACCGCGCCGAGGAGGGGAGCTCGACGGAAAAGGTGTTTTGGTCTCAGTATGCTGAGACTGGACATCCGGTGCCCCTGAGCGACCAGCTGGTCAAGCTCCACAAGGTCGCCGAACAGGCCATGAAGGGCCTCATAATTCGGCTGTGGCCTAAGGAAGCCATGCCTGGGAGCTACTTCGGGCTAGTGCGGCGGCTGGTGGATGCCTGTCCATGGATTGAAGTCATCAAGTGCTCCGTCTGCATTGAATGTGCCCGTCGGGCCCTTGCCCGTGCTAAAGTGCACTGGGGCAAGATGGATGCTGAGAAGCTTGTGACGGACGGGCCACCGCCGCAAGGAGCATCGCAAGCCGAAATGTACTATGAGGGCGTCTGAAGCGTGCCCGCCTTATAGCGGGTGAATGCTCCAAATATGTAATTTTTAATAGACTCACATTTGTTATCCTGTCGCTGAAAACTTGTTCATATGCGCTAAGCAACGCTTGTGAATTTAAAATATTACCTTACATGCGGCCGTTTATCAATTTTGAGAGATGGCAAGTCGTTGGCTTCAGCCCCCATGCCACGAAAGTGCTCGAGTGTTCGATAAACTTGAGCGCTCTTGCTCCCATTCTTGGGTCCTTCGAGGAGGCTCAACGCAACAAACAAGGCAACCGGACTATAGTGCTTGAACACTCTCACTTAGCCATAGAATTCTATAATTTTAAATTTCGTGAAGCCCCTAGTATTCGGAAGACCGAGTTCGGGGCGCTATCCACGCTTTGGCCGGACAATGCCGACTCCTCGCTCTAAGCGGCATAAGTCTTTAGGGACCCGAAAAAACCTCTCAAACAGCGAGCGGCTCTCGCCCTATCATGACGGTCAGTTTTAGCTTTCTCCACTGAGGTGCTCAACCCAGCTCAACCGGGGCAAAATCGCAGTGGTTCTCCCAGCGCTACCTTAGCCAATATAACGGAACGTAAGGTACCAAAACATGGGAGCCTGGCAAACCCAACAATTGACCCAAGACATGATTCGGAGCCGATGCATATAATGCTATAAGTTCGGGGTGCCGCACTTGTGAAAGTGTTCGCACTTATCACACCATATCATTGGGGTACTTAAGCCCCTGGTGTATCCACTAGTAGAAAAAGGGCCTATTGTCCCTGTTGGTAAGGGCCTTTAGTCCCGGTTGGTGAACCGGGACTAAAGGGTCGGTACTAATGCCTCTCCCCTTTAGTCCCGGTTCAATCCAGAACCGGGACTAAAGGCCGCAGCCACGTGGAGCTCCATATTTCACCAACCGGGACTAAAGGAAATTTCATGATTTTTTTTAAAAAAAATTGAATAATTTTTTATTTTCAAATTTCTGAATTATTTTAACCTCTAATCTCTAATCAGCACTTCTCATCACTGCTCAATTTATCCTCTAATCTCTAATCACCCTCATCATTCCAAATCATCTAACTTCCGGAACGGTCACCCATCCTCCCACTCCCCAGCCTGAGCACGCTTAACTTTAGGGTTCTATTCTCCCTCGTTTCCAAGTCTGCACTTGTTGTTTTCCTGACAATAGTAAGATGTCAATCCTATTAACCCTCAGGAATTTTTCTTGAGCATGAAGTGACACATTTCACTATTTGAGTTTCAAACTATTGTTTTAAAAAACATTAATCTTCTATTATATACTTAAAATGATAGAAAATGAACGGTCTGATTTGACACTTTAAAAACGGTCTGATTTGACACTTTAAAAACTAAGATGTATCGACGGTCGAGATTAGGCAAGTACTAGAAGTAAAACAAAAATAGAACAGATCTATTTCGGTAGCAATTGAGAAGGAAACGCATAGGCATGTAAACGATGGAAAACGGGATATGTACAATAATGGGACAGGAGAACGGACGACACACGCAGCTAAAGAAAGTGATCAGGAAACACACAAGGACTCTTTACTCTTTCCTTGCAAAAGCAAAACAGGACACGGACTCTTCTATGAAAAACAATTACACGGTCTCACCAAACACAAAAAAGGTTGCACCGCTTGGTTGCAAGACCACGGCGCCACTGCGACCAGGTTATTCATACATGTACTGATTTTTTTTCCTGCAATTAATACACGTACTATATTCTAAATAAATGCATGATCGATTAGCATTACCATTGCGCACACGTGGCAGTAGAACTTCAGCTTGCAACCTAAACTTTAATCTTTTGCTCAACGGAAGTGTGATTTTTTTTTTTTGCAGCTGAGCGGAAGTATGATATGACCAAACAAAAGTCCAACTGCAATATGATTAATGGTGAAGTGGTGAAATAGATTCTAGAACATAACGTTAACATATGCGCCATTAATTTTGATATATAATCCTTCATGAAAATTTCTGTTTCGTGACGGATGTGAGAATGAATATTATAGGACCAGACATGAAATCTTAAGCATTATATTCGAACACATATATACGCACGTGCATGCATCATGATCAGGCGTGTACAGAGATAACACATGGTTAAGGTTCGGATTACAACGGCTGAGATTATGGATGTGAAAGATAAATCACGCGGAAAAAGTCAAGCAAAACACCCATTGAAACAAGAACGACAATGAAAAGCATCCCATGAGATAGTTAAATTATATGCAAAAATGTCCCCTGTACATACAAATTTTACTGGATGGATAAAAAATGGGTTACCCTGCAAAAAAAGATAAAAGAAAATTTGGAGTAAAAAGTTAGCAATAGTTAATTGTACATGACAAGCTAACTTATATGGTCGTCTATGATTAAATTTGTTTTGTTTTGTAAAATCTCTATGCGGCGCTGATGAATAAATATATGGTTTAACTGAATTGTATATTGAGAATTCTCATTTGGTAGATAAAGCAAAAACAAATATCTGTGCATACATGAAATTTTGCATAAGACTTAGTAGGAAATATAATTTTGTTTTTTATCCACTGTATAAAGAGAGTATCTCTATTTATATTGAAAATTTTAAAATTCTCACAAAATGCAATTTAAATTATCTGTTCATAATCCCAGAGAAAGACGCAGCCTACATGCAGACCAAGATGTTCATTCAGTGTTGTTTAATTACACATTGATAGTGAAGTGTAGAAGTTAGACACGATCCCAAGAAAACTACCACATGGCATACGTGTTGAGAAATCAAAATTTGATAAAAAATAAAATTTCGTAAGAATAAGCCGCATGAAAGAAATGTGTTCCATTTGAAATAACGACTATCATGGCCTATTTTAAGCTTTCTAAAATCAATAAGCAATTTTTATAATGCAATGACAATATTTGTGTACAGTTAATCTATATTTAGATTTAAATCTTATCAATAAACACTTAAAAGCAAGGTAAGGGTCGATAGAACGGGATGAAAAGTTGTGAAAGAGAGGGAAAACTAGACCTTATGTTAAAATACTATAGTTTTGAAATGTGAAACCCATACCAATTTGCATTTTAGGGACCAAAGGCACCTACAATGTCATCTGTATATTGGTTTACCCTCTTTTAGTAGTTGAAGATATCGGTCGTCAGTCCAACAACAAAACTCAGAAATAGTGAAACTTTTTTGAGACGTAATACGGTAACTTTTCAACCATCTATATGAGGGAATTCGTAAAATAAATCAGATTTCAAATTTAGAAAAATCACAGATTATTTACAGAAGGACTAACATTGACCCTAAAATCAAGCACAACTAATGTAGCTACTAAAAGCTCATGCATATATGAAGTGCAAAAATATTAATTTTACACTCAATTAATGTGAAATATAATGTGACAAATATAAAAACATGAAATAATTCTAGCCGCGCAAATGCGCGGGTCACCCTGCTAGTTATTTAGAAAACAATAGTTATTTTGAATAATTAGTTTGACCATAGTTTGACCATAGTTTGACCACAGTTTGACCAGATTTGACCAAAATTCAAAATAACTGAACAAATTATTTAGTAACACTAATATTCTAGAATAATTAGTTTGACCATTGTTTGACCATTGTTTGACCATAGTTTGACCATAGTTTGACCAGATTTGACCAAAATTCAAAATAACTGAACAAATTATTTAGTAACACTAATATTCTAGAATAATTAGTTTGACCACAGTTTGACCACAGTTTGAAATTTTTTCGATTTTTCCACTCTAGATCTTAAAAGCCCTGTAACTTTTTTTCTGTTAGGTTTTTGAGGAATTTGAAAATGTTTAACGGGGTTCCCCGGTTAAATTTGGATGTAACTTTTCGAGTAGATGATTTTTCATATAAAAGCTTTTTCATCCGAGTTAGTATGCAAAAGTTATGCCCATATTTACAAATTCCGAGAGATTTTGCAAATAAAGTCGAAATTCACATTTGCAAATTTTCCCAACAACTAGAACACATATCACATGGGAAACTTATTTTCTTTTATTTTTTTGACATTTCCATCATTTTCTTTTAATTTTTTTAAACTGAAAAGGCGATCCACTAGGGGGGGGGGGTAGAGTTTGAAAATGGGACCTTTAGTACCGGTTCGTGGCACGAACCGGGACTAAAGATCTCAACCCCATTAGTCCCGGTTCGTGCCTCAAACCAGGACTAAAGGTCTACTCTCTAGTCCCGGTTTGAGGCATGAACCGGGACTAATGGTATCGCCTGCTTAGTCCCGGTTTGAGGCACAAACCGGGACTAAAGGGCATAGGTGAACCGGGACTAATGCCTTTGCCGCACGAACCGGGATAAATGCTCACATTATTCCCGGTTCGTGATTGAACCGGGACTAATGTGAATATTGGCCCGGAACCATAGCCCTGTTTTCTACTAGTGATCGGCCGTACCAAAGTGTACGGGTGCAACATGTCATGAATCAACATATATATAGATAAAGAAAGCTATGTATTGTTTATTCAAAAAGGTACTGCAATGAAAGCAGAACGATACAAATAGTGCGATAAGCAAGGGATGGGATTATTTGACATGTCCCCCTCCAGGGGTAAGCTGCGGGATGGTATGTAAAACAGGTATAATGCTCGTAGTAGAGACCACGTGGACACTCGGCGTAGCTTTACGCTTCCTGGCTGTTGCATCGTGAGTTCGGCAATTCTAGAGCCGGACAGGCTTACGAAAAATGGAGTCCTGAAAGTAAGAGAAAAGAAGAAAGAAAAGAATGACACAATCGGGAGCCCCTGTGCGGTTGAGCCGCGTGCAGGCGTGCCGTGGTCGTGCCCTCCCTTATGCCCATGGTATCTCCAGAGCGTAGTTATGTACGCGTAGTACTGGCTTCACAATTTTCGCGAGGGCTGGGGTTGGGGCCGGATTACTCTGGCGTGCTTTCCGGATCGTGCGAGCGGTCATGTTGTAGATTACTCCGGGCGCGCTTGACGGTGCACGGACGTTTAGTAGCCGGACTCGAGAATTGCTGCGAGAGGCTCCTTTGCACCTCCGCCGCAAGGGCCGCCGTATGCTCCTCCGTTCGGAGAGAGTGTTCGGTGTTTCCATTGACCATGATTACTCCTCGAGGGCCTGGCATCTTGAGCTTGAGGTTTGCGTAGTGCCGCACCGCATTGAACTTTGCAAATGCGGTTTGTCCAAGTAGTGCGTGATAGCCGTTGCAGAACGGGACTATGTTGAAGATTAACTCTTCGCTTCGGAAGTTATCCGGGGATCCGAAGACCACTTCGAGTGTAACTGAGCCTGTACAATTGGCCTCTACACATGGTATGACGCCTTTAAAGGTCGTCTTTGTGGGTTTAATCCTTGAGGGGTCTATGCCCATTTTGCGCACTATATCCTGATAGAGCAGGTTCAGGCTGCTACCGCCGTCCATCAGGACTCTAGTGAGGTGAAATCCGTCGATGATTGGGTCAAGAACCAATGCGGCGAATCCGCCGTGGAGGATGCTAGTTGTGTGGTCCCTTCGATCAAAGGTGATCGGGCAGGAGGACCATGGGTTGAACTTCGGGGCGACTGGCTCCATCGCATATACGTCCCTTAGTGCACGCTTCCGCTCCCTTTTGGGTATGTGGGTTGCGTATATCATGTTCACCGTCCGCACTTGTGGGGAAGCCCTTCATCCTCTATTGTTCGGTGGCCGGGGCTCCTCCTCGTCATCGCTATGCAGCCCCTTGTCATTGAGTTCGGCATTTAACTTGCCTGCCTGTTTGAAGACCCAACAATCCCTGTTGGTGTGGTTGGCTGGTTTTTCGGGGGTGCCATGTATTTGGCACGAGCTATCGAGTATTCGGTCTAGATTGGATGGGCCCTAAGTATTTCTTTTGAACGGCTTTTTCCGCTGACTGGGTTTAGAGCCTCTGAATCCGGCGTTGACGGTCGTATCTTAAGCATTATCGCCGTTAATGCGGCGCTTGTGCTTGTTGCGACGCGACCTGCCATTGCTATCCTTGGTATCCGAACTACCAAGGTTTTTGGTCAAGTTGTTACTACGAGCTAGCCAGCTGTCCTCCCCCGCGCAAAAGCGGGTCATGAGTGTTGTGAGGGCTGCCACGGATTTCGGCTTGTCCTGTCCTAGGTGCCGGGCAAACCACTCGTCGCGGATGTTATGTTTAAAGGCTGCAAGGGCTTCTGCATCCGGACACTCAACGATTTGATTTTTCTTGGTTAGGAACCGTGTCCGTAATTGTCCGGCCGATTCTTCCGGGCTGCTGAATTATGTGGCTGAGGTCATCAAGATCTCGGTGGTCGCACATATGTGCCCGGAAGTTATCGTGGAATGCGGCTTCCGTGTCCTCCCAACAACCAATTGATTCTGCTGGCAAGCTGTTAAGCCAATGCCGAGCTGGTCCTTTACGCTTGATTGGGAGGTATTTGATGACGTGTAGATCATCACCGCGGGCCATGTGGATATGGAGGAGGTAGTCCTCGATCCAAACCGCAGGATCTGTTGTGCCATCGTATGATTCGATGTTTACGGGTTTGAAACCCTCGGGATTTGATGATCCATCACTTCGTCACGTGAAGCAAAGTGGGTGTCTTGGCGCCTCTGTATTGAGCTATATCACGACGCAACTCAAATGAGCTTTGTTCTCTTGTGTTCGGCCCGGCGGAATTGTTGTATCAGCGTGACGGATTGTATCGTCGCGTGTCATGGGGCGCCCACGCGATCCGTAGATCGATCTTGTTTGCCTTGCCTTGTCCTCCAATATGTCTCGCAGGTCTGGCGCATTTCCTCATGCCTTGGTACTTTTCGAGCAACGTTGGGGTGCGGCTTGAATGGAGGGTCTAGAGGCCTCTCTGTCGCGGCCACGGGGTGGCCGGTCGGCCGCATCATGCGCTGGTGATGTAGGTTTGGGTGTTGCTTCCTCTAATTGGTGTAGCAGCCTGCGTTTTGGGTATCTCTTGGAGGGGCCTTCGAGTTCGTACTCTTCGGCTGCAAGGACTTCGGTCCATCTGTCAGCTAGCAAGTCTTGGTCAGCTCTAAGCTGCTGCAGCTTTTTCTTGAGGCTGCTTGCCGTGGAAATAAGCCTACATTTGAAACGCTCCTGTTCCGCGGGATCCACAGGCACGACAAATTCGTCGTCGTCGAGGCTTGCCTCATCTTCGGAGGGAGGCATATAATTATCGTCCTCCACCTCCCTGTCTGCCGCTCTATCATGAGGGTTGGCTTCTCCCTCCTCTGTCTTGAATCCTGCCGGAGGGTTGTCTTCGCACCTTGTCTGGGTGTTATTATCTCCCATGCCGAAATCACCGTTTTCTTGTGGCGGGATTTAGGCGGCGCCACGACGCGCGGCGCTTGGGCTGTTTCTTGGAGGGTGATCCTCCGCTGTTCCATCGCTGCTCCCATCTTTTGGGATGTCCACCATGTATATGCCGTATGACGAGGTGGCCTTCCGGTGCCAGTAGGCGCTGGTTCTTGGTCGTCTCCAGCATCGCCGTCCATACCGTCAATGTCTTGGTCGAAGTCGAGCATGTCGGTTAAATCATCGACAGTGGCTACAAAGTGGGTGGTGGGTGGGCGTTGAATTTCTTCGTCGTCCGCATCCCAACCTTCGTGACCATAGTCCGGCCAGGGCTCTCCTCATAAAGAGAGAGACTTTAGTGAATTCAGGATGTCGCCAAAGGGCGAGTTCTGAAAGATGTCCGCGGCTGTGAACTCCGTAACCGGTGCCCAATTGGATTCGATTGGCGGGGGCGCGGAGGGTCCGGAGTCGAGGAGTCCGGCACCTTGGAGTCACGGTCTTCGCAAAAGACAGGGATGGAGTTCGGCTTAATCGCCGTAGAGATCGTAGCCCCCGAGGCGGTGTCCAGCCACTCGTCCTCGATCGGCGGAGTCGGCTCCGAGCTAAGGGTCGGAGCGGATGCTGGTGCGGCCTCCGTGGCACTGCTCGGGCGGCAGAGCTAGATCGTGCCCATCAAGACGGTGTGGCGCGCTTGGCTGTGGCTCGAATCCGTCGAAGATCAAGTCTCCGCGGATGTCGGCCGTGTAGTTCAAACTCCCGAATCTGACCTGATGTCCAGGGGCGTAGCTTTCGATCTGCTCCAGATGGACAAGTGCATTGGCCCGCAGCAAAAGCCGCCGAATACGAAGATCTGTCCGCAGAAAAGTCTCACCACTGGACCGCGTCGTTGTTGATGATCGGAAGGAGCCATCGGGCCTAAGGATGACGACACGGAGGAACTCTCAATGAAAGCACCAATGTCGGTGTCAAAACCGTGGATATCGGGTAGGGGGTCCCGAATCTGTGCGTCTAGGTGGATGGTAACAGGAGACAAGGGACACGATGTTTTTACCTAGGTTCGGGCCCTCTCGATGGAGGTAAAACCCTACTCCTACTTGATTAATATTGATGATATGGGTAGTACAAGAGTGGATCTACCCACGAGATCAGAGAGGCTAAACCCTAGAAGCTAGCCTATGGTATGATTGTTGTTCGTCCTACGGACTAAAACCCTCCGGTTTATATAGACACCAGATAGGGTTAGGGTTACACAGAGTCGGTTACAATGGTAGGCGATCTATATATCCGTATCGCCAAGATTGCCTTCCACGCCAAGGAAAGTCCCATCCGGACACGGGACAAAGTCTTCAATCTTGTATCTTCATAGTCCAGGAGTCCAGCCAACGGTGATAGTTCGGCTATCCAGACACCCCCTAATCCAGGACTCCCTCACCAAGCTTGCCTTCCACGCCAAGGAAAGTCCCATCTAGACACGGGACGAAGTCTTCAATCTTGTATCTTCGTAGTCCAACAGTCCGGCCAATGGATATAGTCCGGCTGTCCGGAGACCCCCTAATCCAGGACTCCCTCAGTAGCCCCTGAACCAGGCTTCAATGACGATGAGTCCGGCGCGTAGATATGTCTTCGGCATTGCAAGGCGGGTTCTTCCTCCGACTACTCCATGGAAGATTTTGAACATAAGGACAGTGTCCGGCACTGCAAAATAAGTTCCACATACTACCATAG
This sequence comes from Aegilops bicornis, assembly GCA_021605145.1. NCBI lineage: Eukaryota > Viridiplantae > Streptophyta > Magnoliopsida > Poales > Poaceae > Aegilops > Aegilops bicornis. The sequence continues at coordinate 753,716,104 of CM038673.1, read as the reverse complement.
AGAGTGTAATATTTCCACAAATCTAATCTGCTGACACGTTTAGCAACATGACATCATACCATGGCCCGGTCATTATTCGAACCGTTTTTCTCAACCAGCACTGCACATATCGCGAGGCGTTTTTCTCGGTGCGTATAGTCGAAGCAGAGATCGTCTCCCCTTATCACGGGATTCTCATCAATACGGGTGTGGGTAACCCAACCGCGCCATCAATTACAGCACTTGGGGAATAAGAGGCTTTACCAGGTGAGTGGGGAGGTGCATCGCCTCTTCCGCCCTTATAACGGGACAAGGATTCACTCTTTTTACCCACGCCTTCTTCCCTATTAGTTCCCTTCTGCTCAAGCTTGAGCACCCAAGCATTCATCTTCTCTGCCCACAAAAGGTCTTCCGAAGATGTCCAGATCCGGAGCAGGCGGCAAATGGATGGCCTCTACCGTCCGAGAGAAGGATATCAAAAAGCTTCGGGAGGCCGGGTACCTGGCCAAAAAAATCAGCCATCGTCTCCCAACGGCCTGATGGATCGTCCCCACTCCGGAACCCCATGAGAGGGTTGTCTTCCTCCCTCACTTTGTCCGCGGGCTAGGGTTTCCCCTCCGCCAGTTCGTTCGCGGCATTATGTATTATTATGGGATCGATCTTCGCGATATGTCCCCTAATTCCGTTCTCAACATCTCGACATTCATTGTCGTGTGCGAGGCTTTTCTCCGCATTTCGCTGCACTTCGGTTTATGGCTGAAGATTTTTAATGTGAGGCCCAAGGTGGCGGGCGGCGAGCACGCCGATTGCGGGGGCACGATGGTGAGCAAGATTCCCAACATCATATGGCCAACGGGAACCTTTAATGATTCTATCAAGGAGTGGCAACAGCAGTGGTCTTACATCACTGAGCCGTGCGGCAAGGAATGGGCCGCCTCTCCCGAGTTTTGATCCGGTGCCCCTCTGCGGCTTACATCCTAGGTTAAGAAAGGCCTGTACTGGTCCTCGCTCGACAAACTGTCGGTACTCCAGACGTGCGTTAGAGATATGGGAGACAAGAACATTGAACTTGTCAACGTAGTCCAGGTGATGTTAGTCCGCCGGATGCTGCCTTGTCAACACCGGACTTGCAATCTATGGGAATTCGATCCGGCCAGGCACCAACCTTGCGACGGTTCTTCGGCTCCTTGCACAAGGACATTTGGAAGGTGCTTTTCATGTCCAGCAAATCATGGCCGGAATCCGCCGAGGACCGCGGGTACCAACTGTCCCGCCCCGCAAGTTCGGTGAGTTTATCAAACTTATCCATCCGCATGACCCAAAGGATGCTCTTAACGTGTTTTACTCAACTCTCCTAGGGCTGGACGAAGAAGTCGGAGCGGTTACATTGTCCGACTCCGCTGCCCGAAGAACCAGCCATCCCACTTCTGACGAAATGCTGGTCCCGGCGCCTTGCAAGGTGCCGAAGAAGACGGCCGAGAAGGAGGCCAAAAAGACCCAGGGCAGCCTTCGTCACCGCGGCACTCCGGACAAAATATCCGGATGCTCTGATGCCCGTTCCACCTCCGAAGAGGACAAAGAGGAGGAGGAAGATGAATCCCCTCCGACGGGAAGAAAGAAAAGGACGGCCTCCGCACCCTTGGAGGCCGAGCTGCCCAAAAGGGGGAAGGCTCCTCCGGAGGAGGAGTCCAATGCCGCCGCCGACAGCGGCCCAGCATGGGATCCCAGGGCCCAGCCCCTTGTGAACTCATCAGTATATAAAATCTGAGCACGTTGTAGGCGTCCAGACTCATCGTGGATTAGTATTTTAACCTAAACCATATTTTTGTAGTCCGGCGAGGTCCCGTATCAAACAATCCTCATCAGACGACATGCTGAGATGAAATGCTATGGAGAGCGGGACGCCCCCAAAGGCCCCTTCCTCCAAACAGGTGCATAACACCGAGGCTTCGTCCCAGATAGACCCCGGCCAAGGAGGAAAGGAAAAAACCTTGAAGGCGGCGCCTGGAGGTCAAATCTCAGGGGCCGGACACGTGGGGGAAAATATTCCCGTGGGGGCTGACGGCGGGGGCAATCCTGAGTTCAGCTCCCTGCAGGATGCGAATCCAGAGAACTATACGGCTCCAGAATCAAGAAGGCGACCTCCTTCGGCTGGAGGGGGCGTGCCTATTCCATCGGGACCTCTGTCCATCCAGAAGTGTCGGATACTTTGTTGGTGGCGTTAAAAGACGCCTCCATCGTTGATGAACACCGCGCCCTTATTGGTGCGGTGATTGAGAAGATTCAGTTAACTGAGAGTGGACTGAATGAAGCCTGTATCAGCCTTATAAGAGGCTTTGAGGTATGTTTTATGGGTTGTCGAAGAGTGTCATAGTATAGATAGTAGCCCCTGATACTCTGTTCGGTGAAAGAAAGAACCGGACAGAGGATCGAATTTGATGTTCGCAGGAAGACTTATTGAATGGCATCTATTTCTCTGCTGTTATAAGCAGTTGTCTGTAACGGCTGCTACTTCTCATACTGCGAAGATCTCCGGGTTGAATCAAAGTCTGGAGCGGGCCACAGAAGAACTTGGCCAATTGAAAATGCAGTTGAGGGATAAACAAGGTATGCACAAGTCTTGTTCGCGTTTATTGCGAATGAATTTTCAGTATGAACTGAGTTTTATGACTTGCGCTAGGGATTGTGATCGAAGTCGAAGCCCTTAAGAAGACTGTGGTCGTGGCCGAGAAAAAGGCAGCCACTGAGCATGCTCTTCGTGAGAAGTGCGAGGCTAGGGTTATTAAAGCTGAGCAGGAGCTACAAGAGGCCGTGAGGAAATGCGAGACCTTGGAGCAGATTTTAATGGAGAAGGAAGCCGAACTCACCAAGGCGCATCAGGCCCTGAGCGATGCCCGGGAGGAAACCCAAAGCACCCTGCAGGAGAACCAAGAGGCGAGAAAGATCGCGGCTGTTAAGGCTTTTTCCCTGTAGAGTAAGTATTTGGGGGGGGGGGGGGAACTTATGTTTGTGATTTTGAATCCGGATTCCTCAGGGGTGTTCGCCGAGCTACCTCGCAGCATATCAGATGCCGCTCAATTCTACCGAGCCGAAGAAAGGAAAACTGCAGATAAGCTCTTCTGGTCGCCGTATTTGGCACCGAATTATCCGGTGCCTTTTACCGATCTGCTGAAAAAGCTGGTGGAACTGCATAAGGAGGCGGAACTAGCCATGAAGGATTTTTTTCCGGCTATGGCCTGCCGAGCCGATTCCAAGCAGCTACTTTGGGCTCGTGAAGCGGCTCATAAGCGCTTTCCCTCGACTTGACGTCATCAAGCGGTCGGTCTGTATAGAAGGTGCGCAAATGGCCTTCGCCCGCGCAAAGGTGCACTGGGGAAAGATGGATGTCGAAAAGCTGATGACCGAAGGACCGCCGGAGGGGAAGGAGCACCGCAAGCCCGAATTATATTATGAGAATGTCCTAAAAGGATCCTACCTTGCAGCGGGGCTATGCACCAAGGACATTATATTTACATGAGTGCCAATCATGTTGTCCTTTGTAATGTTTGAACAAGGTCGTTTATTTGTCGCCTGTTGTATAAAAGTTCACCCTCCTGTGCGGCCGTTTTTATGTTAAACCTGAGAGTTGGCCAGTCGTCGGCTTCTGCCCCCACATAACAAGTACGTGGGTGTTCGGGATAAACCTGAGCACTCTTTATCCCAGTTTTGGGTCCTTCGAAGGAGGTGCTCAGCACAATGAACTAGGCAATCGGACTATACGGCTTTTTCACTCTCACTTAGCCATAGGAGCTTTAGTATGGTCGGTGCAGCCCCTTGTGTTCGGAAGACCATACTAGGGGCTCTATAGGCACCTGATCGGAGAAAAAACCGATCTATCGAATGCTGCATTGGTTATGGCATTATGCAGGAGAAATCCTTAAAGATTTTGTGACCTCTCGAACAGCTGACCAGCTCTCGCCATATCATGACAGTTAGTTTTTGGCTTTCTCTACTGAGGCGCTCGTATCAAAAAACCGGGACAAAATCGCAGTAGTTCTCCCAGTGCTACCTTAGCCGATATAGCGGAACGTAAGGTACCAAAACATGGGAGCCGGGCAAACCCAACTATTGACCCAAGACATGATTCGGAGCTGGTGCACATAATGATATAAGTTCGGGGTGCCGAACTTCCATGAAGGTGTTCAGACTTTACTGCCGTGTTATGGATAAAACGAAGCCCCTGGCATATTTTAGGGCATATCGCTGTGTACGGATGCTGCTTGACAGAATGATTTCAACAATAAATAACAGCAGGTAAACGTCATTTAAATTCACATGTTGTATTTGAATGGTACGTCTATGCGTATGGGTACAAGTAATGAGATAAAAAATAGGAATATGATTGCGGAACCTCCTGAGACTAGGGGGAAGAGGCTGAGTGCGGATCTGTAATATAGCCGGACGGTCACTGCGTGGAATGTCTAAGGATTCCATTACGCGTTCACGCTGCCTCCGTGTAGCCCGTCCTGGTCGGCGCAATGGTGAACCTGCGAAGGAAATGTAAGAAATATTTACGTGCCGGAGGGCGGTTGTGCCGCTGAGTTCGGCCTGTCCTGGCCTTCGCCGGAGTGTTTAGTTGAGCTCTGGACGAGCCGGGCTATCCTTCCGCGAAATAGTTTGGAGTCCCTTAGGCGATATCGCCGTTGCCTTCTTTGGAGGTATCCACCATGTATATATGATATGATCAGGTGGCGGTCCAGCGCCCTGTGGGCGGTGGTTCCAATTTGTCTCCTGCATCATCGTCCATATCGTCGATGTCTTCGGAGTCGAAGTAGAAATGTCGGTTAAATCGTCGACAGTGGCTATTAAGTGGGTGGTGGGTGGGGAGTGAATTTCTTCGTCGTCCGCATTCCATTCTAGCCGGACATAGTTCGGCCAAGGTTCTCCTGACTAGGAGAGGGAGCTTAATGAATTAAGGACATCGCCGAAAGGCGAGTGCTGAAAGATATCCGCGGAGGTAAACTCCATGATCGGCGCCCAATCGAATTCGATAGGCACGGACGTAGGCGGCTCGGAGTGCGTGGCCGGAGATGAATCCAGTAGTTCGGCAACACGGCTCTCGTAAGGGGTGAAGTCGGTATCCAGCTCTATCGCCACTAAGAGTGTGACCTCCACGGCGGGGTCTATCCACCCGTCCTCGGATGGCGCAATTTGCTCAGGATTAAGGGTCGGAGTAGCTGCAGGTGTGATCTCCCGAGCACTGTCCGGCGGCAGAGCTAAATCATGCTCGTCGTGATCGTGCGGCGCAACTGACATGGGCTCGAATCCGTCGAAGATCAAATCTCCGAGGATGTCGGCAGTGTAATTCAAGTTTCCGAACCTGACCTGGTGGCCAGGGGCGTAGCTTTCGATCTGCTCCATATGGCCAAGCGAGTTAGCCCGCAGTGCGAAGCCGCCGAATACGAAGATCTGTCCGGGGTGGAAAACCTCACCCTAGATCGCATCTTTACCGATGATCGAAGGAGCCATCAAGCCTTATGGTGATGGCACAGTGGAACTCTCAATGAAAGCACCAATGTCGGTGTCAAAACCGGCGGATCTCGGGTAGGGGGTCCCGAACTGTGCGTCTGAGGCGGATGGTAACAGGAGGCGGGGGACACGATGTTTACCTAGGTTCGAGCCCTCTCGATGGAGGTAATACCCTACTTCCTGCTTGATTGATCTTGATGATATGAGTATTACAAGAGTTGATCTACCACGAGATCATAGAGGCTAAACCCTAGAAGCTAGCCTATAGTATGATTGTTGTTGTCCTACGGACTAAACCCTCCGGTTTATATAGACACCGGAGGGGGCTAGGGTTACACAGATTCGGTCACAAGGGAGGAGATCTACATATCCGTATTGCCAAGCTTGCCTTCCACGCCAAGGAAAGTCGCATCCGGACACGGGACGAGGTCTTCAATCTTGTATCTTCATAGTCCAACAGTCCGGCCAAAGGATATAGTCCGTCTGTCCGGAGACCCCCTAATCCAGGACTCCCTCACTGGGGCTGGAGCCGTACTCATCTCGCCCACCAGGGACAAGCTATACTATCCCGTGCAACTCTGCTTTCAGAAGGGCGAGAAAGTCTCCAACAACATCGCGGAGTATGAGGGGTTGATCGCTGGCCTCAAGACGGCGGCATCTTTGGGAGTGAAGCGGCTCACCATCAAGGGCGACTCTCAGCTCCTCGTCAACTTCTCCAACAAGGTGTACGAGCCAAGGTACGAGCACATGGAGGCATACCTCGCTTAGGTACGCAAAATGGAGAAGCAATTCTTGGGCCTGGAACTAGCAAACACTATCAACATGAAGTAAGTAGAGTGAATCTCGGGTTCAAGAACCCGGGAATAGAATACCTGCTAACTAAATGGCATCACGGAATGTTTTCGAGAATAATGGCCAGAATCATCACACTGGGGATACAAAGCATTGCTAGATTACTGAGTGGTTCTCTAGGATGCCTAGGGTCATAATAATGGCTCCAACATATATGTCGAGGCCATAAATTACCTCAACTCACTGATTAGTGTGATTAAACTGGCCCAAAGGGACATCAGGAACGGAAAGAAGGGATCTGAAAATGCATCAGACTAATTAGAAACCTGGGATGACTCGGACAACATAACGGATGTAAATGCTCAAACAAATTTGAGACATCCTGAAAAATGGTGGCATAACCACTCAGCATCATAATATCAAGGTTCTGAGATCAACTAACAACACACGGAAGTAGTAGGAACTGAACTGGGGCTTGAAACCAACAATCCTATAAGTCTACGGATTAGTAACACGTGATCCTGATAGATAGACGAGAAGCCTAGTTCTTTATCCCCGTAGAAGAGAAGAGGATGACTCAGATCAGAAGGGCATCGGGTAAAGGAGTAAAAAGAGCCTTACGTCTCCCCCACAATCAGTTCCCCTACATATAACTAAAGCATTTCTAGACACAACTACGACCAGTTTGGCTTGGTAATCCTACAGGAAGTCAGGCTCTGATATCAAAGCTGTCAGGACCCTGATTCTAAGTCACATCGATCTAGCATGTAACACCTCATATCACTTTGCGGCCCCATGCAAGGTATTCCCACGGGTGTCGCCTTACCTGGCCCGAGACTGTTTGCGCCTTTTGGCTCACTTATATGATGGTGTCGCTAGCATCCATATGACAGAGAACCTGGGCCGAAATGGCTAGTCATGAACCCAAAGTGGAACAAACTTACGGGGATAGGCATACATGAAACAACATCGAGCATGTCGGTCAGCAGCGTGTGAATCTGGGCTGTAGAAACAGGGCTAACAGGACTCCGGGAACCCGGGCTATAGCAGGCTAGCAGGACTCCGGATGTCACCACGTGACCCCGAAGGGACAGACACAGGAACAAAGTGAATCACATGCCGGCCAGTCTAAGTGTTCCGGTTCAGTAGTGCTGGGCTAACAGGACTCCGGTCACTACTATAAAAAGGGCTATAGATGGAATGGCCACTAATGGCGCACCTGTCATGTGGTGCGCCATTACTATATTCTAATGGCGCACCATGCCTCGGTGCGCCATTAGTAATATATTACTAATGGCGCACGCCATTAGTAATATATTACTAATGGCGCACGCCATTAGTAGTTTTGAAAAAAAAAACATAAAAAAATTTGTTACTAATGGCGCACCATGTCCGCCGTGCGCCATTAGTAGTTGACATAGTAATGGCGCACCACATCCGCCGTGCGCCATTAGTAGTTTTGAAAAAAAGTAAAAAAAAATAAAAAAAATATTTGTTACTAATGGCGCACCATGCCTCGATGCGCCATTACTAGTTTTAACTAGTAATGGCGCACCACCCCACGGTGCGCCATTACTAACTTGCCCCAACACCGAATGCCCCCACATGGATCGCCTTTTCAGTTTAAAAAATAAAAGAAAATGATGGAAATGTCAAAAAAATAAAAGAAAATAAGTTTCCCATGTGATATGTGGTCTAGTTGTTGGGAAAATTTACAAATATGAATTTCGACTTTATTTGCAAAATCTCTCTGAAAATTTGTAAAATGGCCATAACTTTTGCATACGAACTCGGATGAAAAAGTTTTTTATATGAAAAATCATCTACTCGAAAAGTTACATCCAAAGTTAACCGGGGGAACCCTGTTAAACATTTTCAAAATCCCCAAAAACCTAACAGAAAAAAAGTTACGGGGCTTTCAAGATCTAGAGGCAAAAAAATTCAAAAAATTTCAAACTTACTAGTGGCGCACCGTGGATGTGGTGCGCCACTAGTAACAGAAAAAAAATTGGTTTTGAATTTTTTTTTTGAATATGACCGGGAAGTTTGAAATATTTTTCAAAATTTCATCATAGTCATGAACATGAACAAAGTCCTAGACATCAACAAGGTATAATAGGATTGATATGCTAGATATATCAACAAGTGCACGTGAAGTGAGTCATTCTTTGGTGTTGGATAGAACTACGAAGTTAAGCGTGCTTGAAGTGGAGTAGTGTGAGGATGGGTGACCTTTTGGGAAATTTGACCACAGAGTGCAATTTGACCTGAGATTAAGCATATTGACCCGAGATTAAGCCATAGTGAACTGAGATTAAGAAAAAATAAAAAAAATAAAAAAATTAAAAAAAATTCTGAAAAAAATTTGTTACTAATGGCGCACTTCTATGTGGTGCGACATTAGTATACAGATACTAATGGCGCACCGTGGGCTATTCTAATGGCACACCAGCTGGTGCGCCATTAGTATACCAGATACTAATGGCGCACCACTGGTGCGCCATTAGTAAAAAATACTAGTGGCGTGGTACTAATGGCGCTCCGGTAGTGCGCCATTAGTAGGCAAAACCGGTGCGCCATTAGTAGGCCTTTTTCTAGTAGTTGGTAAACCGGGCTGTAGCGGACTACCAAGGCTCAGTGGAAACACCATCCTACATTTTCCCATAAGAGAGGCTACCAAGGATAAACAACTAGATTGTCGGATCCCACACATACCAAGCATTTCAATCATACACACAATATGCTCGATATGTGTAAATACAACATGGCATCACAACAAGACTCTACAACTCAGAGTATTTATTCATTAGGCTCTAAGGAGCCAAGTATTACAAGGATGGGTCTCATGACCCAACATATAAAGCATACAAGCATCAAGCGGAAGCATAAACATGTCTGGGTACAGACAACTACAAATGAAAAAGGCTGAGAAGCCCAACTATCTACAAGACCCTCCCAAGGGTACAAGATCATAGCTGAGGTAACAAGCTAAACGTCGAAGTCCACGCGGAACTACTAGTGAGACTGAAGTCTCTCTGCAAAACATAAAATAAGAAAACATGAGTACAAATGTACCCAGCAAGACTTACATCAGAACTAACTACATATTCATCAGTATCAACAAAGGGGTTGGTGGAGTTTAACTGCAGCAAGCCAGCTTTGACTCGGTGTCTATCCTGAACTACGACTGCAAGTAACTCTTTTGAGGTGGTGCACGCGAGTCCACATATTCACCATATCAATACACCACTATGGATCCGCTCCCGTCTCCCTACGATAAGGCCATCCATAGCACTCACGCTTATCTTGCGCATTTTAGAGTATCCACTTTCACTTGTCTATGAACCTGTGGGCAACCAGAAGTCCTTTGCCGGGGACACGGCTATTCGAACAGATCATTTATAACCCCTGCAGGGTGTACTTCTTCACACACGCTCTCGCCACTTACCACCATGTACACGTCGTGTATCTCGGCAACCTTCAAGCGGAAGCCTGGCGAGGGAGTCGGCCACGAACTGACTAACCATACAAGTCTCTAGTCCAGGTTTATCGCCTATTCGGGTTCCATCCGCGAGGAGATCCGGCCGGGGTTTCGCTCACAGCCCCAAACGATGTGTGCAGGGTTCCTGAGACACCAAACAGGCGCTCGGTACATCGTGCCATGGTGTATCTACCACATCATAGCCCACCCCTAGGGTCAGCACTACGCACGGCCTCCAACACATATCCTACAAACACCAGAAACTAGTTGCAACTCCTGGACAGAGAACAGGGGCGGTTAATAAGTCGAGAGAGTCAATTAAGGATCCCAATGTGTGGTAGTAGCTGTTCATGGATCACAAACACAAAACTCAGTTCCTGAGGACGGTTTCAATGAGACAACCCACCATGTACTCCTACATGGCCTCTCACCGCTACCTGTACCAAATCGTGTTCACACACTTAGCTCACACAGTAGGACATGTTCATCACCATTCCAATTCACTCCCGATGAATCAGACCTGAATCAACTCTAAGTAGTAGCAGGTATGACAAAAAAGCATGAATGAGTAGGCACATCAGGGCTCAAACAACTCCTACTCATGCTAGTTGGTTTCATCTATTTACTGTGGCAATGACAGGTCATGCCGAGGAAAAGGGGTTTACCTACCGCAGCATGTAACAGTTGAATCGATGTTGTCCTAATGCAGTAAAAGAGAGCAGGAGCGAGAGAGTGGGATTGTATCAGAATGAACAAGGGGGTTTTGCTTGCCTGGCACTTCTGAAGATAGTATAGCTCTTCATCGGTGTCATCAATTTCATCGTTGGAATGTCGTCTACTCAGAGGGAACAATTACCGGCAAACAAGGAAGAACACAATCAATGCAATGCTCAATATGATGCATGATCAGGACATGAAAAATGAGTGTGTTGGGCTAATGCAACTACAACCAACAGGATTTGAGTCATTTTGAACCAAAGATTCAATCCCAAACTCAACTTATGAATTTAAATAGTGCCTTATCATGTTTTGCACTAAACAGTAAGGTTAAGTTGCTTTAACATGCATGAAGCCAATACATATGGATATATTGGATTTTTCTGATCATTTTTCATATATAACTTATTTCATTCTGAGTTAAGGTTGAATTTCTATGAATTTTAGAAGTTTTGGATATTTTCTGAAATAAATAAATCCTTTCTGATTTATTTAAAATCCCAGAAAACATATACTGCGTCAGCATGATGTCAGGCTGAGGTCAGCAGGTCAACAGAGTCAGCCAGGTCAACCGTGACCTATGGGACCGACAGGTCAGTGACACAACAAACTAACTCTGTTAGTTAGTGCTAAGTTAAATACTAACCTAACTTAATTAGGGAATGGCCCACATGTCAATGATACAGAGTTTAGTTAGTGAGGTGATTAACCACTAACAGTGGTAATTAGCACTAACTAAAACCTAAACTAACTCTAGTCAAAGGCCGTCCCCACATGTCATCAACACAGGAGGGGGCAGTCGTGGTTAAAGTGGGTCAAACCCACCGGCGTTCTGCCGCCGGCGGGGCCAGATGGGGCGGCGGGCTTCGGATTTGGTCCTCCGTTGACGAAATCAACGGCGGAGATGCGCTACGTGCAGCTAGGCATGCGCCGCATCCAATCGTGCTAGTGGCTGGACGCGGGGAGGCCGGAAACGACGCCGGCGACGACCTTAGCGGCTGCCGGAGCTCGGGTGAGCTCGGGGTCGTCACTGCCACGACCGTGGTGGCTCGTGCGGGAACTGATACGTCTCCAACGTATCTATAATTTTTTATTCCTCCATGCTACTTTATCTATTGTTTGGACTATAATGGGCTTTATTTTCCACTTTTATATTACTTTTGGGACTAACCTATTAACCGGAGGCCCAAATTGCACTGTTTGTTTTGCCTATTTCAGTGTTTCGAAGAAATGGAATATCAAACGGAGTCCAAACGGAATGAAACCTTCAGGAACGTGATCTTGTCACCGAACGTGATCCAGGAGACTTGGACCCTACTCCAAGAAGTGCTAGAGGCGGTCACGAGGGTGGAGGGCGCCCCCCCTGGGCGCGCCCCCTGCCTCGTGGGCTCCCTGACACTCCACCGACGTACACCTTCCTCCTATATATACCTACGTACCCCCAACAGATCAAAGACGGAGCCAAAAACCTAATTCCACCGCCGCAACTTCCTGTATCCACGAGATCCCATCTTGGGGCCTGTTCGAGCTCACGAGGGGGCATCCACCACGGAGGGCTTCTACATCAACACCATAGCCCCTCCGATGAAGTGTGAGTAGTTTACTTCAGGCCTTGGTCCATAGCTAGTATCTAGATGGCTTCTTCTCTCTTTTAGATCTCAATACAATGTTCTCCCCTCTCTCGTGGAGATCTATTCGATGTAATCTTCTTTTTGCAGTGTGTTTGTTGAGACCGATGAATTGTGGGTTTATGATCCAGCTTATCTAAGGAAAATATTTGATTCTTCTCTGAATTCTTTTATGTATGATTGAGTTATCTTTGCATGTCTCTTCGAATTATCCGTTTGGTTTGGCCAACTAGATTGGTAGTTCTTGCAATGGGAGAAGTGCTTAGATTTGGGTTCAATCTTGTGGTGTCCTTACCCAGTGACAGAAGGGGTTGCAAGGCACGTATTGTATTGTTTCCATCGAGGATAACAAGATGAGGTATTTATCATATTGCATGCATTTATTCCTCTACATCATGTCATCTTGCTTAAGGCGTTACTCTGTTTTTAACTTAATACTCTAGATGCATGCTGGATAGCGGTCAATGAGTGGATTAATAGTAGTAGATGCAGAATCGTTTCGGTCTACTTGTCTCTGACGTGATGCCTATATACATGATCATTGCCTAGATATACTCATAACTATGCTCAATTCTATCAATTGCTCAACAGTAATCTGTTCACCCACCGTAGAATATCTATGCTCTTGAGAGAAGCCACTAGTGAAACCTATGGCCCCCGGGTCTATTCTCATCATATCAATCTCTGTCACCTTATTTACTTGCTTTGCTTTTACTTTTCACTTTGCATCTTTATACCAAAAGTACCAAAAATATTATCTCTATCAGATCTCACTCTCGTAAGTGACCGTGAAGGATTGACAACCCCTAATCGCGTTGGTTGCGGTAGCTATCGCTTTGTGTGCAGTACGAGGGACTTGCGTGTGGCCTCCTACTGGATTGATACCTTGGTTCTCAAAAACTGAGGGAAATACTTACGTTACTGTGCTGCATCATCCTCTCCTCTTCGGGGAAAACCAACGCAAGCTCGAGACGTAGCAAGAAGGATTTCTGGCGCCGTTGCCGAGGAGTCTACGCAAAATTCAACATACCAAGTACCCATCACAATCCCTATCTCTCGCATTACATTATTTGCCATTTGCCTCTCGTTTTCCTCTCCCCCACTTCACCCTTGCCGTTTTATTCGCCCTTCCTCCGTTCAATCTTGTTTTACCATGTGCCTTCTTTTTGCTTGCATCTTCGCTTGCTAAAAGTCTATGGATCCTCATCCACTTGCTAATTTCTTTAAGAGATCCAATTATGATGAACCTATTGCTAGTGAGTTTTGTTGTGCACTAGATTATCTTTATGAGGTTTTGCTTGAAATTCGTGAATCTGAAAATTATGATGAAGTGTTGAAAGAAGAAGCTTATGAAGTGATTCACGACAGATCTTTGAATAAAAAGCATGATTGCAATGACTTTACTATAAATTCTCTTGATGTCACTTGTGCTAATAATATGCAAAACGCTAAGCTTGGGGATGCTAGCTTTTCTATGTCTACTACTTGTTGCAATGATCATGATTGGGGAAATTCTTCTTATGATCTTGAAAATTTATTTAAGCCTCATGATGAATATGAGATTGATAATATTGTTTGCAATAACATTGAAAGTTGGTTTGGAAGAGTGTCAACTTTAGATCCCACATATTTGGAGAATATTCAATCTTATGCAATTTTTGATAAAAGTGGGTTTGGAGAGGTCATGACTTTAGTATCAACTTCGCATGCATGTGGATCGTGTTGAGAATATGTTATGTGATAGCTACATTGTTGAATTTTCTTATGATCCTACGTGTAATTATTATGAGAGAGGAAAATATGGTTATAGAAAATTTCATGTTACTAAATTACCTCTCGTTATGTTGAGATTGCTATTGTTCCTTTCCGTTTCCTTGCATATGCTAGATTTTGCTTGCTAGGATAATTTGTTTGCCTATAATATGCCTATGCACAGGAAGTATGTTAGACTTAAGTGTGTTTTTCACATGTTTTATGATGCTCTCTTTATGCTTCAATTCTTGTCTTTCACGTGAGCATCATTGAAATCTTTATGCCTAGCTAGGGGCGTTAAACGATAGCGCTTGTTGGGAGGCAACCCAATTTTATTTTTAGTTTTTTGTTTTTTGTTTCTGTTTAGGAATAAATAATCCATATAGCCTCTGTTTAGATGTGGTTTTATCTTTTAATTAGTGTTTGTGCCAAGTTAAACCTATTGGATCTTCTTGGATGATAGTTATTTGATCTTGCTGTAATTTCCAGAAACTTTGCGCTCAGTGCCCGAATTGTTAAAAATCACCAGAATGTGATAAAATACTGATTCCAATTTCTGCTGATCAATAAACAAATTGTCCAGGCCGTCAAAGTTTGGTAGAATTTTTTGAGTTCGAGAAGTTTGCGTTAGTTACAGATTACTACAGACTCCTCTGTTTTTGACAGATTCTGTTTTGCGTGTGTTGTTTGCTTATTTTGATGAATCTATGGTTAGTAAAATAGTTTATAATCCATAGAGAAGTTGGAATACAGTAGGTTTAACACCAATATAAATAAAGAATGAGTTCATTACAGTAACTTAAAGTAGTCTTTTGTTTTCTTTCTCTAACGGAGCTCACGAGATTTCTATTGAGTTTTGTGTTGTGAAGTTTTCAAGTTTTGGGTGAATTCTTTTGATGGATTATGGAACAAGGAGTGGAAAGAGCCTAAGCTTGGGGATGGCCATGGCACCCCCAAGATAATCCAAGGACACCAAAAAGTCAAAGCTTGGGGATGCCCCGGAAGGCATCCCCTCTTTCGTCTACTTCCATCGGTAATTTACTTGGAGCTATATTTTTATTTACCAACATGATATGTGTTTTGCCTGGAACGTCTTGTATTATTTGAGTCTTTGCTTGTTAGTTTACCACAATCATCATTGCTGTACACACCTTTTGAGAGAGGCATACATGAATTGAAATGTGATAGAATACTCTATGTGCTTCACTTATATCTTTTGAGCTTGATAGTTTGCTCATAGTGCTTCACTTATATCTTTTTGAGAGTGATAATTTTTGCTCTAGTGCTTCACTTAGATCTTTTCGAGCACGGTGGTGGATTTTTTAAAAAGAAACTTGATCTCTCATGCTTCACTTAGATTATTTTGATAGTCATTAATAGCATGGTAATTTATTTAATGTTAATATACTTGGTATTCAAGATATGTGAAACTTTCTTTTGAGTGCGTTGAATACTAAGATAAGTTTGATGCTTGATAATTGTTTTGAGATATGGAGGTAATAATATCAAAGTCATGCTAGTTGAGTAGTTGTGAATTTGAGAAATGCTTGTGTTGAAGTTAGTAAATCCCGTAGCATGCACGTATGGTTAAAGTTATGTAACAAATTTGAAACATGAAGTGTACCTGGCTTGTGTATCCTTATGAGTGGCGGTCGGGGACGAGCGATGGTCTTTTCCTACCAATCTATCCCCCTAGGAGCATGCGCGTAGTACTTGATTTTTGTTGACTTCTAAATTTTTGCAACAAGTATATGAGTTCTTTTGACTAATGTTGAGACCATGGATTATACGCACTTTTACCTTTCCATCATTGCTAGCCTCTTGATGCCGTGCATTGCCCTTTCTCACCTTGAGAGTTGGTGCAAACTTCACGATGCATCCAAACCCCGTGATATGATATGCTCTATCACACATAAACCTCCTTATATCTTCCTCAAAACAGACACCATACCTACCTATTATGGCATTTCCATAGCCATTCCGAGATATATTGCCATGCAACTTTCCACCATTCCATTCATCATCATCATGACATACATTACTTTTGTCATATTGCCATTGCATGAGCATGTAGTTGACATCGTATTTTTGGCAAAGCCACCATGCATTATTTTCATACATGTCACTCTTGATTCATCGCACCATCCCGGTACACCGCCGGAGGCATTCGTATAGAGTCATACCTTGTTCTAGTTTCGAGTGGTAATCCTTATGTTGTAATCATTAGAAGTGTGATGATCATCATTATTAGAGCATTGCCCAAACAAAAAAAATGAAAGTCCAAAAAAAAGGCCGAAAAAAAGAAAAGAAAAGGGCAATGCTACTATCTCTTTTTCCACACTTGTGCTTCAAAGTAGCACCATGTTCTTCATGTAGCGAGTCTCATATATTGTGCATCAAAGTAGCACTTTGTTCTTCATGTAGTGAGTCTCATATATTGTGCTTCAAAGTAGCATCATGTTTTTCATATAGTGAGTCTCATAAGTTGTCTTTTTTATACTAGTGGGAATTTTTCATTACAGAACTTGGCTTGTATATTCCTACGATGGGCTTCCTCAAATGCCCTAGGTCTTCATGAGCAAGCAAGTTGGATGCACACCCACTAGTTTTCTTTTGTTGAGCATTCATAGATCTAGTGCATCCGTTGCATGGCAATCCCTACTCCTCATGTTGACAACAATTAATGGGCATCTCCATAGCCCGTTGATTATCCTCGTCAATGTGAGACTTTCCCCTTTTTTGTCTTCTCCACACAATCCCCATCATCATATTCTATTCCACCCACGGTGCTATATCCATGGCTCACGCTCATGTATTCCATGAAGGTTGAAAAAGTTTGAGATTATTTAAGTATGAAACAATTGCTTGGCTTGTCATCGGGGGTATAGAAGTTGGGAACATCTTTGTGTGACGAAAATGAAGCATAGCCTAACTATATGAATTTGTAGGGATGAACTTTCTTTTACCATGCTATTTTGAGAAGACACGATTATTTTGGTTAGTATGCTTGAAGTATTATTATTTTTATGTCAATATGAACTATTGTCTTGAATCTTTCGGATCTGAATATTCATATCACAATTAAGAAGATTTACATTGAAATTATGCCAAAGTATCACTCCGCATCAAAAATTCTCTTTTTATCATTTACCTACTCGAGGACGAGCAGGAATTAAGCTTGGGGATGCCTGATATGTCTCCAACGTATCTATAATTTTTTATTGCTCCATGATACTTTATCTATTGTTTTGGACTATAATGGGCTTTATTTTCCACTTTTATATTACTTTTGGTACTAACCTATTAACCGGAGGCCCAGCCCAGAATTGCTGTTTTTTGCCTATTTCAGTGTTTAGAGGAAACGGAATATCAAACGGAGTCCAAACGGAATGAAACCTTCGGGAACGTGATCTTCTCACCGAACGTGATCCAGGAGACCTGGAACCTACTCCAAGAAGTGCCAGAGGCGGTCACGAGGGTGGAGGGAGCGCCCCCCTGCCTCGTGGGCCCCCTAACGCTCCACCGACGTACTCCTTCCTCCTATATATACCTACGTACCCCCAACAGATCAAAGACGGAGCCAAAAACCTAATTCCACCGCCGCAACTTCCTGTATCCACGAGATCCCATCTTGGGGCATGTTCCGTGCTCACGGGAGGGCATCCACCACGGAGGGCTTCTACATCAACACCATAGCCCCTCCGATGAAGTGTGAGTAGTTTACTTCAGGCCTTCGTGTCCATAGCTAGTAGCTAGATGGCTTCTTCTCTCTTTTTGGATCTCAATACAATGTTCTCCCCTTCTCTTGTGGAGATCTATTTGATGTAATCTTCTTTTTTGCGGTGTGTTTGTTGAGACCGATGAATTGTGGGTTTATGATCCAGCTTATCTATGGAAAATATTTGATTCTTCTCTGAATTCTTTTATGTATGATTGAGTTATCCTTGCAAGTCTCTTTGAATTATCCGTTTGGTTTGGCCAACTAGATTGGTAGTTCTTGCAATGGGAGAAGTGCTTAGCTTTGGGTTCAATCTTGCGGTGTCCTTACCCAAAGGATGTATAAGGGTTGCAAGGCACGTATTGTATTGTTGCCATCGAGGATAACAAGGTGGGATGTTTATCATATTGCATGAATTTATTCCTCTACATCATGTCATCTTGCTTAAGGCGTTACTCTGTTTTTAACATAATACTCTAGATGCATGCTGGATAGCGGTCGATGAGTGGAGTAATAGTAGTAGATGCAGAATCGTTTCGGTCTAGTTGTCTCGGACGTGATGCCTATATACATGATCATTGCCTAGATATACTCATAACTATGCTCAATTTCATCAATTGCTCAACAGTAATTTGTTCACCCAATCGTAGAATATCTATGCTCTTGAGAGAAGCCACTAGTGAAACCTATGGACCCCGGGTCTATTCTCATCATATCAATCTCCATCACCTTATTTACTTGCTTTGCTTTTACTTTTCACTTTGAATCTTTATACCAAAAATACCGAAAATATTATCTCTTTCAGATCTCACTCTCGTAAGTGACCGTGAAGGGATTGACAACCCCTAATCGCGTTTGTTGCGAGTAGCTCTCGTTTTGTGCAGGTACGAGGGACATGCGCATGGCCTCCTACTGGATTGATACCTTGGTTCTCAAAAACTGAGGGAAATACTTATGCTACTGTGCTGCATCATCCTCTCCTCTTCGGGGAAAACCAACGCTAGCTCGAGACGTAGCAGGCACCTACGTGCTCTACGCTGCGCGAGGAGAAAGATGGGCATGACGGCCGGAGCATTAGATGGCCGGAGACAAATCGGCGGCGAGCACAGGCGGTGGTGCGTGTGGGTGAGCTTGAGGTGGCGTTTACGGTACACGAGAACGAGAACAGAGAGGGGGAGAAGGGTCAGTGGCTCACAACGGTCACGGCAATGCAGACAGCGTCCTCGGGGAGGAACCGGAGCGAAGCAGGGCGGCGACATATCTCCGGCATCGGGAGGTTGAAGACGAGCTCGGTGAGGTTGTTCGGGGGCATCCGGTGGCACGTGGGTCGTCGGGGAGGCATAGGCGACGATGGCGGAACTCTGGGACACGATGGTGAGGCCAGGCGGTGATGGTGGCCGTGGTAGCAGCGAGCGGCGGCGACGAGCGCGCTCGGGTGCGCTGTAGGGAGAGAGCAGAAGAGGGGAGAGGAGGAGTGGACAGACCAGGGAGGTCAGGGCGGAGACGAGGAGAGGCAACGCGACATCGCTCTAGCAAGGGAGGCAGGCAGGCGAGCTGGTGGCATGGCGCTCTGCCCGTCCGCGCACGTCGGCCGCATGCCTGGCCGACTGGCGCCAGGAGGACGACGGCGGAGGTGGGATGGGCCGGCCAGTGGGCCGCCAGGTAAGCCAGGTGGGCGAGGTCGGGTGAGTTTCTCTCTCTCTCTCTCTCCCTTATTTTTGTTATCTATTTTTGTCTTTGTTTCTGGATTTAGAAAAAAAATACTAAATCATTAAATATATTCCTGAAATAAATTGTGGGCGCTGTTAGAATTATTTACAACAGCCCACAACCACTTCCAGAATTATTTGGGCATTTTAATTATTTATAGAAATTAAATGCCCAAATTCAAATACTGTATGAGTTCATTCAAAAATCCAAATTGATCTAGAAAAATGTGCACCATTTTTGTCAGAGGTGTTGGACCAATTCAGAAATGATGAACATTTCTAAATAGCATTTTGGTTTCATTGAAAATATTTAAGTTTGAACCTAGTTGAGTTTCATTTGCTGCTAGGGTTTATCAGTCCCCATTTTAACTTAAAGAAGTAATTTAGACATGATGCATGGATTCTTGTGACACTAACTGCAAACATTGCTAGGGCTGTGACAAAAGGGCTCTTCCCGCGGCGACGCCCGGGGGCACCGACGTCGCGGCATTGGTCGTCATGCATGACCTGGGAAGACCGTGGAGCGGGCGCCGGCTGGGGCATCCTGGAGGTCGCCGCACCGCCCGTGAGCAGCACGGCCCCGCCCCTAGACCCAGCAGCGTTCGGCTCGTCGTCTCTGGCACGAACGACGCCGCTCCCCTGGCTCTGATTGCCAGAGTGTCGTGGATGCTCGCGGGCCACGCCTCCGCCACCATCCGTGGCCGCCCCGTCACCCGCCTGAGCTGTTACAGGCGGTTCGGCTCCAGACGAACCGATCACTATGATCCCCTTGTTCTTGGGAGCCATGGCAATGAACAAGTCGATGCGCTAACTTCTAGACCAGATTTTCACAGCCTCACGCCCCTACCTGGCGCGCCAAAGATGTCGGGGAAAACGACACCTATGGGATCCCGAGGACACCTACTACGATTGGCAGTGGCGAAGAGCTGCACAAAGAGCAGGTCTAGCGATCAACGCGAGGGGATTTTTCCCAGGTTCGGGCCGCAAATGATGCGTAACACCCTAGTCCTGCTTGTCTGTGTTTATCTCGTGTTCTTTAGTTCTTGGACTAGCTACTATGCATGCCCAGTCCAAAAAGTCTGAATCCTTCCAAAGTACGCCTCGGACCTCCTTTTATATGTCAAAGGGGTCGCCAAAGTGGCACATAGGTGGTGGAAATTATCTGCAGTGTACAAGTTTATCGCCTGACATCGTAGGACAAAAGCATATAATGCGCTGCCCACGTGCCCTCTTGCTTTACCGGGGACGGCAATCGAGCTCGTCCCGTCTGCCACCGCCTCGCCTTGCTTCGACGCGTGTCCAAGCTGACGAGGCATGCAGCGCCATATGGCTGGCTGGTCGCTGTGCTGGTGCGGTGACAGGGCCTTCGCGAAGATCTGCATGCCACCACGCATGCAGGTGCTTGACTAGTTGGCCTAGAAGCTACATGCTGCCACGCAGGTACTTCCCTAGTTGGCGGGCTAGTTGCCGCGTCGGAACGGCCGCGGGGCAGCGGAACTTTGGTAGGTGCAGGCCTGGCCGCGGCCCCGCAGATGCCCCTAGCAAGACTCGCGGCCGTCCCAGGTAAGGATCTTGCCGGAGGTCTTCGTCTTCTGGTTCTTATGTAGACTTGCAGGCCTTTGGTCTTCACAAAGATCTGCATGCCACCACGCAGGCGCGCTTGAGTCTTGGTTTCAACGTTCTCGATGGTGTCAGAACTATCGGGCTCAAGGCAGGCGGCCTTGATGGTGTTGGGCAAGTCACCCCGGCAAGGCTCTTGGCGGGGCTATGTAGGCCGCCCCGGCAAGGGTGTTGCCGGGGGAAGTACATCTTGCCCCTTTGCTCTTCATGCCTCTGGCTTGGGTGCTACCTTGGCAGTCTCGTACCTTTCTACCTCTGCCCCGCCAAGCATGGCCGCAGGTGTGGCTACGACTGCCCACGCACAAGTAAAAGGGTACAGAAAGGCCCCTACTTTGGTACACCGACAAACCAATCCTTATTAAATCCCACAAAAACTCCGCTTATAATCCAATCAAACTCATCGAAAGCCTCAAGATACAAGGTTTGAATGATTTTCGAGTAGGGAACCCTCCTCCTAAGATTGTCGCGTTAAGATTGATAATCCCTAGATTTGAAACTACGCATAGTTTCTTTATCATGGAGGATTTCTTCACAATTGGAGGGTGTTCAACATTTTTATTATAGAAAGCAAAAAATCTCCCTAGCCTCTTGTATTATAAAATCAAATTCACGCAAAATGATTATAGTGGCAATATTTTTAGCTTTGGGATGATTAATATTGGGAAGTTCATAAAACACCTTTTGCAAAGCAGGATGGATGTGCACAAATTTTCTTTCTAGTTTTTCAGCAAGCATGACAATGGCATCCGCATAGAAATGGGTATCAACCAGAATAGATCTTTTGCTAATGGGCATAATTGTCGTACAATCAAAGAATTCTTGAATAACACTTTTCCCAATAATATTACCATCAACCACATGAAAAGTTTTCACTTTGTAATTAGGGAGAGCTTCAGCTTCATGATCTAAAGAACAAGATCCAAGTTTTTCCTCAAGATTTATACTAGCAGGACCCTCAAAATTTTCACCGATAGCTTCCCCAGATTCAGACATGATGGCAAAAATGAATCTAGCAAACGAGTAAACAAAAGGCAAATGAAAAGACGAACGAAAGAAGGGAAATGAAAAGGAAAATCTTTTTGTGTTTTTTGTGAAAATCATTTTAGAAGTGAGGGAGAGGAAAATGAGAGGCAAATGGAAGATAATGTAATGCAAGAGATGAGAGTTTATGATGGGCTTGGTAGGCTTGATGTAGACCTCCCCGGCAACGGCGCCAGAAATTCTTCCTGCTACTTCTTGAGCTTACGGTGGTTTTTACCTTGAAGAGGAAAGGGTGATGCAGCAAATTAGAGATAAGTATTTCCCTCAGTTAGAGGACCAAGGTATCAATTCAGTTGGAGGTACAAGCAAGTCCCTAATTGATGCACCTGCACAAACAATCAACACTTGCACCCAATGCGATAAAGGGGTTGTCAATCCCTTCGCCGTCAATTGCAAAGCTAAGATCTGATATAGATAGATAAAAGATAAAATATTTTTGTGTTTTTTGGTTTTAATTCTAAAAATAAAAGATTGCAAAATAGTAGATCGGGAAGAAAATATGATGGAAAATAGACCCGGGGCCATAGGTTTCACTGCAGGCTTCTCTCATGAAGGCAAATAATACGGTGGGTGAACAAATTACTGTTGAGGAATTGATATAAAAGTGCAAAGTTATGACGAGATCCAAGGCAATGATTATGAAATATAGGCATCACATCCGTATCAAGTAGACCGACTCCTGTCTGCATCTACTACTATTACTCCAAACATCGACTGACTCCTGCCTGCATCTAGAGTATTAAGTTCATAAGAATAGAGTAACGCATTAAGTAAGATGACATGATGTAGTGGGATAAACTCAAGAAATATGATGAAAACCCCATCTTGTTATCCTCGATGGCAACAATTCAATACGTGTCTCGGTACCCCTACTTTGTCACTGGGTGAAATCACGCAAGATTGAACCCAAAGCTAAGCACCTCTCCCATTGCAAGAAAAACCAATCTAGTTGGCCAAACTAAACCGATAGTTCGAAGAGAAATACAAAGATATCAAATCATGCAGATAAGAAATTCAGAGAAGATTCAAATAATATTCATAGATAAGCTGATCATAAATCCACAGTTCATCGGATCTCAACAATCACACTGCAAAATAAGATTACATCGGATAGATCTCCAAGAACATCGAGGAGAACATGGTATTGAGAATCAAAGAGAGAGAGAATAAGACATCTAGCTACTAGATATAGACCCGTAAGTCTATGGTAAACTACTCACGCTTCATCAAAATGGCAATAGGGTTGATGTAGATGCCCTCCATGATCGAATCCCCCTCTTGCAGGATGTCGGAAAAGGCCCCAAGATGGGATCTCGCGGGAATAGAAGGTTGCGGCGGTGGAAAAGTATTTTCGTGGCTCTCTGTGATGGTTCTCGAATATATGTGAATATATAGGACGAAGAGTTAGGTCAGGGGAGTCCCGAGGGGGCCACAAGGCAGCCCCCCCCCCCCAACCAAGGGCGCACCCTCCAGCCTTCCGCCGCCTCGTGGCTTTTCTGGCTTGGACTCCAAGTCCTCTGGGTGTCTTCAGGTCCAATAAAAATCATCATGAAGTTTTATTCTGTTTGGACTCTGTTTGATATTCCTTTTCTGCGAAACTCAAAAACAAGGAAAAAATAGAAGCTGGCAGCGGGCTCTAGGTTAATAGGCTAGTCCCAAAAATATTTTAAAATAGCATAATAATGCATATAAAACATCCAAAACAGATAATATAATAGCATGGAACAATCAAAAATTATAGATACATTGGAGACAAATCACTCGTGATAATTTTTAGTAACATCATGAAGGAATTCAACAATACAAATATCACATAAAGCATTCTTTTCATGATTCATAAGTATATAATTTTTATTACTCTCCATATAAGTAAATTTCTTCTCATTCAGAATAGTGAGAGTATCATAAGAAACTCGAATACTACAAATTATTTCTACATTAAAAGAGTAATGTTAAGAAAACGGGTAATCATAATTATGAAAAGTTTTATAAATTTAATCATCACTACTTTTTATAACTTATGTGTCATCACAATAATCATCATAAGTAGCAAATTTGTTCTCATCATAATGAATTCAAACCTCTTCCAAGATAGTGGAATCATTACTAAATAAAGTGAAGACCTCTCTAAATCCACTTTTATCATTATAATAAGATTCAACACCCTCAAAATAGTGGGATAATTATTAACTAAAGTTGACGCTCTTCCAAACCCACTTTCATAAATATTGCAATCATCATAAATAGGGGGCATGCTATCATCATAATGAATTTGCATCAAAACTTGGGGGACTAATAATATCATCTTCATCAAGCATAGCATCCCCAAGCTTGGGACAAACATTAATTGCAGCAAATAAATTCTCAAACATGTCATTCTCATCAAACATAGCATCCCCAAGTTTGTGGCTTTCCATATCATAAGCATAATCACTCTCATCATTAATAGTATGAATAGAATCAATAGCACATCAATTATTATCATCACAATTTTATAGGTTGGTACCAAAAAGATTTTCAAGATTATAAGAAGTATCATTATTTTCCCAATCATAATAATCACAATGAGTAATAGGCATAACAAAATCATTCTCAACATTTTCTTCGGACATTGTACCATAAGACTAAGAATCAATATCGTCATGAAGTATATCATCTTTGACAATTATTTTTGATTTAATCTCATGAGGCATAACAATAATAGGAGCAACATCATTTGGGAGGGACACCTATTTACCTTTGCTTCTCCGTCTTTTATTTTTCTTCTCCACATAATGTGTGAGTTTAATCATGAGAGACAATAGGAGGGAAAGTGGAGAGCTTTACCCTTTCATTAGTATTTCTTTTTATATTCTATTGGTTTTCCCATGTTTCTACAGTTGGCAATATAAGCATTTTCATTGCAATTTACCATACAAACATACAAATTGCCTTCAAATTTAGTTTAAACGTGGTCTTTTAATATGAATGCTTCAAACCAACTATTTGTTTGTGACGATTATTCACACTCCAAAAATAAACAAATTCATTATAAAGTTCAAGGGTGATCAAGTTATTGCAATATTTGGCCATGATTCGATCATGAAAAAGTATACATTGGAAATTAATATGACCAACTCTTTTGCAAATTTCACAAGTAATGGGATGAAGAGAGCATAATTTTGTAGTAAATTTATCTATCACCTTAAGACACCAATTGGTTTTATCATGTTTACGGTTCATACAAAATCTATCATCCCTATAAGGCATGTCTTCACAAACTCTATGCACTCCGCAAAAGTTGACATCCTTATAAGAAACATCTTTATCAAGACTAGTGCAATCATCATTGGTATCATGAATATTCATAGCAAACACACTAACAACATTGCAATCATGTTTATCATTCAAAGATTTAGTGCCAAACCTTTTAATGACTTCTTCTTCTAACACTTGAGCACAATTTTCCTTTTCATCATTTTCATGAAAGAAATTAAAAAGATGAAGCATATGAGGCAACTTCAATTCCATTTTTTTGTAGTTTTCTTTTGTAGACTAAACTTGTGATAAAACAAGAAACTAAAAGATCCAATTGAAAGATCTAAATATATACCTTCAAGCACTCACCACCCCGGAAACGGTGCCAGAAAAGAGCTTGATATCTACTACGCCACCTTCTTCTTGTAGACTCGTGTTGGGCCTCCAAGCGCAGAGTTTTGTAGGACAGTGCAAAGTTCCCTCAAGTGGATGACCTAAGGTTTATCAATTCATGGGAGGCATAGGATGAAGATGGCCTCTCTTAAACAACCCTGCAACCGAATAACAAAGAATCTCTTGTGTCCCAACACACCCAATACAATGGTAAATTGTATAGGTGCACTAGTTCGGCGAAGAGATGGTGATACAAGTGTAATATGTATAGTAGATATAGGTTTTTGTAATATGAAAATATAAAAATGGCAAGGTAGCAAGTAACAAAAGTGGGCAAAAATGGTATTTCAATGCTTGAATACAAGGCCTAGGGAGCATACTTTCACTAGTGAAAAGTCTCTCAACAATGATAACATAATTAAATCATATGGCAATCCCTCAACGTGCAACAAAGAATCACTCCAAAGTTTCTATCGGAGAACGTAGGACGAAAACATGCATCAACCCCTATGCTTAGATTAACCCAATGTCACCTCGGGAATCCACGAGTTGAGTGCCAAAAATACATTAAGTGAATCAATAGAACATCCCATCGTCACCACAGATATCCAATTGCAAGACATACATCAAGTGTTCTCAAATCCAATACTCAATCTAACATAATGAAATCTCAAAGAGGAAGACTCAACACCATATGATCCAACCATAGTAACAAAGCTCGTGGTACATCAAGATCGTGCCAAATCAAGAACATGAGAGAGAGAGAGAGTGTGTGTGTGTGAGAGAGAGAGAGAGAGAGAGATCAAACACATCGCTACTGGTACATACCCTCATCCCCGAGGGTGAACTACTCCCTCCTCATCATGGAGACCACCGGGAAGATGAAGATGGCCTCCGGTGATGGTTTCCCCCTCCGGCAGGGTGCCAAAACGGGCTCCCGATTGGTTTTTCGGTGCTACAGAGGCTTGCAGTAGCGGAACTTCCGGTCTAGGGTTCTTTTTGGTGGTTTCTATATTTATAAGAATTTTTGGCATCGATCTCTGATACGTCTTCAATGTATCTATAATTTATGAAGTATTCATGCTGTTATATTATCATTCTAGGATGATTTACAATCATTTTATAACAACTTTATATCATTTTTGGGACAAACCTATTGACATAGCACTACAGGAAACAGGTAATTTGCCGTCTGTGGATTACAGACGGCAAATACATAATTCTAGATGGCAAAGACCTAATTTCAGACGGCAAAGACTTTGGCGTCAAGAAGCAAACGGCAAATCCTGACGGCAAAGATAAGTCGGCAAAGAATACTTTGCGGTCTGATGTTTGTCGAGATGATGGCAAAGAGTTTGCCGTCATTCAATAGGGTTTGCCATCAGCGGACTAGCCAGACGGCATAAATATGCCGACAGACGGAGCGGTCGCGCTGGCGGACGGCGTTAACTACTTGACCGTCAGCTAGGCTATGTCTTTGCCGTCATCCCCATATACCCAGACGACAAAGCAAATATTGTATTTAAAAATAATGAAATAACAATAAGGTGCAGAGCCCGTAGATGGCCGAAGGCGTAGGGAAAATCTTTCACAGCGATGATGAATGAACGGGTTTTTACAAGACAAAAGTACTCTATTTACATACTATGTATCCATCATCACAGTATTTACACAATATAATGTTCTCCATTAGCAGGATGGATGAAGGAACAACGGAAACAGCACAAAAAACTATTACAAAATGGACGAAGTGCCCTTGCCAGCGTCGAGATCAGAGAGCGGGCGTTGAGCTCGAGGAAGCGAACGGTGGTCTTCGGGCGGAGTTGACCGTGGCGCCATGGAGCCCCTGGATCGGGAGGTGGTGTGGGGCCACAGATGAGGAGGAGGAGGAGGATCCCTCTGCGGCCTCCAGCTCAGACAGCGGCGAGGCAGGGTCCACCAGGCGGGAGGTTGTGCTGCAGAGGAGCTCCGGCAAGCTCTTTATAAAGCAATGGCACCAACGTATCGAAGGGCGGCGGTGGTTGACGAGCAGGGGAGGAGGGGCGGGGTCACAGGCGGGAAGGAGGCGGATCCCGCACCGGTGAGGCAGGGTCGACCAGCGACAGTTGACGAGAAAGGGAGGAGGAGGCACCAGGCCACGGGCGGGGAGGAGGAGGAGGATCCCGCGGCGGCCTCCGGCTCAGGCGACGATGAGGTGGGGTCGAGCGGCGGGGTTGACGAGCAGGGGAGGAGGAGGAGGATCCCGCGTCGGCCTCGGCTCAGGCGGCGGCGAGGCAGGATCGATCGGCGGCGGTTGACGAGTAGGGGACGAGGAGGAGGCCTGGACCGGGCGGGGCGGTGTGCGACAGAGAAGATGGGATTGAGGGAGAGATGCGATCGGCGTGGGGACAAGAGAGAGAAAGAGTGACGGGATGGGTGGTTGGGGCGCGCGTGGTGAGAGACATAGGCGGGTGCGGGCGGCACAGATCATGCCATGTCATTGATCCATGGGATCAATCCACGTGCCGTGTTTTCTGCTTGCTGTCTGCGATTTTGTTTACAGACGGCAAAGAGATCCCTTGGCCGTCTGTAAAAAAAATCGCAGATGGCAAAGTCTTTGCTGTCTATGATTTCTTTTAAAGACGACAAAGAGAGCTCTTTGCTGTCTGAAAAAAAAACCAAATGGCAAAGAGTCTTTGGCGTCTGTGGTTGTTTAAAAGACGGCAACATATTTATTGGTCGTTAGTTGTTCTTTGCCGTCATTTGCTGTTGGAAAAATTTGTCTTTGCCGTCTGGCCTGACAAAATGCTGACGACACAGAACAGTACTGACAGCAAATCTCATGTTTCCCTTAGTGTAGTGCCCAGTGCCAGTTGCTATTTTTTTGCTTGTTTTTTTACATAGGAGAATATCAATACCAAACGAAGTCCAAACGCAGCGAAACTTTTTGGAGATTTTTTCTAGACCAGAAAACACCCGGTGGGCCAAAGAAGTACCAGAGGGGAGTACAACCCACCAGGGCGCGCCTGGGGGCCCATGCGCCCCCAGGTGGGTTGTGCCCACCTCGGTGGCCTCCCACACCGCATCTTTGCCCTATAAATTTCCAAATATTACAAAACCCTCGGGGGTAACCCTCGATCAGAAGTTCCGCCGCCGCAAGCCTCTATGGCCACGAAAAACCAATCTAAACGCCGTTCTAGCACTCCGCCAGAAGGGGAAATCATCACCGGTGGCCATCTTCATCATCCCGGCAGCCACCATGATGAGGATAGGGAGTAGTCCACCCTCAGGGATGAGGGTTTGTACGAGTAGATATGTGTTTAATCTCTCTCTCTCTCCTGTTGAGATGTCACTATCTTGATGTATTGCTTGATCTCTTAATATAGTCGGATCATATGGTGTTTCCCCGTCTCTATCTTGTTGTGAATTGAGTTTTTCCTTTGAGATTTCATTTTATCAGATTGAATACTTTTATAGATTTGAGAACACTTGATGTATGTCTTGCTATGAATACCCGTGGTGACACTGAAAATGGGGTATCATATTGATTAACTTGATATATGTTTTGGCACTCAACTCACGGATTCCCGAGGTGACATTGGGGTAATCTATGCATAGTGGTTGATGCACGTTCTTTTCTTTGTTTCTCCGGCAGAAATCATGGGGCACTCTTTGAGTTTCTTTGTGTTGGATTGAGTATTATGTATCTAAAATTGTTTGATGCATATCATATAATCGATGCACGGATACTCGCGGTGACATTGGATTATCTAGGGGACATTAGAGTTGGTTGATGTGTATCACATGGTGTTATTTTAGTACGAACTCTTGGTTAGATCGATTGGAAAGAATAGTGTTATTTTAGTACAAATGCTAGGATAGATTGAACGGAAAGAATAGCTTTGAGGTGGTTTCGTACCCTACAAACAATTTCTTCTTATGTTCTCCGCTAGATAAGAACTTTGGAGTGATTCTTCATTGCACGTTGAGGGATGGTTATGTGATACAATTAGATTAGCATTGTTGAGAGATTGCACTAGCGAAAGTATGGACCCTAGGCCTCATTTTCAAGCATTGCAATAACTTTTGTGTTCACTTTTGTTACTTGCTACCTTGCTGTTTTTTTTATTGTTCCTATCACAAAAATCAATATCTACTATCATTACTACACTTTTATCACCATCTCTTCGCCGAACTAGTGCACCTATACAATTTACCATTGTATTTGGTATGTTTGGGAAAAAAGAGACTTTTTATTATTTGGTTGCAGGGTTGTTTGAGAGAGACCATCTTTATCTTACGCCTCCCGCAGATTGATAAACCTTAGGTCATCAACCTGAGGGAAAATTGCTACTGTCCTACAAAACTCTGCGCTTGGAGGCCCAACATGAGTCTACAAGAACAGGTTGTGTAGTAGACATCAAGCTCTTTTCTGGCGTCGTTGCCGTGGAGGTTAGGTAAGCGACACTCACATCGCATCAACGAAGCTCTTTTCTAGTGCCATTACCGGGGAGGCGAGTGCATGAAGGTATATCTTTAGATCTTGCAATTGAATCTTTTAGTTTTTGCTTTATCACTAGTTTGGTTTATAAAAAGAAAATTACAAAAAATGGAATTGAGATTCCATCATATTATTCATATTTATAATGTCTTTCGTGAAAATGATGGGAAGGAAAATTGTGCTCAACTGATAGAAGAAGAATTCAACAAAATGTTTGCCATAAATGATGAGCATGATTAAAATGTTGTTAGTATGAATTCTTTGAATATCCAGGATGCTAATTATATGCAAAGCCATAAGCTTGGGGATGCTATTTTTGATGAAGATGATATTTTTAGTCCCCCAAGATTTGATGTGCAATTTTTTATAATGGTTGCATGCCTCCTATTTATGATGATTATAATGATGAAAGTGGATTTGGACAGGTCATGACTTTATTTAGTGATGAATCCACCATTTTGTATGAGGCTTCAATTGACTATGATAACAAAGTTGCTATCTATGATGATTATGGTGATGACATGTATGCTATAAATAATAATGATAATGATGGAACTTGTCATCATGATTTTAATTTTCACTCCCATGATAGTTATTTTGTTGAGTTTGCTCCCACTACTATTAATGAGAATAAATTTGCTTATGTGGAGACTAACAAAATTTCTATGATTATCCATCATGAAAAGAATGATTTATGTGAGAGCTATATTATTGAATTCATTCATGATGCTACTGAAAATTATTGAGAGAGGAACATTTACTTGTAGGTTTTGCAATAATATCGAGTTTCCTCTCTATGTGTTGAAAATCTTGAAGTTTTGCTTGTTTTGCCTTCCTATGCTAGATGATTCTTGCTCCCATAAATTATTTGCTCACAAAATCCCTATGCATAGGAAGTGGTTTAGACTTAAATTTTCTAGTCATATCCTTCATGATGCTCTCTTTGTGTTTCAATTCTTATCTTTTATGCGAGCATCATCGAAATCATCCTGCCTAGCTAAAAGGCATTAAAGAAAAGCGCTTGTTGGGAGACAACCCAACACTTTTACCTACTCTTTTTGTGTGTTAGCATGATTAGGCTACTGTATTAATCATGTTTTACAACTTTTGTTTCAACAAAGTGCCAAGTAAAGCCTTTGGGATAGTGTGGATGATAGTTGACTTGATTCTGTGCAAAAACAGAAACTTTTGTGCTCAGTCCAGGAATTTTAAAAATTCAATGGAACGTGCTTTTGATCTGAATTTTTTACAGGTGATTTATATACAAATTCCCTACGTTTTCCTAATTTTTTAGATTTTTGGAGTAGCAGAAGTATGATTGGGGTAGAGATTACTTCACACTATTCTGTTTTTGACAGATTCTGTTTCCAATGCATAGTTTGCTCTTAGTTTCTATGGCTTATATTGCTCAATATAAATTGTGCAAATGATATGCTACAGTAGTCATTGTGTGAAAAAATTATAAGTCTTGTCTTTGACAGAACCAAAGTGAAATGGTTTGCTCTTTATCATACTAACCTATCTCACGAAGTTTCGTTAAGTTTTGTGTGATTGAAGTTTTAAAGTTTTCAGTGAGATATCGATATGAGGAGAATAAAGAGTGACAAGACCGTATGATTGGGGATGCCCAAGGCACCCCAAGTTAATATTCAAGGAAGATCCAAGCAACTAAGCTCGGAGAATCCCCTCTTTCGTCTCCAACAATATCGGTAACCTCACTTGAAGCTAAGTTTTCATTAGTCACATGATATGAGTTTTTCTTGGAGCGTCATTTTATTTTATTTTGATTTGCGTGCTTCTATCCATAATAATGTTTCGCATCTTTTACTTCAATAAAAATGTCAAGTATAGCCTTTGCCATGCTTATTTTGCAAGTATATGAGTTGTTGTTTCAAAACAGAAAGTTTATCGCTGTTGTAAAAATTCTCTAGAAAAGTAAGAATGAGATAAAATGTTGAAACATTTTGCACAATAAGCTGGATAAATTTTCTACAGTGTGCTAATTTTTCAGAATTTCTAGCGTTAGGGAAGTATGATGAATATTGCACTCTTTACAAACTGTTCTATTTAGACAAATTGCTGTTATGTTTGCTTGTTTATCATTCTATTTCAGGATAGGAGTATTAAATATGCAGAGGCATTTAGTATGAAATGTAGAATAATAAATTTAGTGATTTGCTACACTATAGAATGATAAATTTAGTGATTTGCTACACTATAGAATTGAGTTTTGTGTGGATGAAGTTTTTAAGATTTAGAGATACCGTGATATAATAGGAATTAAGGTGTAACACCCCGGATGTAACTTTCCATATTTGTAACTCCAACTCTTGCCATTTTCGGCATTGTGATATGATATTCCCTCCGTGGGTGGGTTTTTCTTCATTTTTGCATTTTGTTCATGTCACGCATCTCATATCATGTAATCATGTGTATCTCTTTTGCATACGTGTTCGTCTCATGATTCCGAGCATTTTCCCCGTTGTCCGTTTTGCAATCCGGCACTCCTATGTCCCCCGGCGTCCCCTTTTACATTTCTCCGTGAGCGGGTACTAAACTTTCTCGGAATGGACCGAGGTTTGTCAAGTGGCCTTGGTACACCACCGGTAGACCACCTGTCAAGTTTCGGGTCATTTGGAGCTCGTTTGGTACTCCAACGGTTAACCGCACTCTCGCAAATGCCTCTTTTAAGTTGCAGTCCAACACCCCTCCAAAACAGCCAATAACCCACCTAAGTCACTTCCATGCTCTCCGTCGTCGGATCACGATCATGTGGGCGAAAACTACACTCCATTTGGAGCTTCCTAGCTCCTTCTACCTATAAAAACACCCCCTCCCCCGAAATCCCGGATCATTCCTCCCCTACCCTAGTCCCGCTCCTCTCCGCGCCGCCGGACACGTCCGGGCGGAGCCTTACGCGTCCGCGCCGCCGCCCGCAGCCTACCGGAGGCCGCCACGTGGCGCCCGCCCACTTCACGCTGCCGGCTCCCTTGAGGCCCGCCGGGCCCAGGCGGGCCCTCCTGCCCACGCCCGGGCCGCCCGGCCGCCCGCGCCGCCCGCAGCCCGCTCACGACCGCCCGCCTCCCGCGTCGCCTCGGGCGCCCGGCGCCGCCCGCGCCTCCGTCGCCCGCCGCCGGCCCGACCCTCCTCCTCCGGCCCCGACCTCTCCCCCGAGCTCCAGCTCCGGCGAGGATCCGGCCAGCCTCGGCTTCCGCGCGCCGGATCCGATCTAGATCCAAACCTCGGTTGACTTTCCCCTCCCCCGAAATCCTCCAAGTCATATTTCTGTGATAATTTTGTTGCATTTTCATCATGCCATAACTCTCTGCATATTGCTCCGTTTCGTGCGTGTAATATGTCAAAGTGTTCGCCTCGATGAGTTGATCGTTGCATCTCATTGCATCATTTTCATTTGAGCTCCTCTTGATGCCCGAAATGCTGTTGGAAGAGGGCTATGTGATGTTAGTTTCAGATTATTATCAGAACATGCACTTTTGTCATTTTTGCCATGATTGATGTGTGCACCCTATGATCTTGAGCCCTACATGTGTTTTGTAATATGCCATGCCATCTTTACAGGGGTGTATGCCATGTATTTTTGTAATCTCTGTGGTGACTAGCACAAGCATGCAAACTAGGCTTCATAATGTTGCTGATTTCAGCCCCTGTTTTGCTGATATTTTTATGCCATGTTAACTTGATGCTACAGAGAGTTCCATGCATATTTTGAGATACTTCAGTAAGGATGTTTTGAACATATGGTTATGATATATCCATACATGCCCTTGTTTGCAATTATGGAGTGCCATAGCTTGAGTCAATCGAGCTCTACGTTTGCTAGAAAATGTTTCCTGGCAGATTGTTCACGTGTTATTCAATTTTGCCAAGGTTGTTGTAGTTGATCCGTGTATGCTATGATGTTGTTTTTGCCATGTATAGCTTCTATGCCATGTCTTCTAGATGGATGTATGCTTAGTTTATCATGAAATGCTCTGTACTGGGTGCATTGAGCTCCTAAACATGCATACTTGTTATCTGTTTTTGGCATGTCCTGTTGCTGAATCTGTTAACGAACTTGCTATGTTTACATGGGTGCTATTACATTTTCTGTTCCCTTTTGGCTCATGGTCAGTAAGGGTCTTTTGTTCTATGCTTTTAGTAGATTCATGCCTGCCTTGTTTTGCTATTATAAGTTCCTGTAGCATGTGGTTTGCTTGCTCTGAACATTGCTTCCTGATGCTGATTCTGCCATGTTCAGTATTTTTCACTGTCTGTGAAGCTGATATGTTTTGCACTTTTGCCATGCTTGTTTGGACCTGTTATTGTGTGATTTAGCCGTAGCTCAGTGTTCATCTTTTGTCAAGCATCTTTAGTAGATCACTGCCATATGCTTTTCTGGTATGTTTGGGTGCAGTAGCTTAATTTCTTGTTGCTTGCTATGTGGCATCATACTGTTAATGGCAGATTAGTGTCATTCTTGTTTTGCTTGTCATTTCCAAACCGTGCATCCGATTCCGGTGATCTTTATATCGATTTCAACCGAAATCATCTCACATTTCCAGCGGCATACTTGGTTTGCCAAGCTGATGCATGGTTCATCATTTTCCTTCCTGAGCACGCATATGCATTGCATATCACATCTCGCATATCATGCCATGTTTTGCATCATGTTGCTTGTGCATTGCACCGTGATTTACTGTGGTTCCATTGTTTGTGTTCTTGCTTTGGGTAGAGCCGGGAGACGAGTACGTGAACGAGGAACCTGTTGAGAACGCTTACGAGGATCAAGCTTTCGACAACTCTGAGAACCTTGCAGGCAAGATGAACATAACCTCGAAATCACTTCTATATTTGCTTGCTAGATGCTCGCTCTTTTGCTATGCCTATGCTACGATGCCTATCACTTGCTATATCATGCCACCCATATTGCCATGTCAAACCTCTAACCATCCTTTCCTAGCAAACCGTTGTTTGGATATGTTACCGCTTTGCTCAGCCCCTCTTATAGCGTTGCTAGTTGCAGGTGAAGATGAAGTTTGTTCCTTGTTGGAACATGGAGATGTTGTTCCTTGTTGGAACATGTTTACTTGTTGGGGATATCAAAATATATCGGCTATAATTAATGCATCTATATACTTGGTAAAGGGTGGAAGACTCGGCCTTATGCCTGGTGTTTTGTTCCACTCTTGCCGCCCTAGTTTCCGTCATACCGGTGTTATGTTCCTTGATTTCGCGTTACTTACACGGTTGGGTGATTTGTGTGACCCCCTTGACAGTTCGCTTTGAATAAGACTCCTCCAAAGAAGGCCCAACTTTGGTTTTACCATTTGCCACCTAAGCCTTTTTTCCCCGGGTTTTCGCGAGCCCGAGGGTCATCTTTATTTTAACCCCCGGACCAGTGCTCTTCGAAAGTCTTGGCCCGAATCGAGCTGCCTGCGGGGCCACAACAGGGAAACTCGAGGCTTGGTTTTACTCGTAGCTAGTCTCATCCGGATGTGCCACGAGAACGAGATATGTGCAGCTCCTATCGGGATTTGTCGGCACAATCGGGCGGCTTTTGCTGGTCTTGTTTTATTGCCGTCGAAATGTCTTGTAGTCCGGATTCCGAGATTGATCGGGTCTTCCCGGTAGAAGGAATATCCTTCGTTGACCGTGAAAGCTTATAATGGGCTAAGTTGGGACACCCCTGCAGGGTATTATCTTTCGAAAGCCGTGCCCGCGGTTATGAGGCAGATGGGAATTTGTTAATGTCCGGTTGTAGAAAACCTGAAGTTGATCTTAATTAATACACATCAACCGCGTGTGTAACCGTGACGGTCTCTTCTCGGCGAAGTCCGGGAAGTGAACATGGTGTTGGAGTTATGTTTGACGTAAGTAGTTTCAGGATAACTTCTTGATCGCTACTAGCTTCACGACCGTGCCTTGCTTCTCTTCTCGCTCTCTTTTGCGAATGTAGCCACCATATATGCTAGATCGCTTGCTGCAGCTCCACCTCACAATTTTGTCCTTCCTATAAGCTTAAATAGTCTTGATCTCGCGGGTGTG
Organism: Aegilops bicornis; assembly: GCA_021605145.1. Lineage (NCBI taxonomy): Eukaryota > Viridiplantae > Streptophyta > Magnoliopsida > Poales > Poaceae > Aegilops > Aegilops bicornis. The sequence continues at coordinate 753,680,004 of CM038673.1, read as the reverse complement.
AGATTGCTGAGTCCCCGTGACTCACAGATTCTACTAAAACAGTTGCAGGTGCCGACGATGCGGTCAAGATGACGCAACCGAGCTCAAGTGGGAGTTCGACGAGGAACGTGGTCGTTACTATGTGTCTTTTCCTGATGATCAGTAGTGGAGCCCAGTTGGGACGATCGGGGATCTGTTTAGCATTTGGGGTATCTTCTTTTATTTTGGTTCCGTAGTCGGACCTTGAGTGTAATCTGGATGATGGATGTTTATTTATGTATTGTGTGAAGTGGCGACTGTAAGCCAACTATGTATCTCTTTCCCTTATGTATTACATGGGTTGTGTGAAGATTACCTCATTTGCGACATTGCTTTCAATGCGGTTATGCCTCTAAGTCGTGCTTCGACACGTGGGAGATATAGCCGCATCGAGGGCGTTACATAAGGAGACACAAAAGTTCAAGCTTGGGGATGCCCAAGGCATCCCAAGATAATATTTCAAGAAGTCTCAAGCATCTAAGCTTGGGGATGCCCCGTTAGGCATCCCACCTTTCTTCATCAACAACTATCGGTAAGTTTCAGTTGATCCTAAGTTTTTGCTTATTCACATGATGTGTGCTATTTTCATAATGTTATTTTATTTTGTTTTGCTTGATGTTTTAATAAAATACTTAAATCTTAAAGTTTTTTAAATACGAGAGAGCCCACAATTAGCTACCTATTTAATTAACTACTCGCTAGTTCTTCACTTATATCTTTTTGGAGTAGCTTGTCATTTACTATTGTGCTTCAGTTATATCCTATGAGTAAATTGTTGAATGAATTGAATATCATGAAGTTGAAATTATATCATGCCTAGTGGTAGCTTCACATTGGTTTTAGAAAGTGAAATATTTTGAAGCTTGACGATCACAGAATTGGTCATACAAGCAATTCATGAATGATTAGTAGAAGGAAGAGAATTTTCACATGCAAATATATTATTTTGGGATGCTGATACATCTCCGTCGTATTTATAATTTTTTATTCTTTCATGCCAATATTATAAAGTTTTCACATATTTTTGGCAACTTTTTATATGATTTATTGGACTAACCTATTGACCAGTGCCCAGTGCGAGTTCCTATTTTTTGCATGTTTTTTGTATCACAGAAAATCCTTATCAAACGAAGTCCAAATGCAATAAAATTTTACGGACAATTGTTTCGGAATATATGTGATTTTTGGGAGTTGGAATCACCGCAAACGGAGGCACACACAGCCCACAAGAAACCAGGGCGCGCCCCAGGCCCCTAGCGTGTGGTGGTGGGTTGTACCCTCCTCGAACATCGGCTGGAGCTCTACTTCGGGCGGAAGGAACCATATATCCGAAAAAAATTGTGTTAAAATCTCAGCGCAGTCGGAGTTACGGATCTCCTGGAATATAAGAAACGCTTTTCGGCCAGACCTGGGAAGGCGAAACAGAACAAAACAGAGAGGGAGATCCAATCTCGGAGTGGCTCCCGCCCCTCCGCCGCCATGGAGGCCATGGACTAGAGGGCGAACTCTCCTCACATCTAGGGGGGAGGCCAAGTAAGAAGAAGAAGGAGGATGCTCTCTCCCCCTCTCTCCCGGTGGTGCCGGAGTGCCGTCGGGGCTAGGATCGTGACGGCGATCTCCAACAATCCTGCTACCGTCAACACCAACTTTCCCCCCCTCTATGTAGCGGTGTAGCACCTCTTCTCACCGCTGTAATCTCTACTTAAACATGGTGCTCAACTCCATATATTATTTCCCAATGATCTATGGTCATCCTATGATGTTTGAGTAGATCTGTTTTGTCCTGTGGGTTAATCGTGATCTTGGTTGGTATGATTGTATATTTTATTTATGCTGATGTCCTACGGTGCCCTCCGTCTCGCGCAAATGTGAGGGGCCCCCGTTGTACGGTGTTGCAATACGTTCATGATTTGCTTATGGTGGGTTCTGAGAGTGACAGAAGGTTAGACCCGAGTAGGTGGGTTGTTGCGTATGGGATAAAGAGGACTTGATACTTAATTCTATGGTTGGGTTTCACGACCTTAATGATCTTTAGTAGTTGCGGATGCTTGGTAGGGGTCCAATCATAAGTGCATATGATCCAAGTAGAGAAGGTATGTTAGCTCATGCCACTACCTCATATACAATTGCAAGAATGATTATCGATACTTGTTATCGATTGTCTACGGACAAATGACTTTCTTGTTGACAAAAGCTATCTACTTTTATTACCTTGCAATATATTCGTATTTTTATTCTCGCAAAGTACTCGTAGTTTTATTCTTGCAAAATAGTTTCATACTTGTTTTAGGTAAATCAAACGTTAAGTGTGTGTACAGTTGTATCGGTGGTCGATAGAACTTGAGGGAATATTTGTTCTACCTTCAACTACTCGTTGGGTTTGACAGTCTTATTATCGAAGAAGGCTACAAACGATCCCCTATACTTGTGGGTGATCAAGACCTTTTTCTGGCGCCGTTGCCGGAGATCAATAGCATGGGGTGAATATTCTCGTGTGTGCTTGTTTGCTTTATCACTAAGTAGTTTTTATTTTTTGTTCTAAGTTGTTCTCTATCTTTAGTTATGGATATGGAACACGAAACACCAAAAAAATTACTCGTACTTGCTACTCATGGAGATCGGGAACCTCCTAAAACCCTCGATGCTTGTTATGTGAAAGATATTATGTACTACTTTGATAATCCTGAGAAAACCACATTCAACTATATAAGGGAGTAACGTTGGATCAACGTGAATACTTTAGGGATTATGGCTTGACTCATAAAGGGAACTTGTTATGGGATCAAATTCATATGTTGCATTGGTATGCTTGGGAGCTATGCTTGAGATACGATTATACTTGTGGCTCTAGGATGAATGCTACACATCTTCCGTTTTCATTCAAATTTAATGATAATGAAAGCTTAGCTTCTTATGCTAATGGTATATATGATTATTACGAAGTGGAACGAATAGAAGAATTTGTTGCTTTTAAGGGTGCTTAAGAAATTGAATCAGATGGCTACAGAATGTCCTCTTAAAGTCAGATTCCGTTTTTGATGCATTGTTTTTCTTGTTTTGATGAAACTATCGATTCTATCAGTGGAATAAGCCATGAAAAAGTTATATTACAGTAGCTACAATGCAAAATAAAATATGAATTTGTTTGCAATAGTACTTAGAGTACTGATTTCCTTTATTATACTAACGGATCTTACGGAGCTTTCTATTGATTCTTGTGTGGATGAAGTGATCAAAGATCGAGGAGGTCTCGATATGAGGAGAAGGAGTAGAGGCAAGAGATCAAGCTTGGGGATGCCCAAGGCACCTCGAGTAAATATTCAAGGAGACTCAAGCAAAAGTAAGCTGGTCAAGTCAAAAGAAGGTTCCTGACTATCTAGTAAATGAGTGCACGAAGAAAGGGAATGGCATGTTCACAAACTGGTACTTTACTCCCGTTAGGTATGTTTTCTATGCTTGGGGATGCCCCGGAAGGCATCCGATCTCTCTTCAACAAGTATCGGTATGTTTTCGTCTTTGTTCCGTTCACGTGATACGTGCAAATCTTGGACCGTATTTTGTGTTTATTTTTCATTTCTCTTTTATGCACCATGTTGGTATGAGAAAGTCCATGGTTTATTTATAGGATGCTCATTGCACTTCACTTATATCTTTTGAGTATGGCTCTATAGAATGCTTCATGTCCTTCACTTATATCATTTGAAGTTTGGATTGCCTGTTTCTCTTCACATAGAAACCCGTTGTTTGAATAATTCTCTTTTGCTTAACTTATATTTATTAGAGCATGGTATTTTGTAGAAAGAATTACTCTCTTGCTTCAGTTATATCTATTTCGATAGTCACCAGGAATTGGTCCTTTGCCTGGTTGGTCATAAAATCCTACATAAAACTTATGGATCACTGAATATGATATGTTTGATTCCTTGCAATAGTTTTGCGATACAGAGATGGTAATATGGGGAGGTACTAGTAAATGGTTGTGGTTAGTAAGAATATTGGTGTTAAGGTTTGTGATTCCCGAAGCATCCATGTGTAGTCTCTCATTGTGCTATAAGTTAGAGCATGGTTTATTATTGCTTGTCTTCCTTATGAGTGGCGGTCGGGGACGAGTAATGGTATTTTCCTACAAATCTATCCCCCTAGGGTCATGCGTAGTAGTACTTTGCTTTGAGGGCTAATAAACTTTTGCAATAAGTATATGAGTTCTTTATGACTAATTTGAGTCCATGGATTATACACACTCTTACCTTTTCGCAATTTGCTAGCCTCTACGGTACCGTGCATTGCCCTTTCTCACATTGAGACATGGTGCAAACTTCGTCGGCGCATCCAAACCCCGTGATATAATACGCTCTATCGCACATAAGCTTTATTATATCTCCCTCAAAACAGCCACCATACCTACCTATTATGGCTTTTCCATGGCCATTCCGAGATATATTGCCATGCAACTTCCACCACTTCCGTTTGATGACTTCAGCATTCATTGTCATATTACTTTGCATGATCATATAGACGACATAGTAGTTGTGGCTCAGCCACCGTTCATCATTTTTCATACATGTTACGCTAGATCATTGCACATCCTGTTACATGTCAGAGGCATTCATATAGAGTCATACTTTGTCATAGGTATTGAGTTGTAATTTTTCGTTCTTTTGAGTTATAAGTAAATAGAAGTGTGATGATCGTCATTATTCATTTTTAGAGCAGTGCCCCAGTGAGGAAAGGATGATGGAGACTATGATTTCCCCACAAGTCGGGATGAGACTCCGGACAATGAGAGAGAGAAAAAGAAAAAAACAAAGAAAAAAAAGAAAAAGAAAAAATAAACAAAGAGAGAAGGGGCATTGTTAGTATCCTTGACCACACTTGTGCTTCAAAGTAGCAAAATGTTTTTCATACGGAGAGTCTCCTATGTTGTCACTTTCATATACTAGTGGGAATTTTTCATTATAGGATTAGATGCACACCCACTTAGCTTTCATATTTAGCTTTCATACACTTATAGCTCTTAGTGCATTCATTGCTTGGCAATCCCTACTCCTCGCATTGATATCGATTGATGGGCATCTCCATAGCCCGTTGGTTAGCCGCGTTGATATGAGACTTTCTTACTTTTTTTGTCTTCTCCATATTTACACCTATCATCGTACTCTATTCCACCCGTAGTGCTATATCCATGGCTCGCGTTCATGTATTGCATGAGGGTTGAAAAAGCTAAAGTGCGTTAAAAAGTATGAATAAGTTGCTCGGCTTGTCATCGGGGTTGTGCATGATAAATACTTTGTGTTAAGAAGACAGAGCATGACAAGACTATATGATTTTGTAGGGATAGCTTTCTTTAGCGTTCATATTTTGAAAGACATGATTGTTTCTTGGGATCCCTGAGTATTGATGTCTTTATGTCAAATTATAGATTATTGCTTTGAATCACTCATGTCATAATATTCATGCCATGACTAGATATATGGTCAAGTTTATGCTAGGTAGCATTTGACATCAACAATTATTTTTTTATCATTTACCTACTCGAGGACGAGTAGGAATTAAGTTTGGGGATGCTGATAAGTCACCGTCATATCTATAATTTTTGATTGTTTCATGCCATTATTATACAACCTTAACATATTTTGGCAACTTTTTATATGATTTATTGGACTAACCTATTGATCCAGTGCCCAGTGCCAGTTCCTATTTTTGCGTGTATTTTGTATCGCAGAAAATCCATATCAAACGAAGTCCAAATGCAATAAAATTTTACGGAGAATTGTTTTGGAATATATGTGATTTTTGGGAGTTGGAATCACCGCAAACGGCAGCCCACACAGCCCATAATACACCAGGGCACGCCCCATGCCCCTGGCATGTCGTGGTGGGTTGTTCTCTCCTCGAACATCGGTTGGAGCTCTACTTCGGGCGCAAGGAAGCTTATATCCCGAAAAAAATTGTGTTAAAATCTCAGCGCAATCGGAGTTGCGGATCTCCCGGAATATAAGAAATGGTTTTCAGCCAGATCTTAGGAAAGCAAAACAGAAGAGAACAAAGAGTGAGATCCAATCTCGGAGGGTCTTCCGCCCCTCCGCCGCCATGGAGGCTGTCGGTGTCAAAACCGGCGGATCTCGGGTAGGGGGTCCCGAACTGTGCGTCTAGGCGGATGGTAACAGGAGACAAGGGACATGATGTTTTTACCCAGGTTCGGGCCCTCTCGATGGAGGTAAGACCCTACTCTTGCTTGATTAATATTGATGATATGGGTAGTACAAGAGTAGATCTACCATGAGATCAAGGAGGCTAAACCCTAGAAGCTAGCCTATGGTATGATTGTTGTTCGTCCTACGGACTAAAACCCTCCGGTTTATATAGACACCAGACAGGTTAGGGTTACACAGAGTCGGTTACAATGGTAGGAGATCTACATATCCGTATCGCCAAGCTTGACTTCCACGCCAAGGAAAGTCCCATCCGGACACGGGACGAAGTCTTCAATCTTGTATCTTCATAGTCTTGTAGTCCGGCCGTGATGATACTTCGGCTATCCGGACACCCCCTAGTCCAGGACTCCCTCAGTAGCCCCTGAACCAGGCTTCAATGACGACGAGTCCGGCGCGCATATTGTCTTCGGCATTGCAAGGCGGGTTCCTCATCCGAATACTTCATAGAAGGTTTTGAACACAAGGACAGTGTCCGGCTCTGCAAAACAAGTTCCACATACCACCGTAGAGAGAATAACTTTTGCACAGATCTGCTGACGTATTCCGCGGCGTGACATCACACCACGGCCAGGCCTTTATATGAATCATTTTTTACTGTTCCACCTCAGCGCGTTTAGCGAGGCGGTTTCCCTGGCACGTCTTATCAAAGCATAGATCGTGCCCCCTTATTCCGGGATTCCCATCAATACGGACGTGGGTAACCCATCCGCGCCATTGATTACGGCGCTTGGGAGATAAGCGAGTTTTACCAGCTGGTGGGGACGATAGCTTCGTCCGTCCATATAAGGGGATAAGGATCCACCTTTTCACCTACGCCTTCTTCCTCCTTTGCTCATCCATTTTCGCGCACTCGAGCTCCAGCGCCCAATTCCGCACACCCCACCTCAACCTTCTCCAACTATGTCCAGAGCGGGAGACAGGTGGATGGCCTCCTACGTTACGGAGGGGCACATCACAAGACTGCGGGAGGCCGGATACTTGTCCGGCGACATCGCGTGTCAGCTACCCGACGAGGGGCAGCTCATCCCCACTCCTGTGCCCCATGAGAGGGTGGTGTTCCTCACCCACTTCCTCCGCGGACTAGGTTTTCCACTTCACCCATTTGTCCGGGGGGCTCATGTTCTACTATGGCCTGGATTTCCACGATCTTGCCCCAAACTTCATCCTCAATATCTCGACGTTTATCGTCGTGTGCGAGGCCTTCCTCTGCATCCAACCCCACTTCGGCTTATGGTTGAAGACCTTTAGCATCAAGCCGAAGATAGTGGGCGGCCGACAGCCAGAGTGCGTAGGCGCTATGGTGGGCAGGATGCCCAATGTCCTTTGGCTCGAGGAATCCTTCGTGGAGACAATAAAGGGGTGGCAATCGGGGTGGTTCTACATCACCGAGCCGCGCGACTCCAACTGGGCGGCGACCCCCGAATTCAGATCTGGCTCCCCCACATGGCTCACATCATGGAAAGAGACGGGCCTGAAGTGGGGTGATTCTGAAGAGCTGACCGGACTCCAAACATGTGTCCGAAACCTGGTGGACAAGAAGGTCAAGCTTGTCCACGTAGTCCAGGTCATGCTCATCCGCCGGATTCTCCCATGCCAGGAGCGGGCCTTTAATTTGTGGGAGTTTGATCTGGCACAGCACCGAACCTTGAGCCGGCTCTTCGACACTACGTACGAAGATGCCTGGAAGGTGTTGTTCAAGGGCGCCGAAGCCCCCGCATCCGCTAACAAAGATCGCAGATACAGCTTGCAGCGTCAAGCCGGCGAGGTAAGTTATTTTACCCTTTACGGGACTCTTTTTTCATAGTTTGACTCTATGCGGGATCTAAAACTCCCTAATCTTTGTGACAGTCTGAAGGACGTCGAACAGATTAACTGTCGGCTCCTTTGCCGGAAGACCCAGTAGACGCCCGATTAGCCAGGGCTGCTGGCTCCGGTACCCATGTGGTGCCGGAGAAGAAGGCTAAGAAGGAGGCCACGGAACTCGAAGGAGCTCCCGACGCCAGTCTTGTCGATTCTGAAGCGAATCTTCTCCCGAGAACGAGGAGGAGGAAAAAGCTTCTCCCCGGCCGGGAGGAGAGGAAAAGGAAGGCCGCCCCAACTGGGGAGGCAGGAGGGTCTAAGAAGGGAAGGACCCTTCCTCCGGACTTCTCCACCAACGTCGACGATGACGAGGAGGAGTGGCCAACGAGGGCCAAGCCCCTGGCGAGATCGTAAGTGTCCGGATACCCCTGGCTTTTTTATCATTGCATAGTGTTCTCTAATGCTGAACAATTATGCAGCCCGCCCAAGGGCGAGTTTGCCACTTCGTCGAGCGGGTCCCTGGGTTCGTCGGAAATGGAGAGTACTTCACTTCCGGCCGCCTCCTCGCCTCACGCTGCGGACGACGCCGAGGTGGGGCCCCAAGGGGGGCCTGGTCAAGAGGAGGTGGCGCAGGAGGCGCCGCAAGGCGACCTCCCGGACTCCAGGCGCGTGGGGGGCGAGACCCCCAGGGGCTCTATGCCCGACCGTTGTCCGGACTCCATAACGGAACCTTCTGCGGCTCCGAAGTCTGGCAAGCGGCCCCTTCGTAAGAAGGGTAAGACGTCGGTGTCCTCCGTCCAACCGGAGGCACCGGATAACGTACTGGAGGCGCTTAACTGCGCCTCCATCGAGGAGGAGCACCGCACTGTTATGAGTGCGGTGATCCGGACAGTTCAGTCCGCCAAGAGCGGGCTGACCGAAGCCTGTACCAGCCTTCTAACAGGCTTTGAGGTAATTTTAGAATATGTAAAAATATTACCGCATAGACAGAAGTTCTCGATGCTTAGTTCGGTGTTCAGAAAGAAAAGCGGACTAAGCATCTAAAAGATATACGCAGGAGTCTAACATAAGTATGTCAATATGGGAATGCAGGGCAGCCGACCTCTGCCGACCGATCATGCGGAGGTCAATGCATTGAAGCAGAGCCTCGAGCGGTCCGAAAACGAGCTCGGCCTTGCCAAGAAGCAGCTCGAGGACAAGGAAGGTAAGTAATACCTTATAGAAAGGTTTCGGTTGCGAAAAATAACAAGAATAACATGGGTACTGCAGGGGCCACGAACGCGGTGGTGATCCTGAAGGAAGCGGTGTCCGTGGCCGAAAGCAAAGCGGCCGCGGAGCGCACCGAGCGAGAGAAGGGGGAGGCGGAGGTGCGGCAAGAGCTCCGTGCTCGTGAAAAACACGAGGGTTTGGAGCGTGACTCAAGACCCGAGAGTCCGAGCTTGCCTCGGCTCTTGAGAGTGCCAAAGCTGCTAAGGCCAAGGCCCAAAAAGCCCTCCAAGAAATTGAATCATTAAAGAAGATAGCGGCGGGTAAGGCATTCTTTATGCAAAGCAAGCATGTGAAAGTGAATTACCTATTACTTACCCGGATTCGGAGCTCTCCAGGAGCATTCACAGATCTGCCTTGTAGTGTGTCTGATGCTGCCGCATTCTACCTTGGCAAGGAGGGGAGCTCAATGGAGATGGTGTTCTGGTCTCAATATGCTGAGGCCGGACATCCGATGCCCCTAAGCGACCAGCTGAAGCAGCTGGTCGAGCTCCACAAGGTCGCCGAACAGGCCATGAAGGGCCTCATAGTTCGGCTGTGGCCATTGGAAGCCATGCCTGGGAGCTACTTTGGGCTAGTCACGGCTGGTGGACGCCTGTCCACGGGTTGAAGTCATCAAGCGCTCTGTCTGCATTGAAGGTGTCCGTCGGGCCCTTTCCCGTGCTAAAGTGCACTGGGGCGAGCTGGATGCGGAGAAGCTTGTGACGGACGGGCCACCGAAGGGCAAGGAGCATCGCACACCCGAAATGTACTATGAGGGCCTCTCAAGGGTGCCCGCCGAATAGCGGATGAGTGCTCCAAAGATGTAATTGTTGAATAGAGTCGCATTTGTTATCCTGTACGCTGAAAACTTGTTCATATGCGCTAAGCAACGCTTGTTAATTTAAAATATTACCTTTTGTGCGGCCGTTTATCAAATTTGAGAGATGGCAAGTCGTTGGCTTCAGCCCCCATGCCACGAGTGCTGGCGTGTTCGGGATAAACTTGAGCACTCTTGTTCCCATTCTTGGGTCCATCTAGGGAGGCGCTCAACGCAACGAACAAGGCAACAGGACTTATACTTCTTGAACACTCTCACTTAGCCATAGAATTCTATAATTTTAAATTTCGGCGAAGCCCCTAGTATTCGGAAGACCGAGTTCGGGGCACTATCCACTCCTTGGCCGGACAATTCCGGTTCCTCGCTCTAAGCGGCATAAGTCTTTAGGGACCCGAAAAAACCTCTTGAACAGCGACCGGCTCTCGCCCTATCATGACGGTCAGTTTTAGCTTTCTCCACTGAGGTGCTCGACCCAGCTCAACTGGGGCACAATCGCAGTGGTTCTCCCGATGCTACCTTAGCCGATATAACGGAACGTAAGGTACCAAAACACGGGAGCCGGGCAAACCCAACTATTGACCCAAGACATGATTCAGAGCCGATGCATATAATGCTATAAGTTCGGGGTGCCGCACTTGTGAAAGTGTTCGGACTTGTCAAACCATAATTTTGGGGTACTTAAGCCCCTGGTGTATTGGCCGTACCAAAGTGTACGGGTGCAACATGTCATGAAATGAACATATATATAGATAAAGAAAGGAGTACAATAATAGGCAAAAGCTATGTATTGTTTATTCAAAAAGGTACTGCAATGAAGGCGTAACGATACAAATAGTGCGATAAGCAAGGGATGGGACTATCTAACATGTCCCTCCGTGGGTAAGCTGCGGGATGGTATGTAAAACAGGTATAATGCTCGTAATAGAGACCACCAACACTCGACATGGCTTTCTCGCTTCCTGGCTGTTGCATCGTGAGTTCGGGCGATTCTAGTGCTGGACAGGACTTCGAAAACGGAGTCCTGAAAGTAAGAAAAGGAAGAAAAATAAAAAGAAAAGAATGACACAATCGGGAGCCCACAGTGCGGTTGAGCCGCATTCGGGCGTGCCGTGGTCGTGCCCTCCCTTATGCCCATGGTATCTCCGGGCGTAGTTATGTACGCGTAGTACCGGCTTCGCAATTTCGCGAGGGTTGGGGTTGGGGCGGATTGCTACGCTGGCGTGCTTGAATCGTGCCAGCGGTCTTGTTGTAGGTTACTCCGCACGCTTGATGTTGTCCGGACGCTTAGTGGCCGGACTCGAGAATTGCTGTGAGAGGCTGCTTTGCACCTCCGCCGCGAGGGTCAGCTGTGCTCCTCCGCTCGGAGAGAGCGTTCGGTGTTTCCATTGACCGTGATTACTCCTCGAGGGCCTGGCATCTTGAGCTTGAGGTATGCGTAGTGCGGCACCGCATTGAACTTTGCAAATGCGGTTCGTCCTAGCAGTGCATGATAGCCGCTGTGGAACGGGACGATGTCGAAGATTAACTCATCGCTTCGGAAGTTATCCGGGGATCCGAAGACCACTTCGAGTGTAACTGAGCCCGTACAATTGGCCTCTACACCCGGTATGACGCCTTTAAAGGTCGTCTTTGTAGGTTTAATCCTTGAGGGGTCTATGCCCATTTTGCGCCGTATCCCGATAAAGCAGGTTCAGTAGCAGCTACCGTCGTCCATCGTGACTACTGGTGAAGTGAAATCCGTCAATAATTGGGTCAAGAACCAATGCGGCGAAACCGCCGTGACGGATGCTAGTGGGGTGGTCCCTTCGATCGAAGGTGATCGGGCAGGAAGACCATGGGTTGAACTTCGGGGCGACTGGCTCCATCGCATATACTGTAACACCCCGGATGTAACTTTCCATATTTGTAACTCCAACTCTTGCCATTTTCGGCATTGTGATACGATATTCCCTCCGTGGTTGGGTTTTTCTTCTTTTTTGCATTTTGTCCATGTCATGCATCTCATATCATGTCATCATGTGCATCGCATTTTCATACGTGTTCGTCTCATGATTCCGAGCATTTTCCCCGTTGTCCGTTTTGCAATCCGGCACTCCTATGTCCCCCGGCGTCCCCTTTTTCGTTTTTCCGTGAGCGGGTACTAAACTTTCTCCGAATGGACCGAGGTTTGTCAAGTGGCCTTGGTATACCACCGGTAGACCACCTGTCAAGTTTCGGGTCATTTGAAGCTCGTTTGGTACTCCAACGGTTAACCGCACTCTCGCAAAAGCCTCTTTTAAGTTGCAGCCCAACACCCTTTCAAAACAGCCCAATAACCCATCTAACTCCCTTCCATGCTCTCAGTCGTCGGATCACGATCGTGTGGGTGAAAACTACACCTCATTTGGAGCTTCCTAGCTCCTTCTACCTATAAATATGCATCTCCCCCTCCAAATCCGGATCCCAAACCCTAGCCCCGCTCCCTCCGCGCGCCGGACACGTCTGGTCCGCTACCGCCGCTGCCCAGCCAATCAGGGCCGCCACATGGCGCCGGCCACCAGCGCCCGCCCGGCCGCTTTAACCCGTCTTGAGCCGCGCCCGGCCCGTCTGCCACGCCTCCCAGCCCGTCCCGGCCCCCGCCGCCGCCACCGGACCTCGCCGCCGCCCGGCCGGCCGTCGCCGCCCGCCTCGCCGCGCCCGCGTCCGGCTCGTCGTCTTGAATCCGCCCGGCCGCGCCGCCGCCCGCCGGCGCCCTCTCCGGCGCCTCCCGAGGCCGGCCCGGCCTCTCCTTCTCCCTCTCCGGCCGCCGCGCCGCCGGCAGTCTCAATCCAGCCACGGATCCGATCGGATCTAGATCGGGGTTGACTTTCTCCTTCCCCCCGAATTCATCTAAGTCTTTAATTCTATGATAATTTGTTGCATATTCTTCATGCCATAACTCCGCACCTGGGGCTCCGTTTGTGGCGTATAGCATACCAAAATGTTCGCCTAGATGAGTAGATCATTTCATCTCATTGCATCTTTTTCATTTGAGCTCATCGTGATGCACGAAATGCTGTTAGAAGTGGGCTATGTGATGTTAGTTTCTGTTTCGTAACAGAACATGCACTTTTGTCATTTTTGCCATGATTGATGTGTGCATCCTATGAATTTTAGTCCTACATGTGTTTTGTAATATGCCATGCCATCTTTCCAGGGGTGTATGCCATGTATTTTTGTGATCTCTGTGGTGACTAGCACAAGTATGCAAACTAGGCTTCCTGATGTTGCTGTTTTCAGCCCCTGTTTTGCTGATATTTTTATGCCATGTTAACTTGATGCTACCGAGAGATCCATGCATATTTTGAGATACTTCAGTAAGGATGTTTTGAATATATGGTTATGATATATCCATACATGCCCTTGTTTGCAATTATGGAGTGCCATAGCTTGAGTCAATCGAGCTCTACGTTTGCTAGAAAATGTTTCCTGGCAGATTGTTCACGTGTTATTCAATTTTGCCAAGGTTGTTGTAGTTGATCCGTGTATGCTATGATGTTGTTTTTGCCATGTATAGCTTCTATGCCATGTCTTCTAGATGGATGTATGCTTAGTTTATCATGAAATGCTCTGTACTGGGTGCATTGAGCTCCTAAACATGCATACTTGTTATCTGTTTTTGGCATGTCCTGTTGCTGAATCTGTTAACGAAACTTGCTATGTTTACATGGGTGCTATTACATTTTCTGTTCCCTTTTGGCTCATGGTCAGTAAGGGTCTTTTGTTTGCTATGTTTACATGGGTGCTATTACATTTTCTGTTCCCTTTTGGCTCATGCTCTATCCATCCATGCCCTTGTTTGCAATTATGGAGTGCCATAGCTTGAGTCAATCGAGCTCTACTTTTGCTATAAAATGTTTCCTGGCAGATTGTTTACATGTTATTCAATTTTGCCAAGGTTGTTGTGGTTGATCCGTGTAGGCTATGAGGTTGTTCTTGCCATGTGTAGCTTCCATGACATGTCTTCTTGATATATGTATGCTTAATTTATCATGAGATGCTCTGTAGTGAGTGCATCGAGCTCTTAAACATGCCTACTTGTTATCTGTTTTTGCCATGCCCTGTTGCTGAATCTGTTAACGAAACTTGCTATGTTTACATGGGTGTTATTATATTTTATGATACCTTATGGCTTATGGTCAGTAAGGGACTTTTGTTTTATGCTTTGAGTAGATTCATGCTATGCCTTGTTTTGCTATTATAAGTTCATGTAGCCTGCTGTTTCAGTGCTCTGAACATTGCTTCCTGATGCTGATTTTGCCATGTTCAGTAATTTCACTAAGTCTGTGAAGCTGATATATATTGCACTTTTGCCATGCTTGTTTGGACCTGTTATGATGTGATTTAGCCGTAGCTCAGTGTTCATATTTTGTTAAGCATCTTGAGTAGATCACTGCCATATGCTTTCCTGGTACGTTTGGGTGTAGTAGCTCAATTTCTTGTTGCTTGCTATGTGGTATCATGCTGTTAATGGCAGATTTGTGCCATTCTTGTTTTGCTTGTCATTTGCAAACCGTGCATCCGATTCCGGTGATCTTTATATCGATTTCAACCGAAATCATCTCACATTTCCAGCGGCATACTTGGTTTGCCAAGCTGATGCCTGGTTCATCATTTTCCTTCCGGAGCACGCATACGCATTGCATATCACATCCCGCATATCATGCCATATATTGCATCATGTTGCTTGTGCATTGCACTGTGATTTATTGTGGTTCCTTTGTTTGTGTCCTTGCTTTGAGTAGAGCCGGGAGACGAGTACGTGAACGAGGAACCTGTTGAGAACGCTTACGAGGATCAAGCTTTCGACAACTCTGAGAACTTTGCAGGCAAGATCACCATACCCTCGAAATCACTTCTATATTTGCTTGCTAGATGCTCGCTCTTTTGCTATGCCTATGCTACGATGCCTATCACTTGCTATATCGTGCCACCCATATTGCCATGTCAAACCTCTAACCATCCTTTCCTAGCAAACCGTTGTTTGGCTATGTTACCGCTTCGCTCAGCCCCCTCTTATAGCGTTGCTAGTTGCAGGTGAAGATGAAGTTTGTTCCTTTTTGGAACACGGAGATGTTGTTCCTTGTTGGAACATGTTTACTTGTTGGGGATATCACAATATATCTTCTATAATTAATGCATCTATATACTTGGTAATGGGTGGAAGACTCGGCCTTATGCCTGGTGTTTTGTTCCACTCTTGCCGCCCTAGTTTCCGTCATACCGGTGTTATGTTCCTTGATTTCGCGTTCCTTACGGTTGGGTGATTTATGGGACCCCTTGACAGTTCGCTTTGAATAAGACTCCTCCAAAGAAGGCCCAACTTTGGTTTTACCATTTGCCACCTAAGCCTTTTTCCCCGGGTTTTCGCGAGCCCGAGGGTCATCTTTATTTTAACCCCCGGACGGTGCTCCTTCGAGTGCTGGCCCGAAATGAGCAGATCAAGGGGCCACCACGGGAAACTTCGGGCTTGGTTTTACTCGTAGGCTGTCTCATCCGGATGTGCCCTGAGAACGAGATATGTGCAGCTCCTATCGGGATTTGTCGGCACAATCGGGCGGCTTTGCTGGTCTTGTTTTATTGCTGTCGAAATGTCTTGTAGTCCGGGATTCCGAGACTGATCGGGTCTTCCCGGTAGAAAGAATATCCTTCGTTGACCGTGAGAGCTTATAATGGAGTAAGTTGGGACACCCCTGCAGGGTATTATCTTTCGAAAGCCGTGCCCGCGGTTATGAGGCAAATGGGAATTTGTTAATGTCCGGTTGTAGAAAACCCGAAGTTGACCTTAATTAAAATACACATCAACCGCATGTGTAACTGTGATGGTCTCTTCTCGGCGGAGTCCGGGAAGTGAACACGGTGTTGGAGTTATGTTTGACGTAAGTAGTTCAGGATCACTTCTTGATCGCTACTAGCTTCACGACCGTGCTTTGCTTCTCTTCTCGCTCTCTTTGCGTAATGTAGCCACCATATATGCTAGTAAACTGCTGCAGCTCCACCTCACAACTCTGTCCTTCCTATAAGCTTAAATAGTTTTGATCTCATGGTGTGAGATTGCTGAGTCCCCGTGACTCACAAATTCTACCAAAACAGTTGCGAGTGCCGACGATGCCGGTGGAGGTGACGCAACCGAGCTCAAGTGGGAGTTCGACGAGGAACGTGGTCGTTACTATGTGTCTTTTCCTGATGATCGATGGTGGAGCCCAGTTGGGTCGATCGGGATCTGTGTAGCATTTGGGGTATCTTCTTTTATTTTGGTTCCGTGAGTCGGACCTTGAGTGTATTCTGGATGATGAATGTTTATTTATGTATTGTGTGAAGTGGCATTTGTAAGCCAACTATGTATCTCTTTCCCTTATGTATTACATGGGTTGTGTGAAGATTACCTCACTTGCGACATTGCTTTCAATGCGGTTTTGCCTCTAAGTCGTGCTTCGACACGTGGGAGATATAGCCGCATCGAGGGCGTTACATATACGTCCCTTAGTGCATGTTTCCGCTCCCTTTTGGGTATATGGGTTGCGTATATCATGTTCACCGTCCGCACTTGTGTGGGAAAACCCTTCTGTCCTCTATTGTTCGGCGGCCGGGGCTCTTCCTCGTCATCGCTATGCAGCCCTTGTCATTGAGTTCGGCACTTAACTTGCCTACTTGCTTGGACACCCAACAATCCCTGTTGGTGTGATTGGCCGGTTTTTCAGGGGTGCCATGTATCTGGCACGAGCGATCAAGTATTCGGTCCACGTTGGACGGGCCCTGGGTATTTGTTTTGAATGGCTTCTTCCGTTGACCGGGTTTAGAGCCTTTGAATCCGGCATTGGCGGCCGTATCTTCAGCATTATCGCCGTTAATGCGGCGCTTGTTCTTGTTGCGACGCGACCTGCCATTGCTGTCCTTGATATCCAAACTATCAGGGTGTTTGGCAAAGTTGTTGCTTCGAGCTAGCCAGCTGTCCTCTCCCGCACAAAAGCGGGTCATGAGTGTTGTGAGGGCTGCCATGGATTTCTTCTTTTCCTGTCCTAGGTGTCGGGCAAGCCATTCGTCACGGATGTTATGTTTGAAGGCTGCAAGGGCCTCTGCATCCGGACAGTCAACGATTTGATTTTTCTTTGTTAGGAACCGTGTCCAGAATTGTCTGGCCGATTCTTCCGCTGCTGAATTATATGGCTGAGGTCATCGGCGTCTGGTGGTCGCACATATGTGCCCTAGAAGTTATCAAGGAATGCGGCTTCCAGGTCCTCCCAACAACCAATTGATTCTGCTGACAAGCTGTTGAGCCAATGCCGAGCTGGTCCTTTAAGCTTGAGTTGGAGGTATTTGATGGCATGTAGATCATCACCGCGGGCCATGTGGATATGGAGGAGATAGTCCTCGATCCAGACCGTAGGATCTGCGGTACCATCGTATGATTTGATGATCCATTACTTCATATGTGAAGCATAGTGGGTGTGTGGCGCCTCTGTATTGGGCTATATCACGACGTAGCTCATATGAGCTTTGTCTACCGTGCTCGGCCTGGCCGGGTTTGCTGTATCCGGCGCGACGGTAATCATCCCGAGTCGTTGGGCGCCCACGCGATCTGTATATCTATCTTGTATGTTTTGCCTTATCTTCCAATATATCTCGCAAGTCCGGTGCATTTTCCCGTGCCTTGGTACTTTTTGAGCGGCGTCGGGGTGTGGCTTGAGCGGAGGGCCGAGAGGCTTCTCTGTCGCGGCCACGGGGTGGCCGGTCTGCCATGTCGTGCGCTGGTGACTTGGGTGCTTCCTCCTCTGATCGAGGCAACGGCCTGCGTTTGGGGTAGCTTTTGGAGGGGCGTTCGAGTTCATACTCTTCGGCTGCAAGGACTTCAGTCCATCTGTCAGCTAGCAGGTCTTGGTCAGCTCTAAGCTGTTGCTGCTTTTTCTTGAGGCTGTTTGCCGTGGCTATAAGCCTGCGTTTGAAACGCTCCTGTTCGGCGGGATCCTCAGGCACGACAAATTCGTCGTCGTCGAGGCTTGCCTCATCTTCGGAGGGAGGCGCATAATTATCGTCCTCGACCTCTCTTTCTGCCACACTGTGTGCGGACTTGCTTCTCCCTCCTCCTGTCTTTGAGTCCTCTTTGGAGGGTTGTCTTCGCACCGTCCGGTGTTATTATCTCCGTGCGGAATCACCGTTTTTGCTGTGGCAGGATTTAGAGCGGCGCCGCTGACGCCGGCGCTTCGATTGCTTTTTGGAGGGGTCATCCTCCGTTGTTCCATTACCGTTCCCATCTTTCGGGATGTCCACCATGTATATGTCGTATGACGATGTGGCCTTCCGAGGCCCTCGTAGGCGCTGGGTCTTGGTCGCCTCCGCATCGCCGTCCATACCGTCGATGTCTTGAGTCAAAGTCGAGCATGTCGGTTAAATCATCGACAAGTGGCTAGAAAGTGGGTGGTGGGTGGGCGTTGAATTTCTTCGCCGTCCATATCCCAACCTTCCCGTCCGTAGTCCAGCCAAGGCTCTCTGGATAAAGAGAGAGACTTTAGTGAATTCAGGATGTCGCCAAAGGGCGAGTGCTGAAAGATGTCCGCGGCAGTGAACTCCATGACCGGCGCCCAATCGGATTCGATTGGCAGGGGCGCGGAGGGTTCGGACTGCGAAGAGGAGTCCGGCACCCTCAGGTCAAGGTCTTCGCAAAGGACAGGCATGGAGTTCGGCTCAATCGCTGTAGAGATCGTAGCTCCCGAGGCGGCGTCCAACCACTCGTCCTCGATCGGGGAATCCGGCTCCGGATTAATGTCGGAGCGGATGCTGGTGCGGCCTCCAGGGCACTGTTCGGCGGCAGAGCTAGATCATACCCATCGAGACAGTGCGGCACGCTCGGCTGTGGCTCGAATCCGTCGAAGATCAAGTCTCCGCGGACATCAGCCGTATAGTTCAAACTTCCAAATCTGACCTGATGGCCAGGGGCGTAGCTTTCGATCTGCTCCAGATGGCCAAGCGAATTGGCCCGCAGTGCAAAGCCGCCGAATATGAAGATCTGTCCAGGGAGAAAAGTCTCACCCTGGACTGCGTCGTTGTTGATGATCGAAGGAGCCATCGGGCCTATCGGTGACGATACGTAGGAACTCTCAATGAAAGCACCAATGTCGGTGTCAAAACCGCGGATCTCGGTAGGGGGTCCCGAATCGTGCGTCTAGGCGGATGGTAACAGGAGACAAGGGACACGATGTTTTACCTGTGTTCGGGCCCTCTCGATGGAGGTAATACCCTACTCCTACTTGATTAATATTGATGATATGGGTAGTACAAGAGTGGATCTACCACTAGATCAAGGAGGCTAAACCCTAGAAGCTAGCCTATGGTATGATTGTTGTTCGTCCTACGGACTAAAACCCTCCGGTTTATATAGACACCGGACAGGTTAGGGTTACACAGAGTCGGTTACAGTGGTAGGAGATCTACATATCCGTATCGCCTTGCCTTCCACGCCAAGGAAAGTCCCATCCGGACACGGGACGAAGTTTTCAATCTTGTATCTTCATAGTCTTGGAGTCCGGCCGTGATGATAGTTCGGCTATCCGGACACCCCCTAGTCCAGGACTCCCTCAGAGGCCATGGACCAGAGGGGGAACTCTCCGCCCATCTAGGGGGGAGGCCAAGGAAGAAGAAGAAGGAGGGGGCTCTCCCCCCTCTCTCCTGGTGGTGTCGGAGTGCCGCCGGGGCTAGGATCGTGACGGTGATCTACACCAACAATCTTGCTACCGTCAACACCAAATTTCTCCCCCTCTATGTAGCGGTGTAACATCTCTTCTCCCCGCTGTAATCTCTACTTAAACATGGTGCTCAACTCCATATATTATTTCCCAATGATCTATGGTTATCCTATGATGTTTGAGTAGATCTGTTTTGTCCTGTGGGTTAATCGTGATCTTGGTTGGTATGATTGTATATTTTTTTATGGTGTTATCCTACGGTGCCCTCCATCTCGCGCAAACGTGAGGGCCCCGCGATGTAGGGTGTTGCAATACGTTCATGATTTGCTTATGGTGGGTTGCGAGCCTGACAGAAGCTTAAACCCGAGTAGGTGGTTTGTTGCGTATGTGAAAAAAAGGACTTGATACTTAATGCTATGGTTGGGTTTCACGGCCTTAATGATCTTTTGTAATTGCGGATGCTTGCTAGGGGTCCAATCATAAGTGCATATGATCCAAGTAGAGAAAGTATGTTAGCTCATGCCTCTCCCTCATATAGAATTGCAAGAATGATTACCGGTACTTGTTATCGATTGCCTGGGGACAGCTGACTTTCTTGTTGACAAAAGCTATCTACTTTTATTACCTTGCAATGTATTCGTAGTTTTGTTCTCGCAAAGTACTCGTAGTTTTATTCTTGCAAAATCGTTTCATACTTGTTTTAGGTAAAGCAAATGTTAAGTGTGCGTATAGTTGTATTGTTGGTCGATAGAATTTGAGGGAATATTTTTTCTACCTTTAGCTCCTCGTTGGGTTTGACACTCTTATTTATCGAAGAAGGCGAACGATCCCATATACTTGTGGGTTATCAACATCTTCTATGGTTGTGAATAGCCATTAATTATTTTCAAACTTGAGCAAATTAGTTGAAGTTGGACAAGGAATACAACGTAATGAGTTATGTTTGGGTATATTTGCATAGAAGTTATATCGTTATGGATCCTCCAACATGTGGTGTATGACTAGGATCTTTTGCTAGCCAAAAACTCATACTAAGTAGAGATACTACTTGTGCATCCAAAAACCCTTAAACCTAGTTTCTTGCCATGACTGTCCACCATACCTACCTATGGATTGAATAAGATCCTTCAAATGAGTTGAAATCGGTGCATAAGACAATAAAAATTGCTCCTAAATATGTTTGATTTTTTAGTGTAAGGGAAAATTGAGCTTTTTACGAACTTGTGATGGCAAAGTAATAAATGCGACAAACTGCATAATAAAGGTTGCTATCATAAGGGGCAATATAACGTGACGTTCATTTGCATTAAGAGCTTGGGCATACAAAAATTAAAAGCGCATGACAACCTCTGCTTCCCTCTACGAAGTGCCTATCGTTTACTTTTCAGTATTTATGTTTATGCAAGAGTCAATAGTATGCATTCCCATTTCAACCTCAATTACTCTCTAGTTGGCAAGCATCATGTGGTGGGGAAAGATCTAGGCACATATGACCAGTCAAATATATTTGATCATGAGTTATTATTGTTGACAATTATCTCTATGATAAATGAGTTGGGAGGCGAAACATTAAGCCCCTACCTTTCTCTGTGTTCGATGGATGCCATTTGTCCTAAGAATATGATTTGAGTAGTAGCAATCATGGAAGACTATATGATGATTGAGTATGTGGAGCTTACTTAGACTCTGTTGAATAAGTTGAGTTGCAATTGTTTGGTGACTAAGAATAGAGGCTGTTCAGTTTCAAGAGAATTCATTGATTGAACCTTAACATGTGAATTGGTTGCTACTTTAACATGAGAAGTTTTATGAGAACGAATTGTTGTTATGATGCTAGGAAATGTGATTGAAATTATCATTGATCAAACTTATGCACTTTGCTAGCATTCACACTTCATAAATTATTTCTTTTATCATTTACCTACTCGAGGACGAGTAGGAATTAAGCTTGGGGATGCTGATACGTCTCCAACGTATCTATAATTTATGAAGTATTCATGATGTTATATTATCACTCTTAGATGTTTTACAATCATTTTATAGCCACTTTATATCATTTTTTGGGACTAACCTATTGACATAGTGCCCAGTGCCAGTTGTTGTTTTTTGCTTGTTTTTTTTTTACATCGCATAAAATCAATATCGAACGGAGTCCAAACGCAGCGAAACTTTTTGGAGATTTTTTATGGACCAGAAGACACCCGGTGGGCCAAAGAAGTACCAAAGGGGAGCTCCGAGGGGAGCACAACCCACCAGCCCCCCAGGCATGCCCAGGTCGGTTGTGCCCACCTCGGTGGCGTCTCGCACCGCCTCTTCGCCCTATAAATTCCCAAATATTCCAAAAACCACAGGGGTAACCCTAGATCAAAAGTTCCGCTGCCGCAAGCCTCTTTAGCCACGAAAAACCAATCTAGACCCCTTTCTAGCACTCCGCCGGAGGGGGAAATCATCATAGATGGCCATCTTCATCATCCCGGCGGGCACCATGATGAGGAGGGAGTAGTCCACCCTCGGGGCTGAGGGTTTGTACCAGTAGCTATGTGTTTAATGTCTCTCTCTCTCTCTCTCTCGTGTTCTTGAGATTTCACGATCTTGATGTATCGCGGGCTTTGTTAATATAGTAGGATCATATGGTGTTTCCCCCTCTCTATCTTGTTGTGAATTGAGTTTTCCCTTTTAGATTTCGTTCTACCGGAATGAATACTTTTATGAATTTGGGAACACTTTATGTATGTCTTGTTATGAATACCCGTGGTGACAATGGGGTATCATATTGATTCACTTGATATATGTTTTGGCGCTCAACTCGTGGATTCCCGAGGTGACATTGGGGTAATCATGCATAGGGGTTGATGCACGTTCTTTTCTTTGTTTCTCCGGTAGAAATCTTGGGTCACTCATTGAGGTTCGTTATGTTGGATTGAGTATTATGAATCTGAAATTTTTTGATTCATATCATATAATCGACTCACGGATACTCGCGGTGACATTGGAGTATCTAGGTGACATTAGAGTTGGTTTATGTGTATCATAGGGTGTTATTTTAGTACGAACTCTTGGTTAGATCGATCAGAAAGAATAGCTTGGTGTTATTGTAGCACGAACTCTAGAATAGATTGATCGGAAAGAATAGCTTTGAGGTGGTTTCATACCCTACAAACAATTTCTTCTTATGTTCTCCGCTAGATAAGAACTTTGGAGTGATTCTTCATTTCACGTTGAGGGATTGTTATGTGATCCAATTAGATTAGCATTGTTGAGAGATTGCAATAGCGAAAGTATGGACCCTAGGCCTCATTTTCAAGCATTGCAATACCTATTGTGCTCACTTTTGTTACTTGCTACCTTGCTGTTTTTATTGTTCCTATCACAAAAATCAATATCTACTATCGTTACTACACTTTTATCACCATCTCTTCGCCGAACTAGTGCACCTATACAATTTACCATTTTATTTGGTGTGTTGGGGACACAAGAGACTTTTTGTTATTTGGTTGCAGGGATATTTGAGAGAGACCATCTTCATCCTACGCCTCCCATTGATTGATAAACCTTAGGTCATCCACTTGAGGGAAAATTGCTACTGTCCTACAATACTCCGCGCTTGAGGCCCAACACGAGTCTACGAGAACAAGTTGTGTAGTAGACATCAGTCTCACGTCAAGGGGGTACCAGAGGGGCCCACAAGCTCGGGAGGCGCGCCCTAGGGGGGTGGGCGCGCCCCCCTGGCTTGTGGCCTCCTCGGTCACCTCCTAGCCTAGCTCCGGTGCTTTGGGGGTCTCTTTTGGTCCATAAAAAATCACCATAAATTTTCATCCCATTCCGAGAACTTCTATTTCTGCAAAAAAATCGAGACCACGGTAGTTCTGCTGTAAACAGCGTTAGTTCTAATAAAATCATACCAAAACCATATAAAATTGTTGCAAACATGGCATGAATACTTCATAAAGTATAGATACGTTGGAGACGTATCAAGCATCAATTTTCAACCCTTTTCTGACTTCATTTGCAATTTTCCATGCGTTTAATGATTTATTTTTAGCTAAATGACCCTGACATTGAAAAGCACTACAAATGAACTCTGAAAAGGTTGAAACTTGGCATCGTATCATAATTGCACCCACATAGCATGTGCTAAAAAGTTTAGAGGGTTGCGGCAAAAACTGGATGCACTTCATGTACAAACTGGACAATCTCTTTCGAAGAATCAGGGTTTCAGACGAAAACTCATTTACTACAAAGGTATTTCATTTTTTCACATGTAATTGCAGTGATATTCTAGATCAAAGCCATCTAATATGTTGTCTTCACTAGATAAAAAGTCTTCACTTTTTCTTCGCGTGTGTCCCTTGTTTATTGCGCCGTAACCATGGATAATCTTCATCATTTAACATGATGCTTGGGTCAGCCTTCACTTTGAAGGGAGGAATTTCATAAAACTTTTCATAATATTCAGATATGTTTGCCTTGTCCCATGATGTTTCTTTTCCCTAAGAGAACTATGTGGTGTTTTGGCTCATCGTATGATGTATTCGCTTCCTTATCTTTTCTTTTTCTCGGTTTGGTAGACATGTCCTTCACATAGTAAACATGCGCCACATCATTGGCTTGGATGAATGGTTCGTCTATGTACCCAAGATTGTTGAGATTCACTATTGTCATTCCGTACTGCGGGTCTACCTGTATCCCACCTTGTGATAGATTGACCCATTTGCACCAAAACAAAGGGACCTTAAATTCATGTCCATAGTCAAGTTCCCATATCTCCTCTATGTGTTTTCGGCATCAAAGCGGACACCACTGTTTTGGTTGGTGCTCTTTTTATCTTGGGCGATCGTGTAAAATGTATTTCCATTTATCTCATACCCTTGGCAAGTCAATACAGTCGAAAATGGTGTCCTGGCCAACAAGTACAGCTCATCTCCAATAGTGTTGTGCATGAGATGTCTTTGCAACCAACTGCCGAAAGTCCCGATGTGTTCACGTGTAGTCCAGTCGTCAGACTGCTCCAGGTGTTTGGAGCATAGAATATTCTTGTGTTCACTGATATACGGGGCCACCAAGATAGAATTATGTAGAACTATGTAGTGTGCTTGCGCCCATTAATGCCCGTGCCTACATATTATTGAATCTGCTCCTAGCGTGCCTTTTCCAGTCAGTCTCCCCTCATACCGTGATTGAGGGACACCAATCGGCTTAAGGTCAGGAATGAAGTCAACACAAACCCAATGACCTCCTCTGTTTGATGGCCCATGGAGATGCTTTCTTCTGGCCTAGCACGGTTACGAACATATTTCTTTAAGACTCCCATGAACCTCTCAAAGGGGAACATATTGTATAGAAATACAAGATCCAGAATGGCAATCTCGTCGACTAGGTGAACTAGGACATGCATCATAATATTGAAGAAGGATGGTGGGAACACCAACTCAAAACTGACAACACATTGGAGCAAATCATTCTGTAACCTTGGTAGGATTTCTCGATCAATTACCTTATGAGAAATTTCATTGAGGAATGCACATAGCTTCACAATGGCTTATGAACATTCTCTGGTAGAAGCCCCCTCAATGCAGCCGGAAGCAGTTGCGTCATAATCACGTGGCAGTCATGAGACTTTAGGTTCTGGAATTTTTTCTCTGCCATATTTATTATTCCCTTTATATTCGACGAGAAGCCAGACGGGACCTTGATACTGAGCAGGGATTCAAAAAAGATTTCCTTCTCTGCTCTGGTAAGAGCGTAGCTGGCAGGACCTTGGTACTGCTTTGGATGCATGCCGTCTTTTTTCATTCACACGTTGCTGGTCCTCACGTGCCTCCGGTGTATCTTTTCTCTTCCCGTACACACCCAAGAAGCCCAGCAGGTTCACGCAAACATTCTTCATCACATGCATCATGTCGATTGCAGAGCGGACCTCTAGGTCTTTCCAATATGATAGGTCCCAAAATATAGATTTCTTCTTCCGCATGGGTGCATGTCCCTCAACGTCATTCGGAACAGATTGTCCGCCAGGACCCTTACCAAAGATTAGTTGTAAATCCTTGACCATATCAAGTATATCAGCACCAGTATGGAGGATGGGCTTCTTCTGGTGATCTGCCTCACCTTTGAAATACGTACCTTTCTTTCTTAAGGCATGCTTGGTCGGAAGAAATCGATGACGTCCCAGGTACAAACCACTCTATTTCTAGAGCATTGGAAATGAACTAAACTAGCAGTGAGAGATGAAAGGTGAAGGAAATATGCCCTAGAGGCAATAATAAAGTTATTATTTATTTCCTTATATCATGATAAATGTTTATTATTCATGCTAGAATTGTATTAACCGGAAACATAATACATGTGTGAATACATAGACAAACAGAGTGTCACTAGTATGCCTCTACTTTACTAGCTCGTTGAATCAAAGATGGTTATGTTTCCTAACCATAGACATGAGTTGTCATTTGATTAACGGGATCACATCATTAGGAGAATGATGTGATTGACTTGACCGATTCCGTTAGCTTAGCACTTGATCGTTTAGTATGTTGCTTATGCTTTCTTCATGACTTATACAAAGTTCCTGCAACTATGAGATTATGCAACTCCGTTTACGGAGGAACATTTTGTGTGCTACCAAACGTCACAACGAATCGGGTGATTATAAAGGTGCTCTCTGAGATGTCTCCAAAAGTATATGTTGAGTTGGCATGAATCAAGATTAGGTTTTGTCACTCCGATTGTCGGAGAGGTATCTCTGGGCCATCTCGGTAATGCACATCACTATAAGACTTGCAAGCAATGTGGCTAATGAGTTAGTTACGGAATGATGCATTACGGAACGAGTAAAGAGACTTGCCGATGTGAGATTGAACTAGGTATTGGATACCGACGATCGAATCTCGGGCAAGTAACATACCGATGACAAAGGGAACAACGTATGTTGTTATGCGGTCTGACCGATAAAGATCTTCGTAGAAAATGTAGGAACCAATATGGGCATCCAGGTCCCGCTATTGGTTATTGACCGGAGATGTATCTCGGTCATGTCTACATTGTTCTCGAACCGTAGGGTCCGCACGCTTAAGGTTTCGATGACGGTTATATTATGAGTTTGTGTATTTTGATGTACCGAAGGAGTTCGGAGTCCCGGATGTGATCACGGACATGACGAGGATATATTGATACATTGGACGGCTATATTCGGACACCGGAAAGGTTCCGGAAGTTTCTGGAGAAAGACGGAGTGCCGGATGGGTTACTGGAACCCCCCGGGGAAGTAATGGGCCTTATTGGGCCAAGAGGGGAGAGAGAGGGCTGCGCCAGGAGGTGGCGCCCCCATGGGGAGTCCGACTGACAAGGAGGGGGCGGCCCCCTTCCCTCTCCTCTCCCTCTCTTTCCTTCCCCTTCCTCCTTCCTAGTTGGACTAGGAAAGGAGTCCTACTCCCACTAGGAGGAGGACTCCCCCTCCTGGCGCGCCTCCTAGGGCCGGCCGGCCCTCCCCCTTGCTCCTTTATATACGGGGGCAGGGTGGCACCCTAGAACACACAAGTTGATCCTTGATATCGTTCCTTAGCCGTGTGCGGTGCCCCCCTCCACCATATTCCACCTCGGTCATATCGTAGCGGTGCTTAGGCGAAGCCCTGCGTCGGTAGAACATCAAGATCGTCCCACGCCATCGTCTTGTGGAACTCTCTCTCCGGAGCTTTGCTGGATCGGAGCCCGAGGAGCGCCACCGAGCTGTCGTGTGCCAAGAACTCGGAGGTGCCGGAGTAACGGTGCTTGGATCGGTTGGATCGCGAGGAGAACGTCGACTACTTCCTCTACGTTGTGATTGCTTCCGCTTGGTCTACGAGGGTACGTAGACAACACTCTCCCCTCTCGTTGCTATGCATCACCATGATCTTGCGTGTGCGTGGGAAAATTTTGAAATTACTACGTTACCCAACAAAGTGGCATCCGAGCCTAGGTTTTTATGGTTTGATGTTTTGCACGAGTAGAACACAAGTGAGTTGTGGGCGATACAAGTCATACCGCCTACCAGCATGTCATACTTTGGTTCAGCGGTATTGTGAGATGAAGCGGCCCGGACCGACATTACGCGTGCGCTTACGCGAGACTGGTTTCACCGTTCTGAGCACTCGTGCTTAAAGGTGGCTGGCGGGTGTCTGTCTCTCTCACTTTAGTTGAACTGAGTGTGGCTACGCCCGGTCCTTGAGAAGGTTAAAAGCGGAGTCTATTTGGCGTAAGTATCGTTGTGGTCTTGATGCGTAGGTGAGATTGGTTCTTGCTTAAGCCCGTAGCAGCCACGTAAAA
Source organism: Aegilops bicornis (assembly GCA_021605145.1). NCBI lineage: Eukaryota > Viridiplantae > Streptophyta > Magnoliopsida > Poales > Poaceae > Aegilops > Aegilops bicornis. Next base: position 753,651,886 of record CM038673.1, on the reverse strand, counting down.
TTTGCAACAACAAAGTAGAGGACGCCTAACTTGTTTTTGCAGGGCATGTTGTGATGTGATATGGTCAAGACGTGATGCTATATTTTATTGTATGAGATGATCATGTTTTGTAACCGGTTATCGGCAATCGGCTGGAGCCATATGGTTGTCGCTTTATTGTATGAAATGCAAACACCCTGTAATTGCTTTACTTTATCACTAAGCGGTAGCGATAGTCGAGAAGCAATAGATGGCGTAAACGACAACGATGCTACGATGGAGATCAAGGTGTCGCGCGCCGGTGACAATGGTGATCACGACGGTGCTTGAGATGGAGATCACAAGCACAAGATGATGATGGCCATATCATATCACTTATATTGATTGCATGTGATGTTTATCCTTTATGCATCTTATTTTGCTTTGATTGACGGTAGCATTTTAAGATGATCTCTCACTAAAATTATCAAGAAGTGTTCTCCCTGAGTATGCACCGTTGCTAAAAGTTTGTAGTACCCGGACACCACGTGATGATCGGGTGTGATAAGTTCTCGATCCATCTACAACGGGTGCAAGCCGGTTTGCACACGCAGAATACTCGAGTTAAACTTGACGAGCCTAGCATATGCAGATATGGCCTCGGAACACGGAGACCGAAGGTCGGCGTGAATCATATAGTAGATATGATCAACATAGTGATGTTCACCATTGAAAAGCGACTCCATCTCACGTGATGATCGGTTATGGTTTAGTTGATTTGGATCACGTAATCACTTAGATGACTAGAGATATCTGTCTAAGTGGGAGTTATTTAATATGATTAATTAAAACTTAAATTTATCATGAACTTAGTACTGATAGTATTTTGCTTGTCTATGTTTCATCGTAGATAGATGGCTCGTCTGTTTTTCCGTTGAATTTTAATGCGTTCCTTGAGAAAGCAAAGTTGAAAGATGATGGTAGCAATTACACGGACTGGGTCCGTAACTTGAGGATTATCCTCATTGCTGCACGGAAGAATTACGTCTGGAAGCACCGCTGAGTGCCAGGCCTGCCGCAGAGCAACGCCGAAGTTGTGAACGTCTGGCGAGCAAAGTCGATGACTACTCTATAGTTCAAGGTGCCATGCTTTACGGCTTAGAACCGGTCTTCAACGATGTTTTGAACGTCATGGAGCATATGAGATGTTCCAAGAGTTGAAGTTAATATTTCAAGCAAATGCCCGGATTGAGAGATATGAAGTCTCCAATAAGTTCTATAGCTGCAAGATGGAGGAGAATAGTTACATCGGAGCACATACTCAAAATGTTTGGGTATAATAATCACTTAATTCAGCTGGGAGTTAATCTTCCGGATGATAGTTTCATTGATGTAATTCTCCAATCATCGCCACCAAGCTACAAGAGCTTCGTGATGAACTATAATATGCAAGGGATGACTAAGACAATTCTGAGCTCTTCGCAATGCTAAAAAGCATGGAGGTAGAAATCAAGAAAGAGCATCAAGTGTTGATGGTCAATAAGACCACTAGTTTCAAGAAAAGGGCAAAGGGAAGAAGAAGGAAACTTCAAAAGAACAGCAAGAAAGTTGCTGCTCAAGAGAAGAAACCCAAGTCTGGACCTAAGCCTGAAACTAAGTGTTTTACCGCAAGCGATCGACACTTTGGAAGCGGAACTGCCCCAAGTATTTGGCGGATAAGAAGGATGGCAAGGTGAACAAAGGTATATGTGATATACATGTTATTGATGTGTACCTTAATAGAGCTCGTAGTAGCACTGGGTATTTGATACTGGTTACACTAATATTTGCAACTCAAAGCAGGGACTACGGAATAGACGAGCACCGCAAAGGACGAGGTGACGATGCGCGTGGGAAACGGTTCCAAAGTCAATGTGATCGCGGTCGGCACGCTACCTCTACATCTACCTTCGGGATTAGTTTTAGACCTAAATAATTGTTATTTGATGCCAGCGTTGAGCATGAACATTATATCTGGATCTTGTTTGGTGCGAGACGGTTATTTATTTAAATCAGAGAATAATGGTTGTTCTATTTATATGAGTAATATCTTTTATGGTCATGCACCTTTGAAGAATGGTCTATTCTTGTTAAATATCGATAGTAGTGACACACATATTCATAATGTCGAAGCCAAAAGATGCAGAGTTGATAATGATAGTGCAACTTATTTGTGGCACGCCGCTTAGGTCATATCGGTGTAAAACGCATGAAGAAACTCCATACAGATGGACTTTTGGCATCACTTGATTATGAATCACTTGGTACTTGCGAACCGTGCCTCATGGGCAAGATGACTAAAACACCGCTTCTCCGGTTGTATGGAGAGAGCAACAGATTTATTGGAAATCATACATACAGATGTATGTGGTCCGATGAATGTTGAAGCTCGTGGCGGATATCGTTATTTTCTCACCTTCACGGATGATTTAAGCAGATACGAGTATATCTACTTGATGAAACATAAATCTGAAACATTTGAAAAGTTCAAAGAATTTCAGAGTGAAGTTGAAAATCATCGTAACAAGAAAATAAAGTTTCTACGATCTGATCGTGGAGGAGAATATTTAAATTCTGAGTTTGGTCTACATTTGAAGCAATGCGGAATAGTTTTCAACTCACGCCACCGGGAACACCACAGCGTAATGGTGTGTCCGAACGTCGTGTCGTACTTTACTAGATATGGTGCGATCTATGATGTCTATTTCCGATTTACCGCTATCATTTTGGGGTTATGCTTTAGAGACGGCCGCATTCACGTTAAATAGGACACCGTCAAAATCCGTTGAGACGACACCTTATGAACTATGGTTTAGCAAGAAACCAAAGTTGTCGTTTCTGAAAGTTTGGGGTTGCGATGCTTATATGGAAAAACTTCAACCTGATAAGCTTGAACCCAAATCGGAAAAATGTGTCTTCATAGGATACCCAAAGGAGACAATTGGGTATACCTTCTATCACAGATCCGAAGGCAAGACATTCGTTGCTAAGAATGGATCCTTTCTAGAGAAGGAGTTTCTCTCGAAAGAAGTGAGTGGGAGGAAAGTGGAACTTGATGAGGTAATAGTACCAGCTCCCTTATTGGAAAGTAGTTCATCACGTAAATCGGTTTCGTGACACCTACACCGATTAGCGAGGAAGATAATGATAATGATCATGAAACTTCAGATCAAGTTGTCACCGAACCGTAGATCAACCAGAATAAAATCCGCACTGCAGTGGTACGGTAATCCTATTCTGGAAGTCATGATACTAGATCATGGTGAACCTACGAACTATGAAGAAGCGATGGTGAGCCTAGATTCCACAAAATGGCTTGAAGCCATGAAATCTGAGATGGGATCCATGTATGAGAACAAAGTATGGACTTTGGTTGACTTGCCCGATGATCGGCAAGCCATTGAAAATAAATGGATTTTTAAGAAGAAGACCGACGCCGATGGTAACATAACTGTCTATAAAGCTCGACTTGTTGCGAAAGGTTTTCGACAAGTTCAAGGGGTTGACTACGATGAGACTTTCTCACCAGTAGCGATGCTTAAGTCTGTCCGAATCATGTTAGCAATTGCCGCATTTTATGATTATGAAATTTGGCAAATGGATGTAAAAACTGCATTCTTGAATGGATTTCTAGAAGAAGAGTTGTATATGATGCAACCAGAAGGTTTTGTTGATCCAAAAGGCGCTAACAAAGTGTGCAAGCTCCAGCGATCAATTTATGGTGCCGTGCAAGCCTCTCGGAGTTGGAATAAACGCTTTGATAGTGTGATCAAAGCAAATGGTTTTATATGAGACTTTTGGAGAAGCCTGTATTTACAAGAAAGTGAGTGGGAGCTCAGTAGCATTTCTAATATTATATGTGGACGACATATTGTTAATTGGAAATGATATAGAATTTCTGGATAGCATAAAAGGATACTTGAATAAAAGTTTTTCAATGAAAGACCTCGGTGAAGCTGCTTACATATTGGGCATCAAGATCTATAGAGATAGATCAAGACGCTTAATTGGACTTTCACAAAGCACATACCTTGATAAAGTTTTGAAAAGTTCAAAATGGATCAGGCAAAGAAAGGACTTTTACCTGTGTTACAAGGTATGAAATTGAGTCAGACTCAATGCCCGACCACAGCAGAAGATAGAGAGAAAATGAAAATGTTCCCTATGCTTCAGCCATAGGCTCTATCATGTATGCAATGCTATGTACCAGACATGACGTATGCTTAGCAATAAGCTTAGCAGGAAGGTACCAAAGTAATCCAGGAGTGGATCACTGGACAGCGGTCAAGAACATCCTGAAATACCTGAAAAGGACCAAGGATATGTTTCTCGTATATTGAGGTGACAAAGAGCTTCAATTCCTGAAGGTACCAATGAAGATCTTCTGTGACAATACTGGTGCAATTGCCTTGGCAAAGGAATCCAGATTTCACAAGAGGACCAAGCACATCAAGAGACGCTTCAATTCCATTCGGGACCAAGTCCAAGTGGGAGACATAGAGATTTGCAAGATACATACGGATCTGAATGTTGCAGACCCATTGACTAAGCCTCTTCCACGAGCAAAACATGATCAGCACCAAGACTCCATGGGTGTTAGAATCATTCTTGTATAATCTAGATTATTGACTCTAGTGCAAGTGGGAGATCAAGGAAATATGCCCTAGAGGCAATAATAAAGTTATTATTTATTTCCTTATATCATGATAAATGTTTATTATTCATGCTAGAATTGTATTAACCGGAAACATAATACATGTGTGAATACATAGACAAACAGAGTGTCACTAGTATGCCTCTACTTTACTAGCTCGTTGAATCAAAGATGGTTATGTTTCCTAACCATAGACATGAGTTGTCATTTGATTAACGGGATCACATCATTAGGAGAATGATGTGATTGACTTGACCGATTCCGTTAGCTTAGCACTTGATCGTTTAGTATGTTGCTTATGCTTTCTTCATGACTTATACAAAGTTCCTGCAACTATGATATTATGCAACTCCCGTTTACCGGAGGAACATTTTGTGTGCTACCAAACGTCACAACATAACTGGGTGATTATAAAGGTGCTCTACAGATGTCTCCAAAAGTATATGTTGAGTTGGCATGAATCAAGATTAGGTTTTGTCACTCCGATTGTCGGAGAGGTATCTCTGGGCCATCTCGGTAATGCACATCACTATAAGCCTTGCAAGCAATGTGGCTAATGAGTTAGTTACGGAATGATGCATTACGGAACGAGTAAAGAGACTTGCCAAGAATGAGATTGAACTAGGTATTGGATACCGACGATCGAATCTCGGGCAAGTAACATACCGATGACAAAGGGAACAACGTATGTTGTTATGCGGTTCTGACCGATAAAGATCTTCGTAGAAAATGTAGGAACCAATATGGGCATCCAGGTCCCGCTATTGGTTATTGACCGGAGATGTATCTCAGTCATGTCTACATTGTTCTCGAACCGTAGGGTCCGCACGCTTAAGGTTTCGATGACGGTTATATTATGAATTTGTGTATTTTGATGTACCGAAGGAGTTCGGAGTCCCGGATGTGATCACGGACATGACGAGGAGTCTCGAAATGATCGAGACATAAAGATTGATATATTGGACGGCTATATTCGGACACGGAAAGGTTCGGAAGTTTCGGAGAAAGACGGAGTGCGGATGGTTCTTTGGAACCCCGGGAAGTAATGGGCCTTATTGGGCCAAGAGGGAGAGAGAGGGCTGCGCCAGGAGGTGGCGCTACCGCCCATGGGGAGTCCGAATTGGACAAGGAGGGGGGCGCGCCCCTTTCCTCTCCCTCTCCTCTCTTTCCTTCCCCTTCCTCCTTCCTAGTTGGACTAGGAAAGGGAGTCCTACTCCCACTAGGAGGAGGACTCCCCCTCCTTGGCGCACCTCCTAGGGCCGGCCGGCCCTCCCCTTGCTCCTTTATATACGGGGCAGGTGGCACCCTAGAACACACAAGTTGATCCTTGAGATCGTTCCTTAGCCGTGTCTGGTGCCCCTCCACCATATTCCACCTCGGTCATATCGTGGCGGTGCTTAGGCGAAGCCTGCGTCGGTAGAACATCAAGATCGTCCTGCTGCCGTCGTCTTGGAACTCTCTCTCCCGGAGCTTTGCTGGATCGGAGCCCGAGAGCGCCACCGAGCTGTTCGTGTGCCAAGAACTCGGAGGTGCCGGAGTAACGGTGCTTGGATCGGTTGGATCGCGAGGAGAACGTACGACTACTTCCTCTACGTTGTGATTGCTTCCGCTTCGGTCTACGAGGGTACGTAGACAACACTCTCCCCTCTCGTTGCTATGCATCACAATGATCTTGCGTGTGCGTAGGAAAATTTTGAAATTACTACGTTACCCAACAAAAGGATGACGTTGCTAACGTTTTAGAACACTTGTGTAGTTGGTGTGCCGCTAAACCTAGACAAATCTGCGGGGGATGTAGCTTGGAGGTCGAGCTTGAAGAGGAGAAAGCTTAAATGTGGCTCGGACATTTCATCGAACACCTCATGTGCATAGATAGGCAAAGAACAGAGCAGCACACACCTCCACACCCTTCCACGGTAAAAAAACAGAGGAGATGGGGGGAGGGGGGCGTGTATATATATAGGCAAAACTTTAGTCCTGGATTGTGTCTAGAACCCGGATTAATGGCCTACACTTTAGTCCCGATTCCAGACACCAACCGAGACTAAAGGGCACCAACCCCTTTAGTCCCGGTTAGTGGCTGGAACCGGGACTAAAGGTCCCCGCGAACCGGGACTGATACCTACCGAGGCCCGGCCGGCGTCCTAGCGTCCCTAACAGGGACTGATGCTCCCATTAGTCCCAGTTCGTAACACGACCGGAACTAATGCTCTGATCTGCCCAGGACCAAACCCTGTTTTCTACTAGTGGGTTAGCACTGGCTCAAGACCTGGACGTGAACATGCTGATTTTAGCATCAGATAGCTCTTCAGTGGTGCAGGATATTCACAATAGAGATGAAGGAGCGTACGATGCAATCATTAAGGAGATTAATAACACAAAGTCTTTACTTCATAGCAGTTCTTTTATCCATGAACATAGGAATTTTAACATTGAGGCTCACGGCCTAGCCAAACACACAACAAGTTTAGGTATAGGACGCCATGTTTGGCTTGGGCATACTTATGACCCAATTACTGAATTCAAGGCGCCTACTAGCAAGGATTATGCATTCGAGAAAACTAGCAAGGATTATTGTGGTGACGTATATATATGCACGTTGCAGATGGATCATGCAGCGGTGGAGCGGATGCTGTGGAGTACCACAGTCTCGACGGTGAGACCGGGGCCGAAACCAAAGAGTACGCCCAAGTCTAGGCCCTCGCCGTTGGTGGCGTGTCCGTCCTCAGCAGAGCGCTTACGCATCTCGTCGAGGATGAAGAGCACACAAGCGCTGGACATGTTGCCGTACTCGGATAGGATGTGCCTGGTGGCATGCATCCGCCTTTTGTCCAGCTTGGCCTCTGCCTCCACCATGTCAAGGATGGCCGGACCACCAGGGTGAGCCACCCAAAAGATGGAGTTCCAGTCATCGATGCCGAGTGAAGCGGCGCGTCCTCTAGCGCTTGTTGGATGTTTTTGAGATGGCTACAGGCACATCCTTGTGGAGGTGGAAGGTGAGCCCAACCTCCCGGAGGTGGCCCTTGATGAAGCCATCCGTGTCCGGCAGTATTGTCTGGCTCGCCGAGACAAGTTGGAACAGTGGCCTTTCAACAAGCACGTCGGTGTCGGCGCCCACGACCACGGAAGCTGCCCCATCGCCAAAGAGTGCACAGCCAACCATGGAATCTAGCTGGGTGTCACATGGGCCACGAAAAGTCACGGCCAGGATCTCTCGAAAGCAGACGATGAGCACACGCTACGCCATGGTTGTTCTCTCTGCAAGGTCCTTGGCCACGCAGAGCACCGTGCCGCCAAAGAAAGCAGCCTTCTTTGATGCGGCATAAAGATGACGCGCCTCCTGCAGACGGGCGGAGGCCGAGCATCTTGGTTAGCTGATAGTCGGCGCCCGGCATGTCTACACCGGAGAGTAAATTTGACAAATTTGACTTGTGGACGAAATCAAATCACAGAATGAACTGCCCGTGAAACTATTTCACGCGGCTGGCCTTTTTGTGTGACGCCCGACACAAAGGCGCCACACTACACTGTGCAACACCTCACAGATAGGCGCTACACGCCTGGCCAGCGTTGCAGAAGACGATGTGCGTGATTTGATTTGATTTCACGGACAGTTTCATTCTGTGATTTGATTTCATTCATAGGTCAAATTTGTCAATTTTGCCACACCGGAGGTGGTGCAGAAGACGATGTGCGTGATCTTGGACAGTGGCTGGCCCCATTCCTTTATGGCCTTATGTGCCGCCTCCTTCCCGAGCTTCGGGACCCGCCGAGCACCATGTCTTGGCGCGCATCCAGAGACGGCGCCATGTACGCGCAGACGTTGGGGTTCTCCTTAAGGATCTCCTCCGTCACGTGCATGTACCTCTTTCGGATCATCGACCTGTCACCTGCACACATAAAGCATATGTATCGACATCGACGGGAACAACGCCCATGATGTCCAAGGAACGTCTGTTAGCTCATCAGCAAATGATTCATGAGTTAATAAATTAGCTGTGCGACTGTTCAGTATAACTAGTCTCATGAGTGAATAAATTAGCTGTGCGACTGTTCAGTATAACTAGTCTCAGTCATGCAGTTGACACATAAGTCATCAACTAGACGCACGAGGTGCACAGGGTACACGGACTATATTGAAGCGACTATATGACTATTTATGTTATGGGCAAAAGTGACAAAAGATAAATTTATTTATTTCTCTACCGAAGATAAGTGAGCTCACTGAACGAGGACACTGTTGCAGGTTCTCAATGTGTAGCGCTTTTCCAAAATTTGATGGAACTTCAGAGATACGTATAACGCATCAGTCACGTGCTGCCACAGATGCATCAGTCGCGTGATGCACTAGTAGTCTAGTACTCACATGCATCAGTCGCGTGCTCCCACACATGCATCCGTCACGTGATAGATATACTTACTCATCCTCTGGAACTTGTCCTTGAGATCAGTTAGGTGTTCGCTGTTGGTGATGCGAAAGTAGTAGTCCGCGTAGTCCGCCTGGTACACGCAGTTATGCGGCGTCGCCGTACCGATGGCCAGCACCGTCGCCGGGCCCTGCGCCCTCTGCGTCTTCATCACTTCGTCCACGGTCACCGCCGCCGCCATCTTCGGCAGGGATGTCTAGTGGCTACCTAGCTAGTAAGTGTGCGCGTGCGTGCGCGTATTTGTGTGGGCGCGCTCGGATGCCATTTACTTGTGGGCGCAACGACTATATATAGGCTGTAGCTGTAGCGTTGGCATCATTCCAAGGAAAAAGAGAGGCTAGGGTAGATACAGGCCGGTCGAATAAGTAACATATGTAACTCCCTGGCGGTTGGAACCCTAGCCGCCGCCAGGAGAGGCCCTCTTTCAACGTTGTCCTCTGGCGGCTCCCCTCCGCCGGCGACCTCGGACGTTGATGGTAGGGGGGTCGCCGGATCCACTCGTGTGAATCGTGTTTACTTTCTTATAGTCTAGGTTTTTAGACTGTTCATCATCTTGGCTTCGACGGCAACGATGACGACGCTGAATAAAGATTCTTCGGATCCTTCCCTGACGAGGCCATCGGTCCTATGATCGGGGATGGATTTGGAAACCAGTTTGTTCAAGCAAGGATTACGTGGAGGCGGCGGCATCCTCGTGGTGGACCTATGTCCTCGGGCTTCGCCGTTGCGACGGTGTTTGCTCCAGCGTCGCTCCGGAGCCTGGGAGGTAGTCCGGGAGCGGATGAAGATTGTGGTATGTATCGACGACATTTAGAAGACGGAACATGTGCCGGGTTCGTGGTTCGTGGATGGCAGGTATTGTTTCCTCCTTCGCTGTCTCAGTCGTGGTGGGGTGTCAGATCTGGAGTTCGATGGCGTGTCCAGGGTGTTGCCCCGGTCTGATTCGTCCAATGGCAATGGCTTCACTTTTGGTGAGCCGCCTTGCAGGTCCGCAAAGCTGCATATCAGCGATGGAGCCATGTCGAGCTCGTGTGAGTAGGTGATCCATTTTTCTTCTGTGGCTGTTGTGATGGTACCGGAGGCAGGTGACAGGCGTTGGTGTTAAGCTTAGAGATGTTCTGTTATCTTTTTAGTTTTGTCATGTCGGTTCTTACGTGACTTGTTCTTTGTTCTTTATGATATGAATGAGACACGTATTACCATGCAAAAAAAGAGCCCCAAAATAATTCACTGGAGTTGCTCAAGACTTTGACTTCAAATACGTGCCGCGAGAGGCAACGTGCACGGGAGAGGGACGCGGCGGACCAGCCCGCGCTCTGATACGTCTCCAACGTATCTATAATTTTTTATTGTTTCATGCTATTATATTATCTCTTTTGTATGTTTTATATGCATTAATATGTTATTTTATATGATTTTTGGGACTAACCTATTAACCTAAAGATGAGTGTCAGTTCCTGTTTTTTCGTTGTTTTAGAGTTTCAGAAAAGGAATACCAAACGGAGTCCAAACGGAATAAGACTTTTGTGTTGATTTTTGTTGGACAAGAAGACATCCAGGAGACTTGGAGTGCAAGTCGGAAGAGCCACGAGGCGGCCACAAGGATGGAGGGCGCGCCCCCCGACCTTGTTGGCCCCTCGGTGACCCCCTGACCTAGATCTTCCTCCTATATATTCTCAAATATCCCAAAAACTTCGGGGGGAGCCACGAAACCACTTTTCCACCGCCGCAACCTTCTGTATCCGTGAGATCCCATCTTGGGGGCATTTTCGGCATCCTACCGGAGGGGGATTTGATCACGGAGGGCTTTTACATCAACACCATTGCCTCTCCGATTAAGCGTGAGTAGTTTACCACAGACCTACGGGTCCATAGCTAGTAGCTAGATGGCTTCTTCTCTCCCTTTGTTCCCAATACAAATTTCTCCTCGATGTTCTTGGATATCTATTCGATGTAATACTCTTTTGCGGTGTGTTTTCTGAGATCCGATGAATTGTGGATTTATGATCAGCTTATCTATGAATATTATTTGAAACTTCTCTGAATTATTATATGCATGATTTGATATCTTTGCAAGTCTCTTCGAACTATCGATTTGGTTTGGCCAGCAAGATTGGTTGTTCTTGCAATGGGAGAAGTGCTTAGCTTTGGGTTCAATCTTGCGGTGCTCGATCCTAGTGACAGAAGGGGAACCGACACGATTTGTATTGTTGCCATCGAGGATAAAAAGACGGGGTTTTCATCATAATGCTTGAGTTAATTCCTCTACATCATGTCATCTTGCTTAAGGCGTTACTCTGTTCTTTATGAACTTAATACTCTAGATGCATGCTGGATAGCGGTCGATGTGTGAAAAAATAGTAGTAGATGCAGAATCGTTTCGGTCTACTTGACACGGACGTGATGCCTACATTCATGATCATTGCCTTAGATATCGTCATAACTTTGCGCTTCTCTATCAATTGCTTGGCAGTAATTTGTTCACCCACCATAATAATTTCTATCTTGAGAGAAGCCTCTAGTGAAATCTATGGCCCCTGGGTCTATTTTCCATCATATAAGTTTTCGATCTACAATTTCAGTTACCTATTTACTTTCTTTGCAATCTTTTACTTTCCGTTCCATAATCCAAAAATACAAAAAATATTACTTTATCGTTTATCCATCTTTATCAGATATCACATTGCAAATAACCGTGAAGAGATTGACAACCCCTTTATCACGTTGGGTGCAAGTTGGTGTTCGTTTGTGCAGGTATACGGTGACTTGCGTGTTGTCTCCTACTGGATTAATACCTTGGTTCTCAAAAGCTGAGGGAAATACTTACTATACTTTGCTGCATCACCCTTTCCTCTTCAAGGGAAAAACCAACGCAAGCTCAAGAGGTAGCAGGAAGAATTTCTGGCACCGTTGCCGGGGAGATCTACGCCAAGCCGAGACATACCAAGTACCCATCATAAACTCTCATCCCTCTCATTACATTATTCGCCATAAGCCTCTCGTTTTCCTCTCCCCCACTTCTAAAACAATTTTCAAAAAGATTCACCATTTCTTCGCCCCTCTTCCGTTCGTCTTCTTCGCTTGCTTTTTGTGTGCTCGTGTGTTGGATTGCTTGCTTTCTCCCGATGGCTCAAGATAATACCAAGTTGTGTGGCTTTTAAAACACCAATAATAATGATTTTATTAGTACTCCGATTGCTCCCAATGCTATTGCGGAATCTTGTGAGATTAATACCACTTTGCTGAATCTTGTTATGAAATATCAATTTTTCGGCCTTCCCAATGAAGATGTCGCATCCCATCTTATTAATTTCGTTGATTTGTGTGATATGTAAAAGGAAAAAAGATGTGGATAATGATATTGTTAAATTGAAGCTCCGTTCTCACTTCGAGATCGTGCTAAAAATAGTATTGATTCATGGAATAAGTGTAAAGATGCTTTTATTTCCAAGTATTTTCCTCCCGCTAAGATCATCTCCCTTAGGAACGATATTATGAATTTTAAGCAACTTGATCATGAACATGTTGCACATTCTTGGGAGAGTATGAAATTGATGATATAGGTTTCCGATCTATAATTTTAGTTTCCTATTTACTTTCTTTGCAATCTTTTACTTTCCGTTCCATAAACAAAAATACCAAAAATATTACTTTACCGTTTATCCATCTTTATCAGATCTCACGTTGCAAATAACAGTGAAGGGATTGACAACCCCTTTATCGCGTTGGGTGCAAGTTGTTGTTTGTTTGTGCAGGTATTCGGTGGCTTGCGTGTTGTCTCCTACTGAATTGATACCTTGGTTCTCCAAAGCTGAGGGAAATACTTACTCTACTTTGCTGCATCACCATTTCCTCTTCAAGGGAAAAACCAACGCAAGCTCAAGAGGTAGCACGCTCCGCCGCCGCGGGACGGAGCCGGATGTCAACGAGGAGGCATGTCTCCTCGCATGGGTGTACCGCCGCTCCCTCATGATGGCGGAGACGGATGCTCGCCGCCTCTGACGGAAGAATGCCAAGGTGCTCCGGCTTGCTATTGAGCAGTCGGAGCGCGAGGCGAAGGAGGCAGCGAAGGAGAAGGCTCGTTTAGAAGGTTGAAGCGAGAGTAGGACAGGGCGGTCCGCCAGATGAAGGGGCTCATCGTCCTCTCCGGCTCCGACACCGCCGATGGCGACAGCTGCACCTCCTTGTCCGATGACCAAGACCCTCCACGAGCCGCGCACGCCTACAGCTATGCCGGAGTCCGGAAGGCCCTGACGAGGAAGTGGTGATTCCGTCCCCCTCACCTCCTCAATCTTTATATCACTTTTAGTTGTAGAAGTTTATGAATTTTTCCGGGCATGAACTATGATCTTTTGGATGTGGTGAAGTATGTTAATGTCCGTTCGCAACCGATCATGTGTTCCTTTGCAGCCATTTTTGTTGTCCGTCGTTTGGTCACGTAGGGTAGATCAATGTTTGTAGGTGTAGTATAGATATAAGACGCCGGATATGAGATACGCGGATGTAGAGTGATAAATATGAGGGGTGCCCGGTTAGTGCCCGCAGACGCGCCCGGGCTCATCCGCGGGCGATTGAGGGGCCGGATTTGCCAACTCTGACTATATATGCTCTTACTTGGTTATATGAAGTTGGGACTTGGGGTAATTATTATCTTTAGATCTTTCTCGGCATTGGCCCATAGAACTTTTTTTAATGAACAGTAGTGAGCGCTATGTTTCATTCATTAAGAAGAAGACCGGCAGAGCCGAGAAATTACAAGTGTAAGTATGATGAGATGAACAAGTCACACCGGAAAGAAAGAAAGTAACATAATGGCATCTCCATGGCAGACCATAAACTTTCTCCCACCTCTGACGTAGGCAGGGGGACTAATCCGCGGACATGGATGCTGGAGCTGGCCATCCAACTATGCCCGCATACATCTAGCCTCCCTAATATTTTCTAAAGTCATCATGTTCAAATAGCCGCATACATAGATTACACACGTTCAAATAGCCACATGTAGCAGTAGTTCAAACTTAAAAAAGTTCGAATATCCATGCATCTTTTGCATAAATTTTTCTAAAACTAAACTATGTTGCTAACTACGAAGTTATTAGTATGTTTTTCAATAGAAAATCCCGAAGGATTGTGTGCCTCATCTGATGTTTCAGAAAGGTCGCCTTGATGTTTTGAATATACGGCCAGGTCATCCTACGAATCTCTCCTGTTAATACCGGATTTTTAAAACCGATGAAGAAAGACAATCGAAGATTGCAAAAAATTTATGATCAATCATAGGGAGCTACTTGGAAGCAACATTGTGCGAAGGGCAAGAATTGGAGACAGGATAATCTCCATTCTCCATAATGGTGAGTCAGGGCATATCTTGTTTTATGCTATTTTACCTAAGAGAAGGTAGTAGTTCCTATGAGAGAGAAGTAGGTCCTAGATACAATGTGTTATTATGTGGTACACTGTGTTAGAGTTGATGATGATGAGAAGGAGTTGTGATTATGACTAGTGAACAAATTGCTATATGATGTCCCATTGATGAAAATGATGATCATGAGGAGGTGTTATATGACAATGATGTATTATGATGATAAGTTATTAATGATATGATGATGATGATGATATTGATTATATCATTGGGTGAAAGAACCATGGATTAGTTTCCAGTGGATGTCTATCCACTTGAAACTAGTCCACGGTTCTTTCACCTAGTGATGTAATAACTCATTATGATGTAAAAACAATCTCTAAATTGCTATTGTATGAAAACTTGTATAAAGGTGTATGAATACAACATGAAATAAAAAAGAAATAGAATACATAATAATACTAGTAGCGCGGGCTACGAGAAGTGCTACTAGTATTTACCAGTAGCGCCCTTTCTAGGAAGCGCTACTACTAAGTGGATATAGAAGTAGCACGGGTAAACACACGCTACTGCCATCCTTTAGCTGTAGCCCCGTAGCAGTAGCGTTGTCACCCGCGCTACTGGTAGGCCAAAAACCCGTGCTACTGCTAGGCTTTTCCCTAGTAGTGTAGGATCACCCATGTTCTCGAATTCTAGAGCTGCGACAAACATCCCCACCCTCATCCTCGACAATCATGCTGTGCATGATCACACAACATTTCATCACCTTCCACAAGGTCTTCGGGTTTAATTGTTTAGCAGGTCCACGAACAATTGCAAAACGGGCCTACAGAACTGCAAATGCCCTCTCCATATCCTTTCTAGATGTTTCTTGTCTTTGGGTAAAGTGAGACTTTTTCGGGCCAACTAGGTTAGAAATGGTGCTGATAAAGGTATCCTATGAAGGATAGATATCGTCAACCCGATAGTAGCCCATGTTGTACTCATGTCCATTGACAGTTAGTGGCAAGGAGGAGCTTTTCCTTCAGTCAGCCTCGCAAACAATGGTGATCGCTGTAGCACATTTATGTCATTGTGAGACCCAGACATGCCAAAGAAAGCGTACCAAATCCTAAGATCATGTGATGCAACAGTTTCAAGAATGATGGTGGGCTTCTTAACATGACCTTGATATTGCCCTTATATAGCCTTCACGTAGTTCTTCCATTTCGAATGCATGCAGTTAATATATCTAAGAAAACCTAGCCACCCTCTTGCTATTGTGATTTCCAATAGCCTCTCGGTGTCTGCCATAGTTGGTTCTCTCAGGAACTGAGATCCAAACACCTCGACCATGGCAGTTGCGAACCTGACCATGACATCTACGCATGTGCTCTCAGACATCCGCAGGTACTCATGCCATGCAAGCATCTGGAGTGCGGTTGTGCAGTTAAGGAAACTAGAAAAGCCAATCATGCCCACGACGTCTTTCTTCAAGACAAAGTAGTCATCATAGGACCATATGTCATGGTACAAATGATTAAAGACAGTGTTGCGCATCCAAAAACACCGGCAAAAATGGTCAACGAAGAGTGCATCACGGGCAAAGTAGTCGGCCATCAGTGTGAAATGGCCGTGCGCCCTGTCGCGGTTGAGCACTTGATGGCCCTTTATCGATCCCTTGAAACAGAGAACATGCTCCTCCACATGCTCCATGTCTTCAGCGACTTCCCGCATCATCACTGTCTCACCCATGTAGTATTCCTCGTCGGATGAGATGTTGGACCACTCAACATAGTGCTCATATATATACTCCAAGTCGGCATCCATTGCTTGAAAGAAGGCACAACTTTTTTAGCTCGGGCAATTCATCGAAAAAGTGTCGGGCATGGTGAGTATAGGAGTAGAGGATGGTACCTAACAGGGTGGTCGATGGAGTGGGGTTGAACTGTGACGCAGTAGAAGCGCGCTGGAGCGGAGCTGGAATGCTAGACGTGACGGAGATGTTGAGTTCCGGCATGGGTGTGGCGTGGAAGTTGAGGTGGTGGAGTGGTAATGAAGGTAGGAGAGAAAGAAGAAAGGCGAGAAAATTGGGGGGGGGGGTAGAGTTGCGGGGTCCGGGAAGGGTTTTTGGGGTGGGGGTCCAAGGGTGTCGGAGTCCTATATGGCTGTTGCCCGGACTCCCGAAAAGCACCCATCCCCCATGTTTGTCTCGGGATTGCTGGAAAAAATATGTCCGGACTACTTGGTGTTGGGGAACGTAGCAGAAATTCAAAATTTTCCTACGTGTCACCAAGATCTATCTATGGAGAAACTAGCAACGAGGGGAAGGAGAGTGCATCTACATACCCTTGTAGATCGCTAAGCGGAAGCGTTCAAGAGAACGGGGTTGAACGAGTCGTACTCGTCGTGATCCAAATCACCGGAGATCCTAGTGGCGAACGGACGGCACCTCCGCGTTCAACACACGTATAGCCCGGTGACGTCTCCCATGCCTTGATCCAGCAAGGAAAGAGGAAGAGGTTGGGGAAGACTCCATCCAGCAGCAGCACTACGGTATGGTGGTGATGGAGGAGCGTGGCAATCCTGCAGGGCTTCGCCAAGCACCGCGGGATAGGAGGAGGACTTGGGAGAGGGGGAGGGCTGCGCCAGGGGCAAGGGTGCAGCTCCCATGCGCCTCCCCACTATATATAGGGGTGGAGGGGATTGTTTCTTGCCCTCCAAGTCCATTGGGGCGTTGGCAAAGGTGGGAGGAAAGAAATCCCATCATTTCCTTTCCCCACCGATTGTTATCCCCCCTTTTTAGGGATGTTGATCTTATCCCTTCGGGATATGATCTTATTCCTTCTAAGGGGGGATCTTAGTGCGCCTTGACCAGGGGTGTGGGGCCTTGCCCCCACTACCCACGTTCATGTGGGTCCCCCCATGCAGGTGGGCCCCACTCCGGAACCTTCTAGAACCTTCCTGGTACAATACGGAAAAATTCCGAACATTTTCCGGTGGCCAAAATAGGACTTTCCATATATAAATCTTTACCTCTGGACCATTCCGGAACTCCTCGTGACGTCCGGGATCTCATCCGGGACTCCGAACAACATTCGGTAACCACGTATATCTATTCCCTATAACCCTAGCGTCGCCATCGAACCTTAAGTGTGTAGACCCTACGGGTTCGGGAACCATGCGCACATGACCGAGACGTTCTCGGTCAATAACCAACAGCGGATCTAGATACCCATGTTGGCTCCCACATGTTCCACGATGATCTCATTGGATGAACCATGATGTCAAGGACTCAATCGATCCCGTATACAATTCCCTTTGTCTAACGGTATTGTACTTGCCCGAGATTCGATCGTCAGTATACCGATACCTTGTTCAATCTCGTTAAGGCAAGTCTCTTTACTCGTTCCGTAACACATCATCCCGTGATCAACGCCTTGATCACATTGTGCACAGTACGATGATGTCCTACCGAGTGGGCCCAGAGATACCTCTCTGTTTACACAGAGTGACAAATCCGATCTCGATTCGTGCCAACCCAATGCACACTTTCGAAGATACCTGTAGTGCACCTTTATGACCACCCAGTTACGTTGTGACGTTTGGTACACCCAAAGCATTCCTACGGTATCCGGGAGTTGCACAATCTCATGGTCTAAGGAAAAGATACTTGACATTAGAAAAGCTTTAGCATACAAACTACACGATCTTTGTGCTAGGCTTAGGATTGGGTCTTGTCCATCACATCATTCTCCAAATGATGTGATCCCGTTATCAACGACATCCAATGTCCATGGTCAGAAACCGTAACCATCTGTTGATCAACGAGCTAGTCAACTAGAGGCTTACTAGGGACATGGTGTTGTCTATGTATCCACACATGTATCTGAGTTTCCTATCAATACAATTATAGCATGGATAATAAACGATTATCATGAACAAGGAAATATAATAATAACCAATTTATTATTGCCTCTAGGGCATATTTCCAACACTTGGTAGACCGATATAGGCCCGTGTTGGATGACTTCTACGGTCCGGACGTATGTGAGCGGTTTGAGGGTCCACCTTGAAGATGGCCTAAGATCTACAAGGATGAAAAGAGTTGCCGCTTGCAATCCATATAGAGGAGGACTTTACTTTCATCTTCATCTCCACAAGCAAGCACATGATTGAGCTTGGCCATCGGATTGCCACCCGACAACACCTTCAAGGCGGAGGAGTAGTGTTGATAGGAGATGAGGGGAGCCAAGGTGGATCACTGTCTCGCTAACCCGGCTTCAGATTAGAGCATTATGCTCTTCCATGAACTTGGTCAATTAATAAGACCAGAGCGCCCACCCGGCATAACAACACCTCCAAGACGTTACTACCCATAGACAGAAACCTGCTCCAAGATGAGGGCCTGAAGCAACTGCGTCGAGGATTTCCCTTGTAGAATTCAAGAACAAGCATGACACAGCCCTCATCGATGCCTTCACAAAGGTTACGACACTCGTGACCATCGTCCTCGCCAAGCCGACCAAGATTGGACCATGCTTTCACTAGTAGAAAACAGGGCAATGGTCCAGGCCCGGCCAGCCCATTAGTCCCGGTTCAATCCAGAACCGGGACCAATGGGGGCATTGGACCCGATTCAGGAGCCCGGGCCGGCCGGGCCACGTGGGCCATTGGTCCCGGTTCGTCTGGACCTTTTGGTCCCGGTTGGTGGGACGAACCGGGACCAATGGGCCTCGCTCCTGGCCCACCACCATTGGTCCCGGTTGGTGGGACGAACGGGGACCAAACGCTGCCCTTTAGTCCCGGTTCATGTCACTAACCGGGACCAATTAGTTGCCTATATATACCCCTCGCCATGCAGCGAGCACTCCGGTGCTCGCTTTTTCATGGCAAAGTAGGGAGAGCTTTGTGGTGCTCTAGCTCACCTCCTATGCACACGAGGTGTTCGATGGAATGCCCGAGCCACACTACTTAAGCTTTCTCCTCTCCAAGCACTACCTGCAAGCTCCGTTTTCCTTAATATTTGTCTAGGTTTAGCGGTCCGTCACGTCCCGTCCCCGTCTTCACCGCCGTCGATCGCCCGTGCCGATCTCGTCGCCGGCACCACCGTGGTGAGCCTCTTGTTCTTATCTTATCTTCTTTCTGAAAGGAAAAAAATTCTTACTTGTATCATTTTCTTACTTTTTATGGTTTTGGTATCCGCCCCCGTCGGCCCTCGTCCTGTCTATGATTCGGATGTGGTATATATTATCTTTTCATAACTATTGGTTCATTTATTGTTTATGACAATTATGCCGACCAACGTGACATAGATTTTATTTATCTAGGAGGTTGTTGAACCGGAAATTCCAACCGACCCTATTGTCGAAAGGTTAAATTTAGTTGAAGAAGAAAACAATTTGTTGAAGGAAAAAATTAGAAAAATTGAGGAGGAGAAGATGATATTGGAGTTGCATGTTGCATATGTCGTCAATGATCACAAGATCAAGATGGATGCAATACGCTTGAAGATTAGAAAGATTAGAAAATATGCCATTCATACCGAGGCTTGGTATCATTATGCCGTTGGATCAGTTATTACATTGGTTGCGATTATGATCGCATTTGTTTTCGCATTGAAATGTTTTACATATTTTTAGTGTATGGTTTAATTAATTTAGATGCTCTGCAGAGCTTTATGTTGTTAGATGAGAACTATGTATGTACTTTGGTTTTAATGTGATGATGAACTTCTATTAATTTGGTCACTTAATTATCTATTCATGATGTTCTGTAATGATTTTTGACAAACTTAATTATATATAATGCACGCAGATGAACCGGGAATGGATGTGCGGTTCAAGACACACCTCCGAGTACATTAAGGGCGTGCATGATTTTCTCGAAGTGGCTGAGGCAAACAAGCAGAATGGTTTTATGTGTTGTCCATGCCCTATATGTGGGAATATGAAGTCTTACTCTGACCGGAAAATCCTCCATACCCACCTGCTTTACAAGGGTTTCATGCCACACTATAATGTTTGGACGAGGCACGGAGAAATAGGGGTTATGATGGAAGACGACGAAGAAGAAGAGTACGATGACAACTATGTTCCCCCTGAATACGGTGATGCTACTGAACTTCAAGAGGAACCAGACGATGTGCACAATGATGCTGCAACGGGCGAAGCTGCTGAAGATCAAGAGGAACCAGACGATGTGCCCGATGATGATGATCTTCGCAGGGTCATTGTCGATGCAAGGACGCAATGCGAAAGTCAAAAGGAGAAGCTGAAGTTCGATCGCATGTTAGAGGACCACAAAAAAAGGTTGTACCCCAATTGCGAAGATGGCAACACAAAGCTCGGTACCGTACTGGACACATATTATGGTTACATAGTGGACATATGGGAACTTGACTACGGACATGATTTTAAGGTCCCTTTGTTTAAGTGCAAATGGGTCAATCTGTTAGGAGGCGGGGTACAGGTAGACCCACAAAGACGGAATGACAACAAGGATCTGAAAAATCTTGGGTACACCGACGAACCGTTCGTCCTAGCCAATGATGTGGCACAGGTTATCTATGTGAAGGACATGTCTACCGGACCGAGAAAGAGAAAAGATAAGGAAGCGAATACATCATACGATGAGCCAAAGCGCCACATAGTTCTTTCAGAAGAAGGGACATCATGGGAGTGGAGGACAAGACAGACATGTCTCAAGATTATGAAAAGTTTCATGAAATTCCCCTTCAAAGTCAAGGCTGACCCCAAAGATCCCGATAAACGATGAAGATTATCCATGGTTACGCGGAATAAGGAAATGACACAAGCGAAGAAAAAGTGAAGACTTTCTCCCGCAACTATCATGATGATACCATGCCAACTTTGTAATGGCCAGCAGTATGATACCATGCCAACTTTCAACTTTTTCAGAGTTCATTCAAAATGCTTTAATGTGTTATGGTTCGGCCCTCGTAATAATTAAAAATAGCAACAATAAGTTTTTTTTGTAAGTAGAAACACAATAAAATAAATAAAGCAAGAAAGAAAACAAAAAAACAAAAATAGTGTTTTCAAATTTGAAAACTAATGGCACTAACAGAAAGTTTATAATTTTCCTAAAACTAAAAGCAAAAAGCATTGAAAAATAAAGCAAAAAACAAAAGAAAATAAATAAAGCAGAAATCAAAACAAAAAAACAACAATAAGTATTTTGTTGTAAGTAGAAACAGAATAAAATAAATAAAGCAAGAAAGAAAACAAAAAAACAAAAAAAGTGTTTTCAAATTTGAAAAGTAATGACACTAACAGAAAGTTTATAATTTTCCTAAAACTATAAGCAAAAAGAATTAAAAAATAAGCAAAAAAAAAAGAAAATAAATAATGCAGAAAACAAAACAAAAAAACTGGAAAAAAAATAAAAATAGCAACAATAAGTAAAGAAAACAAAAAAACAAAAAAATTGCCACCTACTGGGCCACCACAGCCTGAATACGACTAGAAACCCATCCATGGGCCAGGATTCAGGCCCGCAGCAGGGCCAGCAGGCCCATCAGGCATAGCAGTAACAAGTAGGCCCGTAAGCCTGCAATGGAGAGGAGGTTGAGAGGGGTGCGGCAGTGGGGCTTATAAACCACTGCGCGCCCCTCTCAACTAGCGAGGTGGGACTAAACTTTGGCCTCGATCACGGGCAGCACGAGGCCTTTGGTCCCGGTTGGTGGCACCAACCGCTACTAAAGGGGGGGCATTGGTACCGGTTCGTGGCACCAACCGGTACCAAAGGCCGCCGCTTCCCGCCCTTTAGGCTGCCGAAAAAGTGGCCTTTGGTCCCGGTTGGTGGCACCAACCGGGACTAAAGGGTGCATTAGTCCCGGTTGGTTTCACGAACCGGGACCAATGGCTTTGCTATATAAGCAAACACTTTGCAAAAATTCAGAATCTCATCGCCAGTTGCCCCACGACGCCGACCCTCCTCGACGCCGCCAGTTGCTCCACCTCGCCGTCGCCGCCCGCCGCCCCCAACCCGCGCCCGGCCTCCCGAGCCAGCGCCGTCCTCGTCGCCCGGCCTCCCAAGCCCCGCGCCCGTCCGGCCCAGCGTCGCCCCAGCCTCACCTCGTCCCGCCCCGGCGCCAGGCGCCTCGCCACCCCACTGCCGCCATCGTCATCTAGCCGCCCGCTGAGCCGCTGCCAGCACTGCTCTGTTTTTTTTTCACTTTTATTAGTTTAATTTTTTTGTTCATATATATATATAATGTATATGTGTATATGTATGTGGCTATGTGTATGTAGATGTTCAAAATGTATAAAAAATTTGTTCAGAGCATGTTTTTCTTCATATATGTATTTTTTGTTCATATGTGTATTAATGTTTTCATATATGCAAAAGATAGATTTTTAGAAAAGTTAGGTTTTTTTTCTGTTCATAGAATTTTTTTGGTGATATTAATTATTGTAGAAATATGCAAATGTTTGTATATTCATATGAACGATGCATTAGGCAAAACCTTTGTTTTTTTTTCGAAATTTTCTATTTGAACATTTTTTTTAAAACAAGCTACTAAAAGAATGAGAGGAAAAAGGAAAATAAGAAGAGGAAGAAAGGAGAAGAAGAGGAGAGGAAGAAGAGGAGAAATAAATAAGAAGAGGAAATAAGAAGAAAAAGAAGAGGATAAGAAGAAAGGAATAGAGGAGAAGAAGAAAAATAGAAAATTTCTATTTTTCTTCTTCTCCTCTATTCCTTTCTTCTTCTCCTCTTTTTTTTTCTTTTTTTTTCTTCTTCCTCTTTTCTTCCTTTTCCTTATTTTCCTTTCTCGTGAGAAGAAGAAAC
Source organism: Aegilops bicornis (assembly GCA_021605145.1). Lineage (NCBI taxonomy): Eukaryota > Viridiplantae > Streptophyta > Magnoliopsida > Poales > Poaceae > Aegilops > Aegilops bicornis. The sequence goes on along the minus strand of CM038673.1, from coordinate 753,628,653 downwards.
AGAAGAGTAGAAGAAGAAGAAAGGAATAGAGGAGAAAGAAGAAACTTCAACACGAGGGGGGGGGGTACCGATACCCCCTCCCTGATAACATTATTTTCACATGTACATGTATGTCGCGTCGTTTTTGATATAACCCCCTCGAGATAACTTTGACATGAGGGGCGGTCGATATATATACCCCCTCTCGACCGTGATAACTTATACAACGGCAGCACCCCCCTCGGCCCTCTCGCTCGACCAAAACTATCGAGGACACCCAAACCCTAGAGAGAAAATGATGTTGGTCTCCTACCCCCTCCCGCCGCGCCCCTACCCGACAAATTAACTCTCTCAAGGCCACCCAAATTAACCCTTGAAGTGTTGTGCCGAGGCGACCCCAAACCCTAGAGAGAAAACGATGTTGGTCTCCTACCCCCTCCTGCCGCGCCCCTACCCGACAAATTAACTCTCTCGAGGCCACCCAAACTAACATGATTCCTTACTGTGATTAGCTAGCTAGTTCTACGTTTGCCACTAATATATATATATATATATATATATATATCCATATGTACCATGTTTGAATAATAATTGACATGTTGTAAATATTTGCGAAACTATGGAGCACTCCGAGACGAAGAAAGCGAAGCGATGTTGGGGCACATAATCGCACAAGGAAGTGATGAAGTTAAGCGTCATTTCTCAACGACACGGACTGGGTGAAGAAGAGGGCTATGTTCATGATGGCTTCACCCATTAATGTCGGTACAAGAAGAGGACTATGTTCATGATGGCTCCGGTGACACAATGGAGGTACAAGCGAAGGAGACCGTCTTGTTGCTCCGGTGACCGAACCGAGTCCGCCAGGTATATATATATTAGTTAAGCCCGTCTTGACTAGTTAATTGATGCATCCATTGTTTTGGTATATGTACACATATTAATTACTCTCGCTCTTTCTTCCTTATAATTTCTAGCCCTCCGGATCGAGCACAACCCGGTAAGGAGACGAGGCCCGAAGAAAAAGTTGAGCTCGGATGAAAAGTTTGAGATCGTAGAAATCGCGCCCGACGGCGAACCGATTGAACCCATGCGGACAAGGAAGGCATTTTCTGCTCAGTGCGGGGTTCTTGTTAGGGACAAGATCCCGATCAGCATCCATCAATGGTATAAGCCTAAGGAGGAAGACCTTGAGGTGTCTTATGTCAATGATATGCAGAAAGAAGATCTATGAACTGAGCTGAAGGCAAATTTCACCCTACCGCCAGAGGAGGATCCGGAGAAGCCAGTTAAAGAGCAGTTAATCAAGTCTTGTGCTCTTAAGAAGATGACAACCCTAATGAGAAGGTGGAGGAAAGAGCTGAACCAGTTTGTCGAGAAAGATAAGACACCAGAATTCATCGGCAAATATGAGAAGATCAAAGATCACTGTCCCTCATAAGTGGCTCACAACACATCGGAACAGAGAAAGACGATGACGGCGACAAACAAGCAAAAAGCTGAGAAGAAGAAGCTACACCATAGCACTGGGTCAGGTGGCTACCTCAAAGTCCGCCTAAGTGGTCCAAGGCTGAGCATGATCTCGCTTGATAAAGGGATCGAACCAGGACAATGTCTTGGCCAGACCATTGCGGGCTTGGTTCTTCGGGCTGGCGGAACCTTATGCTGTAATGTGAGGAAGTGCCGATTGGGACGGATGAGCAATCGCAAATACCGGTCGGAAGCTTCGACACTATATCGATGCAGCGCAGCGAGGGACGTTCCTTCCAAACAGGAGAAGGACGAGCTCACAATGGCCCTTGGGAATCCCGAGCACCACAGACGGACACGAGGCACGCCAGGCTGCCTTTCGTGGAAGGTTGGTTTTCCGGACGCAGGGGGTTACAAAACCCACGAGAGGAGGAAGAAACTGGAGCAGGACCAACTGCAGGCGCTGCACGAAAGGGTAATGGGGCTAGAGGAACGAGAAGTAGCAGATCGCAGCAAACGACCTGCCGAAGCTTCCCCCCAAGCTACCCCGCCATCCCAACGGAGGAGCAGCGTGGCTTCCACCGAGCTGCTTCAGCCGGAGCATGTTTTGACGGCTCCTGCCGGCTATCCCGTGGATGGTATCACGGAGTCTCAAAGTTGCCACATTATGGCGCGATGGATGACTTTGAAGGTCAAGGCGGCTGTTGGCCAAGTTTATCCTAGTGGACCCGGCACAACTTATCACTGCCAACCGATTCCAGAAGGATATGCTAAGGTGATGGTGGATGCAATAAGGGAGGGATCTGAGGACCTCCCGCTTGACCACCCTACCGGTGAAGGGGAGACTAAACTGGGTTCTGCTCTGAAGACTCCATGCCTATGGCGTAAGGAGCTCATCAACCTTCCGAACTGGACGCCTCCGCCTCCTCCTCCTCCTCCTCCGGCGAGTCAGGTCACTCCGCCTCCTCCACCGCCTCCTCCTCCGGCCACTACTACAAAAAGGGCTATAGATGGAATGGCCACTAATGGCGCACCTGTCATGTGGTGCGCCATTACTATATTCTAATGGCGCACCATGCCTCGGTGCGCCATTAGTAATATATTACTAATGGCGCACCTGGTGTGTGGTGCGCCATTAGTAGTTTTGAAAAAAAACATAAAAAAAATTGTTACTAACGGCGCACCATGTCCGCCGTGCGCCATTAGTAGTTGACATAGTAATGGCGCACCACATCCGTCGTGCGCCATTAGTAGTTTTGAAAAAAAAGTAAAAATAAATAAAAAAATATTTGTTACTAATGACGCACCATGCCTCGGTGCGCCATTACTAGTTTTAACTAGTAATGGCACACCACCCCGCGGTGCGCCATTACTAACTTGCCCCAACACCGAATGCACCCCCCCCCCCCACTGTGGATCGCCTTTTCAGTTTAAAAAAATAAAAGAAAATGATGGAAATGTCAAAAAAATAAAAGAAAATAAGTTTACCATGTGATATGTGGTCTAGTTGTTCGGAAAATTTACAAATATGAATTTCGACTTTATTTGCAAAATCTCTCTGAAAATTTGTAAAATGGCCATAACTTTTGCATACGAACTCGAATGAAAAAGTTTTTTATATGAAAAATCATCTACTCGAAAAGTTACCTCCAAAGTTAACTGGGGGAACCCCGTTAAACATTTTCAAAATCCCCAAAAACCTAACAGAAAAAAAGTTACGGGGCTTTCAAGATCTAGAGGCAAAAAAATTCAAAAAATTTCAAACTTACTTGTGGCGCACCGTGGATGTGGTGCGCCACTAGTAACAGAAAATAAAATTGGTTTTGAATTTTTTTTTCAAAAATTGATACGTAATATGACCGGGAAGTTTGAAATATTTTTCAAAATTTCATCATAGTCATGAACATGAACAAAGTCCTAGACATCAACAAGGTATAATAGGATTGATATGCTAGATATATCAACAAGTGCCTCTGAAGTGAGGTGTTGCTGGTGTTGGATAGAACTCTGAAGTTAAGCGTGCTTGGGCTGGAGTAGTGTGAGGATGGATGACCTTTCGGGAAGTTTGACCACGGAGTGCGATTTGACCTGAGATTAAGCATATTGACCCGAGATTAAGCCATAGTGAACTGAGATTAAGAAAAAAACAAAAAAAAATTGAAAAAAAAATTAAAAAAAATTTAAAAAAATTCTGAAAAAATATTGTTACTAATGGCGCACTTCTATGTGGTGCGCCATTAGTATACAGATACTAATGATACTAATGGCGCACGTGGGCTATTCTAATGGCACACCAGCTGGTGCGCCATTAGTAGTGTGCCATTAGTAGGCAAAACCGGTGTGCCATTAGTAGGCAAAACCGGTCCGCCATTAGTAGGCTTTTTTCTAGTAGTGGGCGAGTGACGATCAGGGCACGCGTGGCGACACTCCGCCTCCTTCTCCGCCTGCGCCGGCGCGCCCGAGCAGCCAGCCTCCTCCTTCTCCGCCTGCACCGGCGCGCTCGAGCAGCCAGCCTCCTCCTTCTCCGCCTCATCAGCAAGGGCGGAAGAGACCCGCCGCCGCTCCGGCTGCTCCGGCGGGTCGTAGTCCTTCTCATCCGCTCCGTCTGCTCTGCCGGCGTCTAGCAGTACAGCCAAAGGCGGGAGGAAATACAGATACGGTCCTTCTCTCAAGACTCCAGAGAAGTTACCGTACGAGAGGACCGAGGAGGAAAACGCCCTGGTAGATCTGGAGGAGAAGGTAGATCCGATGAAAGCGAAGCGCACTCTGGCTGCCCTGAGGAAACTAGCAAAGTCTCCGCCGAGAACCAACTATGAGCGCATTACTGAACATACATATCTCCAAGCGGAGCGGTCAGGAAGTACTGTCAGACATCAAAGAGCAAAAGAACGAGCAGCTAAGAAAAAAATTGACCAGCTCAGCGAACAAGCAAACCAATCGTGCCCCCCGCTCAATGTGTCTAGCGGCAACATCGTCACTAATGTTCCGGGGATGGTGACCGGTTATGGCAATCTACAAGATTACTTGCCTGACGATGCACTTCCTGAATACATGAAGGTGGACGAACACAGATACGAGTACGGGAAGCCTCTCGTCAAAGATGAAAAATCTCTAACAACGATGATGCGAAGATTCCATACTTGGTACATGAAAACCTGCAGAAAGTCTAGGGGGGCGAATTTTTTGTATCTGAATATTAAAGAGGAGCACGACCTCGTTGGAACTGATCTGTTGTGTGTTCTATTTGAGGAATTCTTCGCGTTCTTCAATCAAAAGTCCATCGATAAATTAACGGTCTTTTGCTACTGCCTGTAAGTACTATTTCTGTCATTAAGTCTCTATATATAGCTCGGCTCTTTCATTACATGTATTTATAATTAATTATCCTCAATACATTATGCAGATTGAAGATCGTCGAGTGCAAAAAAATGAAATCTATGATATTGGGTTCATTAACACAAATATCATAGATGTATTTCTGGTTGAAAAGCACGTCAAAGAGGCCGAGGACAACTTGCTACAATCGTTGATGAAAAATCAAAACAAAGATACCATACTCTTTCCTTATAACGGCAAGTGAGTGTTACCCATCGTTTGCATATTCGGTTTCCCTTATTACTCGAGCGAGGTTATAGTAATGTAATTGATGAGTTATGCATGCGTGCGCAGGTTCTACTATATTCTTCTGGAGATTAAGCTTGAGCGTGGACTAGTAACTGAAATGCTCAGCAAGTAAGTTCAATTAACCGATCATTATCGCACCATAGCGGCAACTTTTTGTTCATTTCCTGATATCTCAAGTAATAATAATTATTTTCTTTGTCTTGCAGGGTTTGGAAACAGTTCACCGCAAAAGCTCCGGGACTTCCGAAGGAGCTGCGATATATATACCCGAAAGTAAGTACTACTGGCTAGCTAGTTGTGCGCATCTCCCGTTGATTCTATAGCTATACTTTCATCAATGCCATTTATAATGCTTCATTATCAGTTTGATTGACCTCTATTTCTCGTAAAGTGCTTGTGGCAGGAACAAGGGAATGATTTCTGTGGATACTACGTGTGCGAGTTCATCTACAACGCGACTTTGAAAAACAAGCGGGGCTACTCTCCAAGACAATATGAAGTGCGTAAGCAATTAATAATATTTACAATTTCATTTTATTACACCATCATTTCTGTTGAGTTTCATTCATATATAAGTTTTAATTAACCCCCTTCTTCAAATTAGACGTGGCAGATGCGGAATGAACTCCTAGAACCAGATCGTATTAAAGCAATTCAAGAGGAATTGGCGGGATTCTTTCTTGACCACGTCATCAATAAAGCCGGAGAATACCATGTGGAAGTTGATTTCAAATGCTAGGGGGCTATAATTGAGAGATCTTATATATTGTACATGTATGTAGCCAGTAGCGTCGGACGTACATGATACTTAAAACTTGTTTTAAATTGTTCGACCAATCTCTCGGAGAAGGAGAGGTCGATCGATCATTTCTCTCGGTATGCATGACGAACTTCTGTACTCGATGGTTCCCTTCATTTTCTTACTAGCTAGCGTGTCGAGGGCTATATGTATATAGTACGTAGCGTCGACCAAGCACGGACATAAGAGGGGACACTTCTCTCTATTAATTAGCTAGCTAACACAATATATGAAACACCTAAATTAACCCCCAAAAACCCCCTACCCCCTTTAAAAAAACAAAAACCCCAGCCATCGGAATGTTGTGGCGTGGATGCCTTTTGGTCCCGGTTGGTGCCACCAACCGGGACCAAAGGTCCCCCTGCCTGGGCTCGGCGCACCGGCCACGTGGAGGACCATCTGTCCCGGTTCGTGTAAGAACCGGGACTAAAGGGGGGAGGTATTAGTAACGACCCATTAGTCCCGGTTCATGATCCGGGACTAAAGGCCCTTACGAACCGGGACTAATAGGTGTTTTTCTACTAGTGTTTCACCGGAAACGCACTGTTCCAAATATGAGACCGACTGGCCACCTTACGCTATGCTACCTCCTGAGAACTGCGTTGGATTTCCCTGAAGAGGAGAGGATGATGCAGCAAAGTAGCGTAAGTATTTCCCTCAGTTTTTGAGAACCAAGGTATCAATCCAGTAGGAGGCCATGCACAAGTCCCTCGTACCTGCACAAAACGATAGCTACTCGCAACCAACGCGATTAGGGGTTGTCAATCCCTTCACGGTCACTTACGAGAGTGAGATCTGATAGAGATGATAGATAATATTTTTGGTATTTTTTTGGTATATAGATGCAAAGTAAAAAGTAAAAGGCAAAGTAAAAACAAAGCAAGTATTAAAGTGATGGAGATTGATATGATGAGAATAGACCCGGGGGCCATAGGTTTCACTAGTGGCTTATCTCAAGAACATAGATATTCTACGGTGGGTGAACAAATTACTACTGTTGAGCAATTGACATAATTGAGCATAGTTATGAGTATATCTTGGTATGATCATGTATATAGGCATCACGTCCAAGACAGGTAGACCGAAACGATTCTGCATCTACTACTATTACTCCACTCATCGACCGCTAACCAGCATCCATCTAGAGTATTAAGTTAGAAACAGAGTAACGCCTTAAGCAAGATGACATGATGTAGAGGAATAAATTCATGCAATATGATAAATACCCCATCTTGTTATCCTCGATGGCAACAATACAATACGTGCCTTGCAACCCTCTCTCTCACTGGGTAAGGACACCGCAAGATTGAACCCAAAGCTATGCACTTCTCCCATTGCAAGAACTATCAATCTAGTTGGCCAAACCAAATGGATAATTCGAAGAGACTTGCAAAGATAACCTATCATACATAAAAGAATTCAGAGAAGATTCAAATATTATTCATAGATAAGTTGGATCATAAACCCCCAATTCATCGGTCTCAACAAACACACCGCAAAAAGAAGATTACGTCGAATAGATCTCCACGAGAGAGGGGGAGAACATTATATTGAGATCCAAAAAGAGAGAAGAAGCCATCTAGCTACTAGCTATGGACCCGAAGGTCTGAAGTAAACTACTCACACTTCATCGGAGGGGTTATGGTGATGATGTAGAAGCCCTCCGTGGTGGATGCCCCCTCCGGCGGAGCTCCGGAACAGGCCCCCAGATGGGATCTCATGGATACAGGAAGTTGCGGCGGTGGAATTAGGTTTTTGGCTCCCGTTCCGATCGTTTGGGGTACGTAGGTATATATAGGAGGAAAGAGTACGTCGGTGGAGCGACAGGGGGCCCACGAGGCAGGGTGGCGCGCCCTAGGGGGAGCGCCCCCCACCCTCGTGACCGCCTCTCTCGTTCCTTGGAGTAGGGTCCAAGTCTCCTGGATCACGTTCGGTGAGAAAATCACGCTCAAGGTTTCATTCCGTTTGGACTCCGTCGATATTCTGCTTTCTTCAAACACTGAAATAGGCAAAAAAACAGCAATTCTGGGCTGGGCCTCCGGTTAATAGGTTTGTCCCAAAAATAATATAAAAGTGGAAAATAAAGCCCAATATAGTCCAAAACAGTAGATAAAGTAGCATCGAGCAATAAAAAATTATAGATACGTTGGAGACGTATCACGCTATCACTGCCACACAAGGCACTAGAGACCCTCACCGGAACCCCACATCTGCCAAACCACCACATTTAGACAAATCTCCACTTCCTCACCCACCGGACCCAGATCCAGCCATGCGAGAAGAGCCAGGGCGCCGCCAGCGGGCGTCCTGGCCACTACCACTGGAGCTAGGCTCGTCTGGCACTGTGCCCTATGGTTGCGGACAACAGCGCATGTTTCCGTGGCCGGGACGCAGGCCCGAGGCCAAGATCAATCCCTCCCTCACACCACCAGGCAACCATCACTAAGTGCCATTCAGGGGTTGCCCTGCCGCTGGGAGGTGTGCCGCCCCACGAGCAGCAGGCACCACCCACCGCCAGACCGTCGGCGCACTTCCTAATCGTAGTGCACCACCTGCTGCCACGCTCTTTGAGGCCTGGTCCTCTTCCCTAGCCTTGGTGCATGCGTCGTGGCGTCGTCATTTCGTTTTTTTAACGAAGAGGACTGTACATGGACAGGATGACAGCAGGGACCCACTAGGTTCATTGATGTATGCAAGGAAGTCCGTCCTTACTTTGAGCAAAAAATATGCTTCCTCCTAATGGGATTCTGATATCCGGGACCCATTAGTCAGCTTCTCGTCACTGAAGATAGAGTCCTCCGCGACTCTGGTATCTCTGTCTTGTACATCGAGTCCTCCATGGATCTTCGTATAACGCGTCTCGGTCCGACCCATGTGGCGCAAGACGGAACCGACCTATGAGTCCTCACCTCGACTAACCACACCTAGAAATGATGTGCCCACCACACCTCACAGACCCTCTAGCACTAATAAAATAAACATATACAATACTACAAAGTTTTACATGGAAGTTAACTGCATGGTGCAACAAATGATATGTGTTCTATATTGTGAATGTTTATATTTTCCTCCTATCAAATTAGTCACGGTAAAGAGAAACAAACGGATTATCTCTCTCTCCACCGCACACCCCCTCTCTATACACCACTTTCACATACGCACAAAAATATCTCTCGGCCCTCTAAAAGTATGCCCCAGACACATTCACGGATGACGGTCATTCTATTTCAAGCAAAAACACAATACGATCACTGGACTTTAGAATACGCTCATTACGGTCACTGTATACATCCAACTGAACGTTTTCTTCTTGGTGTCTAGAAATCTTCTTATCTTCCCACAGTAACCGGAACTAACTTTGATTCGGGTAAGGCACTTTAAGATTTGATTAATCTCCTTCGAACTTAAGGTGAAGCAAGAAGGGGGGCAATAATTCTATTCCTTCTTGTTGACTTTTGTGCCCTTCCTCGCCGGCTCCGTCTCCGTCTTCGTCTCATATGACTTTTTACATGGCAGCATGTGAAGAGATGATGTCTACTACACAACCTTCTTCTTGTAGACGTTGTTGGGCCTCCAAGTGCAGAGGTTTGTAGGACAGAAGCAAATTTCCCTCAAGTGGATGACCTAAGGTTTATCAATCCGTGGGAGGCGTAGGATGAAGATGGTCTCCCTCAAGAAACCCTGCAACCAAATAACAAAGAGTCTCTTGTGTCCCCAACACACCCAATACAACGGTAAATTGTATAGGTGCAATAGTTCGGCGAAGAGATGGTGATACAAGTGCAATATGGATGGTAGATATAGGTTTTTGTAATCTGAAAATATAAAAACAGCAAGGTAACTAATGATAAAAGTGAGCACAAATGGTACTGCAATGCTAGGAAACAAGGCCTAGGGTTCATATTTTCACCAGTGCATGTTCTCTCAACAATAATAACATAATTGAATCATATAACTATCCCTCAACATGCAATAAAGAGTCACTCCGAAGTCACTAATAGCGGACAACAAACAAAGAGATTATTGTAGGGTACGAAACCACCTCAAAGTTATCTTTTCTGATCGATCTATTCAAGAGTCTGTAGTAAAATAACACGAAACTATTCTTTCCGTTCGATCTATCATAGAGTTCGTACTAGAAAAACATCTTTAAGATACAAATCAACCAAAACCCTAATGTCACCTAGATACTCCAGTGTCACCTTAAGTATCCGTGGGTATGATTATACGATCTGCATCACACAATCTCAGATTCATCTATTCAACCAACACAAAGTACTTCAAAGAGTGCCCCAAAGTTTCTACCGGAGAGTCAAGACAAAAACGTGTGCCAGCCCCTATGCATAAGTTCAAGAGGTCACGGAACCCGCAAGTTGATCACCAAAACATACATCAAGTAGATCACGTGATATCCCATTGTCACCACAGATAAGCACATGCAAGACATACATCAAGTGTTCTCAAATCCTTAAAGACTCAATCCGATAAGATAACTTCAAAGGGAAAACTCAATCCATTAAAAGAGAGTAGAGGGGGAGAAACATCATAAGATCCAACTATAATAGCAAAGCTCGCGATACATCAAGATCATCCCACCTCAAGAACACAAGAGAGAGAGATCAAACACATAGCTACTGGTACATACCCTCAGCCCCGAGGCTGAACTACTCCCTCCTCATCATGGAGAGCGCCAGGATGATAAAGATGGCCACCGGTGAGGGATCCTTCCTCCGGCAGGGTGCCGGAACAGGGTCCCGATTGGTTTTTGGTGGCTACAAAGGCTTGCGGCGGTGGAACACCTGATCTATTCTGCTCCCCGATGTTTTTAGGATATATGGATATATATATAGGCGAAAGAAGTTGGTCAGGGGAGCCATGAGGGGCCTACGAGGGTGGGGGGAGCGCCCAGGGGGGCAGGGCGCGCCTCCCTGCCTCGTGGCTTCCTCGAAGCTTCCCTGACATCTACTCCAAGTCTCCTGGACTGCCTCCGTTCCAAAAATAACTCTCCCGAAGGTTTCATACCGTTTGGACTCCGTTTGATTTTCCTTTTCTTCGAAACACTGAAATAGGCAAGAAAACAACAATTTGGGCTGGGCCTCCGGTTAATAGGCTAGTCCCAAAAATAATATAAAAGTGTTTAGTAAGGCCCATAAACATCCAAAACACATAATATAAGAGCATGAGTACTTCGTCAATTATAGATACGTTGGAGACGTATCAAGAGATCAGTCCTGATCTTCAAAATCTTCCAAGTCTCTTCTTGCCTTTGGCCCATCCTTTGTTTTATCCGGCATGTTCATCAGTGTTGCAAGCAAGCTCTCAAGGACATTCTTCATGATATTCATTTGATCAATGCAATGATGCGTGTCTAGTATGGACCAGTACTTCAAGTCCTAGAAAACAGACCTCGTTTTCCATACCTTGAGTAGTGGCTCCGACGCCTTTTTCATCTTCCATGGCGGAGGGTGATACGTATCCAACGTATCTATAATTTATGAGTTGCCTCACGCCAACCGACTTCCGAGAGATGACGTCGAAAAAGTTGCATAGGCCAAATAGCGTTTAACGGATGTGCGCGTCCATGATCCCACGGATTGCAACTGGAAGTATCTGCGTCATCGACGCGTGATACCGTGAGACTTCATCCCGCTGAACTTCGCCCATTTGGGTCGAGGTATCTGCTTATCTTCCCTGCGTAACCGTAAGGAAGTTTTACTCCTACGAGGCAGGTGAAAAACTGCTCGATCTCCTCCTGACTTAGAGTGAAGCATGCGGGAGGGTAGTCATTTCCGGTCTTCTGGGCCTTTTTGCCTTTGTGACGACTTTCCGTGTCCTGCTTCGCCTCATCATCATCATCATCATCATCATCATCATCATTAGCGTGAAGCTCCTCCCTGATGCCCATTGATTTCAAGTTTGCCCTTTCTTTGGGCCCATCTTTGGTCCTCTCTGGCATGTTGAGCAGGGTACCAAGCAGACTCTCGCACACGTTCTTTGTGATATGCATGACATCAAGGGTGTGAGGCACACGGTGGATCTTCCGATCTGCAAGTCCCGTAAAACAGACCTCGTTTTCCATACCTTCAGCAGCTGCCTCGCCTTTCGCTTCTTTCCCGGCTCTGGCGCCTTTTGCTTCTTTCTCGGCAGTGGGCAATCTTTCCAATTTTTCAACAGCTCATTTATTTCCTCGCCGCTCCTCGTACGCGGGCGTCTTCGGGGTTCGGTTCACCATCGAACAAATCCTTGCATTTTCTCCACAGGTCATCGTCGCGAAGGCACCTTCGATGTCCCATGAACACGGTTTTAGAAGACCCGGGATCTCTATCTAGCTGGCGATACGTTGTGTCATCCATGCACCTGAGGCATCTAGAAAATCTGTGGACCACCTGCCCCGCAACATATCCATAACCGAGATAGTAATGCACCGTCGTGAGCAGTGCGGCTCTCATAGGGAAAGTATTCTTTCTCTGTGGCGTCCCACGTATTGCTGGCGTTTTCTACAGCGCGTCTAGCTCCTCTTTCAGCAGCCCTAGATACAGGTTGATGTCGTTCCCTGGTTGTTTCGGCCCTTCAATTAGCATATGTGAATGTACTTCCTATTCATGCACAACCCGGGGGAAGGTTGTACATCCACACAAACACAGGCCAGGTGCTACGTGTGCTTCTCTGGCTGCCAAACGGATTGACTCCATCGGTGCTCGCGCCCAGCACGATGTTCCTTGGATCCTTCCCAAATTCTGGGTGTTCGAAGTTCAACGCTTGCCACTGGCTCCCATCCTTAGGGTGACTCAGCATTTTGTCTTTTTTATTTATCTCTGGATCATTTGCGTCACCTTCTCGCTTCTTCTCCTCCCTATCCGCGTGCCAACGCAGGAGCTTTGCTACCTTAGGGTCCGTGAAATACCGCTACAGACGAGGAGTGATCGGAAAGTACCCAGAATTTGGGAAGCTTCTTCCTCTTCTTGTTGTATCGAGTGACGCCGCACACCGGACATATGGTAGACTCCGCGTGCTCGTCCCGATAAATGATGCAATTGGTCATGCACACATGGTATTTCACATGTGGTAAATCCAGAGGACACACAATTTTCTTCGCCTCCTCGAAACTAGTCGGTCACTTGTTCTCCTTGGGAAGACGTTCGCGCCAGAATGACATGTTCTCATCGAAGCATGCGTCAGTCATTTTGTGTTTTACCTTCATCTCCACAGCCATGAGCGTTACTTTCAGGCGGGTATCCTCGGGCCTGCATCCTTCATACAATGGAGTAACCGTGTCTATCTCCAGTTGATCCAGCTTGGCTTTCTCTCGGGCGGCAGTTCTTGCATTATCCGTCTTCTTGAGAAGTAGCTCTTGAATATGAGGGTCCTGCACCCAGCCCATTGATGGTTCATCGTCATGTGCTCCGGCATCTTCATCTTCATGATCATGCCCTTCATCTTGATCTTCCTGATCATCATGTCCTGCATCTTCTACATGATAACTGTGTACAACATCACCGTCGTGATCATGTCCTGGAGATTCTTCGTCTTCTCGCTAGCCCGAGCCGCGGTGGTTGTCTTGCTGCCCTTCCTCATTTCTGGCCTGGCCCCCATGGACGACTTCATAGTCTTCTTCATCACCTTGCCACCGATAGCCATCCATGAAACCACGCAAGAGCAGGTGGTCCCGCACCTGCCCGGAATCCGGGTCCGCAATAAGGCTCTTTAGCTTGCATCTTCGACACGGACATCTTATCTCCGTCTCGTTCTGTTGAAGCATCTCGGCCTTCGCAGGAGCTCAAAAACCTATTCATGATGCCTTCGGTATTCGTGCGGACCATGGTCGCCTGCGGGGTAGAGCAAAACGATATTTTAGAACCAAGAAAAAAATTGGCATGACTTTCCCTAAAAATAGGACCAAAAAGAATGCATAGTGCCAAAATTCTCGCCGAAACGGAAATGAATCAAAATTCCGGCAAAATATTGGCAACTATCGCATTTCAAATACCAGTACCTGCATACACAAACATATATGCAACACCACAAACATATGCAACACCACAAACATACATAGATCTAGCAAGGCCATAAAAAATTCATGTGCACGTTGTTGAAGGGAGAAAAAAAGTAGATCTACAACATAAACATAGCTTTCCCCTTACTTACCTATCAAAAAAAGGTAATTTAACCACTTAATTTGGATGAATCTATGGTACAAATGAGGTGATGAGGAGGAGGCAGCCGAGACAAGCTTGGAGGAGGAGGTGGAGAGAATGAAGTGGGGAAAGTGAGTGTGTAGGTGTGGTTGTCCAAAATATCTAGCTGGTCCCAGGTTATTAATGGCGCACCACCCACAAATACGCCATTAGGGCGCACCAGCTAGTGGTGCGCCATTAGTAGTTTTGCAAAAAAAATATAGTAGGGGCGCACTATGTGGCAGGTGCTCCATTACTAGCTATAACTAGTAATGGCGCACTGTGCCCTGGTGCGCCATTAGTATTTTTGGAAAAATAAAAAAATTGTTACTAGTGGCGCACCGAGGGTCTGGTGCGCCATTAGTGTCTATCACACACTAATAGCGCACCAACACATGGTGCGCCACTGCTATATAGTAGTGGCACACCACATGTCTGGTGCGCCATTAGTGGCCATATAATCTATAGCCCTTTTCCTAGTAGTGTTGGGTAAAGATTTGATGGACTATGGAATAAGGAGTGGCAAGAGCCTAAGCTTGGGGATGCCCAAGGGACCCCAAGGTAATATCCAAAGGACAACCAAGAGCCTAAGCTTGGGGATGCCCCGGATGGCATCCCCTCTTTCGTCTTCGTTCATCGGTAACTTTACTTGAAGCTATATTTTTATTCACCACATGATATGTGTTTTGCTTGGAGCGTCATTTTATTTTATTTTGTTTTGCTTGTTGTTTGAATAAAATACCAAGATATGAAATTCTTAAATGAGAGAGAGTCTTCACATAGCTACATAATTATTTAACTACTCATTGATCTTCAATTTTATCTTTTTGGATTAGTTTGTCATTTACTCGTGTGCTTCACTTATATCCTATGAGTAAATGGTTGAATGATTTGAATGTCATAAATCTGAAATTATATATGTTTCATATGCCTTTCCCATGGGGAGTAATGCCTTCACATATAAGAAGTAGAGGTGGTAAATTTTTTGAAGGTTAGCAAACATTGTATTGGTCACTTGAACAATTCATGAAAGAATATTGAAGGAAGAGATATTTCACATATCAATATAGTATCTTGGACACCTTCTATGATTGTGAGCCCCATTAATTATTTTCAAACCTGAGAAAATTAGTTGAAGTTGGACAAGGAAGACAACATAATGAGTTATGCTTGGGTATATTTGTATAGAAATTATATTGTTATGGATCCTCTAACATGTGGTGCTTGCTATTTAGAATCCTTTGCTACCAAAATATTTGTACTAAGCGGGAATACTGCTTGTGCATCCAAATTCGTTTAACCAAGTTTCTTCCATGAGTGTCCACCATATCTACCTATATGCAATATTTACCTGCCGTTCCAAGTAAATTTGCATGTGCCAAACTCTAAACCTTCAAATAAGAATCTGTTTTTATGCCCGAATCGCTCATGTAGCAACTAGGTGCTGTCAGTATGTTCCAGGCTAGGTGGGTTATTCTCACATAAGTGGACTGCGCTCATCATTCTCGAGAAAATGGCTGGTAACTGGGATGCCCCATCCTATGATCAAAAGATCAAAAACAAATTCGCAAATAATTTAAACAAAACTCCCCCAGGAATGTTGATAGTTGGACGGCACCCGTTGGTTCGGACAAGCCGTGGAGTGTGAATGTTGATGGAGGGGGAGTAAAAAATTTACCTTTCTGCTTGGGAACCGCCTATAATGTATGTAGTATGGAAGATATTGGGAACACTTGGTCGTTATGTTGACAATGAAAGCATACCTCTCAAACTTATTTTCATCTCTATTTTAGCTTCGAGCTATGGCACGTCTGCAAATCCCTGCTTCCCTCTGCGAAGGGCCTATCTTTTACTTTTATGCAAGAGTCAGTAGTATTCCTTCTCATTCCAACCTACTCTTTAGTTGGCAAGCATCATGTGATGGAAAGATCTAAGCATACATGGTCATTCAAATATATTTGAGCATGAATTATTGTTGTTGACTTTACCCTTGAGGTAAAAGGTTGGGAGGCGAAACATTAAGGCCCTATCTTTCTCTGTGTTCGATGAACACTATTTGTTCTAAAAATATGCTTTGAGTGGTAGCAATCATGGAAGACTAAATGATAGTTGAGTATGTGAAGTTTGCTGAATCAGAGCTCGAACATAGACTCTTCCTGAAAATAAGATGAATTGTAATTGTTTGATGACTAATAACACGGTTTGTTAGTTTTCAAGAAAGTTTATGATCTATGCTTTAACATGTGAATAGTTTGTTACTTGATCATGAAATGTTTTATGAGTTGAGCTACTGTTATGACATATAATGATGCTAGATAAGGTAATTGAAATTATCATTGATCAAACTTGTACACCTGCTAGAATTCACACTTCATCAATTATTTCTTTTATCATTTACCTACTCGAGAACGAGCAGGAATTTAGGTTGGGGATGCTGATACGTCTCCAACGTATCTATAATTTATGAGGTATTCATGCTATTATATTATCTGTTTTGGATGTTTATGGGCTTTACTAAACACTTTTATATCATTTTTTGGGACTAACGTATTAACCCAGAGCCCAGTACCAGTTTCTGTTTTTTCCCTTGTTTCAGTGTTTCGCAGAAAAGGAATATCAAACGGAGTCCAAACGGAATGAAACCTTCGGGAGCATGATTTTTGGAACGAACGTGATCCAGGAGACTTGGAGTTGAAGTCAAGGAAGCTTCGAGGTGGCCACGAGGCAGGGAGGCGCGCACCTACCCTCGTGGCTCCCCTGACCGACTTCTTTCGCCTATATATATCCATATACCTTAAAAACATCGGGGAGCATAATAGATCGGGAGTTCCGCCACCGCAAGCCTCTGTAGCCACCAGAAACCAATCGGGACCCTGTTCCGGCACCCTGCCGGAGGGGGGATCCATCACCGGTGGCCATCTTCATCATCCCGGCGCTCTCCATGACGAGGAGGGAGTAGTTCACCCTTGGGGCTGAGGGTATGTACCAGTAGCTATGTGTTTGATCTGTCTCTCTCTCTCTCTCACGTTCTTGATTCGGCACGATCTTGATGTATCGTGAGCTTTCCTATTATAGTTGGATCTTATGATGTTTCTCCCCCTCTACTCTCTTGTAATGGATTTAGTTTTCCCTTTGAAGTTATCTTATCGGATTGAGTCTTTAAGGATTTGAGAACACTTGACGCATGTCTTACATGTGCTTATCTGTGGTGACAATGGGATATTCACGTTATCTACTTTATGTATGTTTTGGTGATCAACTTGCGGGTTCCGTAACATTGTGAACTTATGCATAGGGGTTGGCACACATTTTCGTCTTGAATCTTCGGTAGAAACTTTGGTGCACTCTTTGAAGTTCTTTGTGTTGGTTGAATAGATGAATCTGAGATTGTGTGATGCATATCGTATAATAATACCCACGGATACTTGAGGTGACATTGGAGTATCTAGTTGACATTAGGGTTTTGGTTGATTTGTGTCTTAAGGTGTTATTCTAGTACGAACTCTATTATAGATCGATCAGAAAGAATAACTTTGAGGTGGTTTCGTACCCTACAATAATCTCTTCGTTTGTTCTCCGCTATTAGTGACTTTGGTGTGACTCTTTGTTGCATGTTGAGGGATAGCTATATGACCCAATTATGTTATTTTTGTTTAGAGAACATGCACTAGTGAAAGTACGAACCCTAGGCCTTGTTTCAACGCATTGCAATACCGTTTGTGCTCACTTTTATTGCTTGCTTCCTTGCTGTTTTTATATTTTCAGATTACAAATACCCATATCTACCATCCATATTGCACTTGTATCACCATCTCTTCGCCGAACTAGTGCACCTATACAATTTACCCTTGTATTAGGTGTGTTGGGGACACAAGAGACTCTTTGTTATTTTGTTGCAGGGTTGCTTGAGAGAGACCATCTTCATCCTACGCCTCCCACGCATTGATAAACCTTAGGTCATCCACTTGAGGGAAATTTGTTGCTGTCCTACAAACCTCTGCACTTGGAGGTCCAACAACGTCTACAAGAAGAAGGTTGCGTAGTAGACATCAAGCTCTTTTCTGGCGCCGCTGCCGGGAAGGTGGGTGCTTGAAGGTATATCTTTAGGTCTTGCAATCGAATCTTTTAGTTTCTTGCTTTAGCACTAGTTTAGTTTATAAAAGAAAATTACAAAAAAATGGAATTGAATTTGCCTCATACGCTTCATCTTTTTAATATCTTTCGTGAGTATGATGGAAAGGAAAATTGTTCCAAAGTGTTAGAAGAAGAATGCATTAAAATGTTTGGCACTAAATATTTTAATGATGAGCATGATTGCAATGTTGTTAGTATGAATTCTTTGAATACCCATGAAGCTAATGATATGCAAAGCCATCAGCTTGGGGATGCTATGTTTGATGAAGATGATATGTTTAGTCCCCAAGTTTTGATGAGCAAATTTATTATGATGAAATCATGCCTCCTACTTACGATGATTATTGGGATGACACGTATGCTATAAATAATAAAGATAACCATGGAACTTGTCATCATGATTTTAATTTTCAATTGGATTATGCTTCACATGATAGTTATTTTGTTGAGTTTGCTCCCACTATTTTTCGTGAGAAGAAATTCGCTTATGTGGAGAGTAATAAAAATTATATGCTTGTATATCATGAAAAGAATGATTTATGTGATGGTTATATTGTTGAATTCATTCATGATGCTACTGAAAATTATTATGAGGGAGGAACATATGCTTGTAGGAATTGCAATAATATCAAGTTTCCTCTCTATGTGCTTAAAGTTTTGAAGCTATGCTTGTTTTGCCTTCCTATGCTAGTTGATTATTGTTCCCATAAGTTGCTTGCTCACAAAATCCCTATGCATAGGAAATGGGTTATACTTAAATGTGCTTGTCATATTCTTCATGATGCTCTCTTTATGTTTCAATACTTATCTTTTATGTGAGCATCATTGAAATCATCATGCCTGCCTAGGGGCGTTAAACGTTAGCGCTTGTTGGGAGGCAACCCAATTTTATTTTTGTTCTTTGCTTTTTGCTCCTGTTTAGTAATAAATAATCTATCTAGCCTCTGGTTAGACGTTGTTTTATGTTTTAATTAGTGTTTGTGCGAAGTAGAACCTTTGGGAAGACTTGGGTGAAGTCTTTGCGATCTTGTTATAAAAAACAGAAACTTTAGCGCTCACGAGATTAGCTGCCATTTTTTACTCGAGAGTGCTTTTAGGTTGATTATTTTTTGGAGATGATTAATATATAAATTACTCACGTCCACCCATTTATTTCAGGATGTTTGGAGTTCCATAAGTATTCGTTTGATACAGATTACTACAGACTGTTCTGTTTTTGACAGATGCTGTTTTTCGTGTGTTGCTTGCTTATTCTGATGAATCTATGGCTAGTAAAATAGTTTATAAACCATAGAGAAGTTGGAATACAGTAGGTGTAACACCAATATAAATAAAGAATGAGTTCAGTACAGTCTTTGAAGTGGTGTTTTGTTTTCTTTCGCTAACGGAGCTCATGAGTTTTCCGTTGAGTTTTGTGTTGTGAAGTTTTCATGTTTTGGGTAAAGATTCGATGGACTATGGAATAAGGAGTGGCAAGAGCCTAATCTTGGGGATGCCCAAGGCACCCCCAGATAATATCCAAAGGACAACCAAGAGCCTAAGCTTGGGGATGCCCCGGATGGCATCCCCTCTTTCGTCTTCGTTCATAGGTAACTTTACTTGGAGCTATATTTTTATTCACCACATGATATGTGTTTTGCTCGGAGCGTCATTTTATTTTATTTTGTTTTTCTTTCTTTTTGAATAAAATACCAAGATATGGAATTCTTAAATGAGAGAGAGTCTTCACATATCTACATAATTATTTAACTACTCATTGATCTTCACTTATATCTTTTTGGAGTAGTTTGTCATTTACTCGTGTGCTTTACTTATATCCTACGAGTAAATGGTTGAATGATTTGAATGTCATAAATCTGAAATTATATATTTTTCATATGCCTTTCCCATGGGGAGTAATTCCTTCACATATAAGAAGTAGAGGTGGTAAATTTTTTGAAGGTTAGCAAACATTGTATTGGTCACTTGAACAATTCATGAAACAATATTGAAGGAAGAGAGATTTCACATATAAATATAGTATCTTGGACATTTTATATGAGTGTGAGCCCCATTAATTATTTTCAAACCTGAGCAAATTAGTTGAAGTTGGACAAGGAAGACAACATAATGAGTTATGCTTGGGTATATTTGTGTAGAAATTATATTGTTATGGATCCTCTAACATGTGGTTCTTGCTATTTAGAATCCTTTGCTAGCCAAAATATCTGTACTAAGAGGGAATACTGCTTGTGCATCCAAATTCCTTGAACAAAGTTTCTTCCATGAGTGTCCACCATATCTACCTATATGCGGTATTTACATGCCGTTCCAAGTAAATTTGCATGTGCCAAACTCTAAAACTTCAAATAATAATATGTTTTGTATGCCCAAATCGCTCATGTAGAGACTAGGGGCTGTCAGTATTTTCCATGATAGTGGGTTATTCTCAAGATGAGTGGACTCCGCTCATCATTCACGAGAAAATGGCTGGTAACTGGGATGCCCAGTCCTATAATCAAAAGATCAAAAACAAATTCACAAATAATTTAAACAAAACTACCCCAGGAATGTTGATAGTTGTACGGCACCCGTTGTTTCGGACAAGCCGTGGAGTGTGAATGTTGGTGGAGGGGGAGTAAGAAATTTACCTTTCTGCGTGGGAACCGCCTATAATGTATGTAGTATGGAACATATTGGGAACTCTTGGTCGTTATGTTGACAATGAAAGCATACATCTCAAAATTATTTTCATCTCTGTTTTAGCTTCAAGCTCTGGCACCTCTGCAAATCCCTGCTTCCTCTCACAAGGGCCTATCTTTTAATTTTATGCAAGAGTCAGTAGTATTCCTTATCATTCCAACCTACTCTTTAGTTGGCAAGCATCATGTGATGGAGAGATCTAAGCATATATGGCCATTCAAATATATTTGAGCATGAATTATTATTGTTGACTTTACCCTTGAGGTAAAAGGTTGGGAGGCGAAACATTAAGCCCCTATCTTTCTCTGTGTTCGATGAACACTATTTGTTCTAAAAATATGCTTTGAGTGGTAGCAATATGTAAGACTAAATGATAGTTGAGTATGTAAACTTTGCTGAATCAAAGCTCTGACATAGACTCTTCCTGAAAATAAGATGAATTGTAATTGTTTGATGACTAATAACACGGTTTGTTAGTTTTCAAGAAAATTTATGATCTATGCTTTAACATGTGAACAGTTTGTTACTTTATCATCAAAAGTTTTATGATTTGAGCTATTGTTATGACATATAATGATGCTAGAAAAGGTGATTGAAATTATCATTGATCAAACTTGTACACCTGCTAGCATTCACACTTCATAAATTATTTCTTTTATCATTTACCTACTCGAGGACGAGCAGGAATTAAGCTTGGGATGCTGATATGTCACCAACGTATATATAATTTATGAAGTATTCATGCTATTAGATTATCCGTTTTGGATGTTTATGGGCTTTACTAAACACTTTTATATCATTTTTTGGTACTAACCTATTAACCCAGAGCCCAGTGCCAGTTTCTGTTTTTTCCCTTGCTTCAGTGTTTCGCAAAAAAGGAATATCAAAAGGAGTCTAAACGGAATGAAACCTTCGGGAGCGTGATTTTTGGAACGAACGTGATCCAGGAAACTTGGAGTTGAAGTCAAGGAAGCTTCGAGGTGGCCACGAGGCAGCGAGGCGCTAGTGCCCCCCTGGGCACGCCCCCACCCTCGTTGGCCCCTTGTGGCTCCCCTGACCGACTTCTTTCGCCTATATATATCCATATACCCTAAAAACATTGGGTCGCAAAATAGATCGGGAGTTCCGCCGCAAGCCTCTCAGAGCCACCAAAACCAATCGGGACCTGTTCCAAGCACTGCCGGAGGGGGGATCCATCACCGGTTGCCATCTTCATCATCCCGGCGCTCTCCATGACAAGGAGGGAGTAGTTCACCCTCGGGGCTGAGGGTATGTACCAGTAGCTATGTGTCTGATCTCTCTCTCTCTCTCTCTCTCTCTCTCTCTCTCTCGCGTTCTTGATTCGGCACGATCTTAATGTATCCAGAGCTTTGCTATTATAGTTGGATCTTATGATGTTTCTCCCCCTCTCTCTTGTAATGGATTGAGTTTTCCCTTTGAAGTTATCTTAACGGATTGAGTCTTTAAGGATTTGAGAACACTTGATGCATGTCTTGCATGTGCTTATCTGTTGTGACAATGGGATATTCGCGTGATCTACTTGATGTATGTTTTGGTGATCAACTTGCAGGTTCCGTAACATTGTGAAGTTATGCATAGGGTTTGGCACACGTTTTCGTCTTGACTCTCCGGTAGAAACTTTGGGGCACTCTTTGAAGTTCTTTGTGTTGGTTGAATAGATGAATCTGAGATTGTGTGATGCATATCGTATAATCATACCCACGGATACTTGAGGTGACATTGGAGTATCTAGGTGACATTAGGGTTTTGGTTGATTTGTGTCTTAAGGTGTTATTCTAGTACGAACTCTATGATAGATCGATCGTAAAGAATAACTTTGAGGTGGTTTCGTACCCTACAATAATCTCTTCATTTGTTCTCCGCTATTAGTGACTTTGGAGTGACTCTTTGTTGCATGTTGAGGGATAGTTATATGATCCAATTATGTTATTATTGTTGAGAGAACTTGCACTAGTGAAAGTATGAATCCTAGGCCTTGTTTCAACGCATTGCAATACCGTTTGTGCTCACTTTTATCGCTTGCCACCTTGCTGTTTTTATCTTTTCAGATTACAAATAGCCATATCTACTATCCATATTGCACTTGTATCACCATCTCTTCGCCGAACTAGTGCACCTATACAATTTACCATTGTATTGGGTCTGTTGGGGACACAAGATACTCTTTGTTATTTGGTTGCAGGGTTGCTTGAGAGAGACCATCTTCATCCTACGCCTCCCACAGATTGATAAACCTTAGGTCATCCATTTAAGGGAAATTTGCTGCTGTCCTACAAACCTCTAAACTTGGAGGCCCAACTACGTCCACAAGAAGAAGGTTGTGTAGTAGACATCAGAGGGCACTGTTCCTAGTTTTTCAACAACTCATCGATTTCGGTGCCGCTCCTCTTACGTGAAGGTCCTCGATGCTCAACCTCACCATTGAATAGATATCCATGCACTACTGGAATCATGGAATTTGCCGTCAGCCACTCCTTTGCCGTCTGCTAGCAGACGGCAAAGAAGGTCTGTGCCGTCTGCAAACATAATGTAGATGGCAAAGAAAAGGACGACGATAAAGAAAAGGCTGATGGCAAAGAAGGTATGTGCCGTCTGCTATTCTTTGCCGTCCACCTTATTTGTCGCATGCTTCCCTAGGAAAGCTGATGAAAAACGTCTTTGCCGTCCACTGCGCGAAAACAGACGACAAAGAAGCTTATTACCATAGGTTATAGTGTCGGACATGTTTGCCGTCTGTGGCTGACGGCAAAGACCTCTGCGTCAGCTTTCTGCTGCTTTGTCGTCTGCCATGGTAGACGGCAAATCAGCTAATTCCTGTAGTGACCGTTTCTCCGTGGGTCGTCCTTCTCGAGCCATCTTAGATGCCCCACGTACATGATTTTCGTATACACACCATCTTTCATTGTTGAGACGTTGTATCGGCCATGCACCGCATGCATCCGCAATATCCATAGCACACCTAGCCTGCGACATATCCGTAACCAAGGTAGTCGTGCACCATCGTCATCAGCACGGCTCTCATATAGAACTACTCGCCTTTGCTAGCGTTCCATGTCTTGGCCAGTGTTTCCCATAACGTGTCTAACTCCTCTTTCAGTAGCCCCAGATACACATTAATATTATTTTCCGGTTGTTTCGGCCCTTGAATCCGCATGCTCATGTGTATGTACTTTGACTTCATGCACTTTCAGGTGGAAGCTGTACATTCATACAAACACGGGCCATGTGATATGGTTGGTGTTCTAGTTACTAAAGGGATTCATGCAACCGGTACTCGCGCCAAGCACGATGTTCCTTGGATCACCTATCAATATTCGGCGTTGAACGCTCTCCATTGGCTTGCATCTGTGAGGTGTCTTAGTTTCGTATCATCTCCATCGTCGGGATTCACCCTCTCCGCGTGCCAGCGCATGAGCTTTGCTTCCTTAGGATGTACGAAATAACGCTGCAGAAGGGGAGTGATCGGTAAGTACCATACAACTTTATTGGGAGATTTCTTTTTTGGCCTTCTTGTATCGAGAAGCATTGCACATCGGACAGTTGTTATTTTCCACGTGCTCCTTCCGATAAATGGTGCAATCATTGATGCATGCATGGTATATAATGTGCGGCAGATCAAGAGGACACACGATCTTCTTGGCCTCGTCGACACTAGTAGGACATGTGTTCCCAAGGGAAGAACCTTCTTTAGATAATTGAGAAACTCATCGAGGCTTATGTCGGTCCATTTGTTTTTAGCATTCGTCTTTAGAAGCTTGAGAGAGAATCTCAAGTGGGTCACCTCCGGATCGCAACCATCATACAGTGGAGTATTCCAGTCTACCTCCAGTTGCTCCAGCTTGGCCTCCCCTCTACAAGCAGCTCTCTCGCTACTCGCCTTCTTGCGAAGCAGGACTCGAACATGAGGCTCCCGCATGATTGAACTTTGTAGTGACGAAGGCTCCGGTGTGTCCGCTTCTTCTCTGCCGTCATTTTCAGCCTCTTCTCTGCCGCCATTATCGGTCGTCTCTTCGTCTTGCCGCATGTCATAATTCGCTACTCCTTCGGCATACTGATCACCATCATCTTCACTTATCCACCGAGTATAGCCTTCCATGAAACCAGTCATGAGCATGTGAGCCTTCAAATGGCCATCCTTAAAGGGGTCGATCTAGACTCCTCCTTTGCATCTTCGACACAGACATAAAATCTCTGTACCGTTATTTTCATACATGTCCTGCACCGCTGATCGCAACCATTTTTCCACCATCGTTCCGCTGACTATCATGATTGCCTACGTGGTAATAATAAGCAAAATGATTATAAAAACGAATGCATGCATCAAAGTCATACAAAAATTCGGCATGACCTCCCCTAAAAATAGGACATATAGAGTTTGTCCGAAGTTCACCGAAATAGAAATAAATCGACATTTCGGCAAAACATAGGCAACTCAAGCACAATTTCCATCATATGGCGCACACACACACATATTTCCATTCTTGCAAAGCGCAAAGATCTAGCTAGTTGGGGAAGGAGATGAATCTAACTAGTGGAGGGCCGGGGAGGAAAAGAGAGAAAGGAGTTGGATTAATTGAGGTGGTGTAGTTAGTTAGGGGCATTAAAGAGAGAGAAAGTGATGTAGGAGAAGAAAGAGAGTAATGTGGTGAGAAGCAAGGTGAGAAGTGAGAGGAGGGGGAGGGAAAAGTGAAGGGAGAGAGAGAAGGGGGGGAGAGTGGGATGGAAATTGAAAGGTGGCTGCGCCTTAGCAGTAGTGCGGGCCAGAAAACAACGCTACTGCAAACTAGCGCGGTCCTGTAGGCCGCGCTGCTGCTAAGTGAGGCCCACCACGTGGCACAGTACAATTTTATCAGCAGCGGTGGGTATGCAAAGCACGCTACTGCTAACTCTTTAGCAGTAGCGCGTTTCCTGGGGCCACGCTGCTACTATACATAGTCTACTAGCTAAGGTGTGGATCACATACCAGTAGCATCCTTCAGACAAACCGTGCTACTGTTAAATAGATAGTAGTAGCGCCACTTTGATCCCCTCGCTACTGTAAAGTATCAGTAGTGCGTTCACAAGAGCCGCGCTACTGATAATCCCTCACCTATAGGGTTTTCCCTAGTAGTGGTAGTATTAATGATTGCCGGAGCCCCGTCCAGCCGAGTGTGCTGTGCCGAGTTTGGCACTCGATGAAGATTTCGCCGAGTTTAATATATGCTCTACCGAGTTTCCTAAAAATCGACATAAACGGTGATTCTAGTAGTGTAAAGGCATGCACATGTACGCATATTGTTTTTCCAGAACATATGCTAGAGCCGTGCGGGCATGGAGATCAAAGGGGATTATTTTTAAGCTATCGAAGGGGATTTGGAGGAGAGGCATTATGAGAACCATATGACGCCAGGATTTAGCAAGGAAGAAGAGATTTGAACTTTTTTTGGAGTACAATAGATTGGTTCTGGTTTTCAAACGGGATTTTCTTTGATTGGTTGGGTTTATCTATTACTTTTCACTAGGTATTTGCCATATGTTTTTTTAAATGAACATATGATTGGTGTTTTTATCTGAACGTGTGATTAGCTTTTGAAGGAGATAGTAATGCATTATGTTAGATAGATTTTGCAATTTTAAGGATGTCTATTTCACGTAAGAGCTTGTAGGAAGTCATAATTATAAGTATAGAAAAAATATATGGAGATTTAGGGAGTTATCGAAAGATCTCCACCGCAATCACTCGGTCCCACATAAGATTATTTTTCTTAGAAAAGGTGGATTACCCCCGGCCTCTGCATCTGGGCGACACATGCACCCATTTTAATAATTATTCACAAAGACCTTACAAAGTAGTACATCAGGTAGTCTGAAGCAACCATCTTAGCAACAACTGCCACTACTCCTATCCACTTGATGAAGGGATGCCGATAGCCCAAGCCTAATACCAAACAAACAGACATCGCACTCCGGGTTTGGGGTACAAACCGGCCCAACACACTCACATGTGCCGTCGCCGCCTTTTGCACCAATCCATCTTCAGAGGAGAAACTAATGCACCGATGCTAGGCCTATGTGCGATCGACGCCACCATGACGCCAGCCAACGTCCTCCTCCTAAGCGAGTCCATCTCCGCGCATCGGACGCCGAGTCCCCACTGCTGCACGCCGTTGAGATCCGCCGCCATCAATGTGTAAAACGAAGGACCACTCCCCCAAAGAAGCCGTCCACCGGTCCCACGAGCACGTGTACACCTCCAAGCATGACGCCCCCGAGGGGAAACGACACCAGAGCGGCGCCGTCATCCGATCTAATGATCTAGGGTTTCCTGGGAGGTAGCGGATAGAGCTCTCGAACTTCTCCATGATGATGCCTTCAAGAAGGTAATGACACAAACGACTGCCGCCATCGCTGGTATTGGCAAGAAGCCGAGAACGAGGTTTCCACCTGGATCCGCTCGATGAACCTCCATTAAGCATCGAGTGCCTGGGTCACCACCGTTCTAAGTCTCCATGCTGCGAGCAGGCCTCACCGGCCATAACAGATATGTATGGAGGCCAGACCACGCATGGCACTGACCTGTCCACCAGGCCCTCCATGCCGCCGCCATCGATCTGAGGTCAGAGGGCCCGTCACCGTAGATCATGTTGCTGCCACCGAATGCAGCGACGTTGCCCGAAGAAATGCCGGCCACCGCACCCACAGCCATCTTCGCCCCGAGGCAATGGACTTTTTTTAATGTATGAAATGGAATTTTTTTAATGTATTCGGCCTGGAATTTTATATTTCTATCTTGCATACAAATGATTGTATTATTTAACAAAATTTTACAGGTACATAGAGAATATCCACATGTATTCGTAGGAAAATTTTCTATTTTTTCTGAAATTTTAAATACCACTTTGAGATTATTTTTTATTCTGTCCTATGGAGCCCGGGTGCCAAAATGCCGCATTCGCAAGCATCCACTAGTATCATTGGGTAAAGAACTGGCTGACGGCAAGAGCTAGTTTGCCGTCCGCTAGCCGACGACAAAAATTTGGCTGACGGCGAAGGCGCAATTTACCGTCAGCCAGTTCTTTGCTGTCTGCTTTTCGTGAGCGGATGGCAAAGGTCTTTGCCGTCATTAGCGGATTTGCAAATAAATTGCTGACAGCAAATTATCTGATTCTAGTAGCGAGACAAGTAAATTATAGCCATATTATAAGAAACTGTATGCCTAGCCCGCACAAGCACTTGGGTTCATGATTAATCTGTTGAAATTATGCATATGATTTAACGCCACAAGACCTATAGGAATTTCCCAGTATTCTTTTCTTTAGAATTTGTCATTATTCTTGTTTCCAGTTTCATATACGGTTTTGAAATGAGGCTGGGAGCTGTGATGTTATTATTGCCTATGATTACCTCAGGATTCAAATACGATGAATATGAAGTCATCCATAAGAAATCTCTCAAAATTTTGTATATGACTTCACACTAGAAGGAAAGCCTATATTATCTTTTAACGGAAGAAGAAGAAAATCATGCTTGGCTCTAGTTAGTCGAACACAGGGACGACCAAGTTTTCTTTTCTCTGATTCGGTGGGTCTCTATCGGACCTTGATTGCTACAATAATTTTAAAGAATACGCCAGACTTCCTGGCCAAAACTGTTCATATTTTATCCTTAGTTCATCGGTCAAGATGGAAATAGTCCATGACGGCATATATAGGCAGTATATTGAGAGATAAAAGCCTCAGCCACACAACTATCCATACTTTCATTTGTTTAAGTATGTAAAAGCATAAGAATGAATTTAAGGTCCTTATGGCAGGCTGGCATTGTTTTCTCGTTGATCCCAGTTTCAGCAACATCTAACAAGAATGACGTGTGGAATTGGAAACTAACGTAGACATGCCAAAAGCATTTGACAAGTAAAACTCGAATTACATGTCATTCCTTGACAAACTGTTGACTTAAGTATCCTCATTTAAATATGAACGTGTAATTGGTTTTTTTAACTGAACGTGTGATTGGCTTTTGAAGGATATAGTAATGCATTACGTTAGATATATTTTGCAATTTTAAGGAAGTCTATTTCACGTCAGAGCTTGTGGGAAGTCATAATTATAAGTATAGAAAAATATATGGAGATTTAGGGAGTTATCGAAAGATCTTCACCATAATAACTCCGTCCCACATAAGATTATTTTTCTTAGAAAAGGTGGATTAACCCCGGCCTTTGCATCTGGGCGACAAATGCATGAAGTCATTTTATTAATTATTCACAAACACCTTACAAATTAGTACATCAGGTAGTCCGAAGCAACCATCTTAGCAACAACTGCCGCTACTCCTATCCACTTGATGAAGGGATGTCGATAGCCCAACCTAATACTAAACAGACATCGCACTCTGGGTTTGGGGTACAAACTGGCCCAAAACACTCTCATGTGTTGTCGCCGCCCTATTGGACCAATCCATCTTCAGAGCAGAAACTAACGCACTGATGCTATGTCTCTCTGCCATCGACGCCACCATGACGCCATACAACGTCCTCCTCCTGCGCGAGTCCATCTCCGTGTATCGGACGCCGAGTCTCCACTGCTCCACGCCGCCGAGATCCGCCGCCATCAGTGTGTAAGACGAAGCACCACTCCACCAAAGATGTCGTCCACTGGTCCCTCGAGCCCGTGTACACCTTCAAGAATGACGTCACCAAGGGGGAAATGACACCAGAGCGGCGCCGTCATCCGATCTACTAATCTAGGGTTTCCCGAGAGGTAGCGGATAGAGCTCTAGAGCTTCTCCACGATGATGCCTTCAAGAAGATAATGACACAAAAGAGTGCCGCCATCGCAGGTCTTGGCAACAAGCCGAGAACAAGGTTTTCACCTGGATCCGCTCGATGAACCTCCATGAAGCATCGAGTGCACGTATTGCCACCTTTCTAAGTCACCGCGCAGCGAGCAGGCCGCACCGGCCATATTAGATCTTTCTGGAGGCCAGACCACGCATGGCACTGACCCGTCCATCAGGCCCTCCATGCCGCCGCCATCGATCTGAGGTCAGAGGGCCCTTCAGCACAGATCCGGTGGCCGCCGCCGAATGCAGCGAACGCTGCTGCCCGAAGTAATGCCGGCCTCCGCGCCCGCAGCCATCTTCGCCCCGAGGCAAAGCTGGGCGCCGCGCCACCGCCGGTCAAGATAGGGACGCCCGCCACGCCGCCAATGCCAGACTGGCCCTGCCTCCTCACGCCGCGGGGCTCCGCACCATCCCCATAGCAAAGGAGAGAGGAAGGCCCCCGCCAAAGCCATGGGCCACCGGGCTATAGACCGGCGGCGGCGTCCTTCGGCGATAGCGGAGGGAGGGAGGGAAGGAAGGAGAGTCCCCGGCGGCTGGGGTTTCGTCCCCACCCGACTCGCCCAAGCGAGGGCGACGCGGGGGGCGATCCTTCTTGATGTGATTGGTCCCACATAAGATAAATGGCCATGGGGCCGGCTGGGCTCCATGGAGCCCTTTTTTACCTTTCGAAAATTCTACTTTCACTTCACAAAACATTTTGTAAACAATTTTACTTCTAAATACACGTGTATAGTTTGTACGTATGATTTTTCATGTAAATATATTTTCATAGGATACATGTGTGAAATGGACTTTTTTATTATATTTGGGCTGGAATTTTATATTTATGTCTTGCATACAAATGACCGTATTATTTAACAAAATTTTACACATACGTAGAGAATATCCACATGTATTCGTAGGAAAAGTTTCTATTTTATTCTGAAATTTTAAATACCACTTTGAAATTATTTTTTATTCTGTCCTCTATCGAGCCCAGGTGCCAAAATGCCGCATCCGCAGACATCCACTAGTATCATAGCGTGAATATATTTTGGTCCAAACTGCCTTCATGGACAATCTCCTGTACTTATATCTATACTACCGGAAGGCTCCACAAGTAGCCATTAGTGACATTTCACATGATATTAGTCCAAAGGAATTCAATCCCTCACAGGAATAGCTGTCAGTAAGGTGCATAGATGAGAAATAGCTACACTTGAGTCTGAAGAGACGGCACCATGCATGGAATTTGGGTACCCATCTTCATTTTCTTCTTAACTTCTCGTTACCAAAATGGGACTGCTTTCCTTGGTAACGATGTGTTTGAATTCGATGGACGTTCGGGAACTACTGAGAAGAAAAGTCACATGGTGCACATGGACCTTGGCATAGTTTCGAGCAGAATTTTGGTAGTCGCCAGGTTTCGTTTTTCTCGTTTAGTGCCTGGACCGAGATCAAGATTGTAATGCCAATGTTTACACGAGACTGCAATGGAGATACAACGTCCCAAACTGAAATCGTTCTGTCCCTTTATTCAATTTTCAGGGCATAACTAGTTCCTTGCAATCTCCCGTAGAATGTATCACAGATAACCTGGCACAGGTAAGTTCTTAGTAGTGGCGTATGCCAATTCCACATGGTGGGCCCAGATTCACACCCGCCAGATCCACGTACCGTATCAATGGCGGGCGCAGATCTCCATCAGCCAATGGTACGTAACTTTCCCAGGCAATCAATAAGCATTGTCATGGCAACAAATCATGACCCATTTCCAAATTAGTGGTATAATTAATATTTAGGTTCACACATAACACACGGCAATTAGTTCTCCATCTTAAAGAAACCCAGAGAGCACATACATTACCAACTGGAAAATGTACGTGCTAGAGTAGTCATAGTACAAAATAATTCAACGCGAAAATGTGTACGAGCATAACAGAAAATAATAGATGTAAACATTAATTTTTCAAGTTTCACTCAGTTATAAAAATTGCCCTTTGGTATGTACCGGACTACACTACAGGGCTATGCAATTTTATTAAACTAAATTATGTTTTGTGCACAACACAAGAATATAACAATAATGTCCATCTAATTTATAAAATTTTAATGCACCTTCTAAAAATAAGTTGTCCTAGCAAACTAAAATGTACTTCCCATGAAAGATTTTAGTTACTGAAATAATTCAACTACGAGCACGCATGAGCAATTTTCAAGGATCTTCATCAACAACTTTTTTTCTAACGTGCTTCTTATGTGGTGAAAAATCAACGTAAATGTTATATAATTAACTGAAAACTATGTTTGTGATAGCAGTTTGACAAGAGCATACAAATTTATATGAATATATTATAACAATCAAATGCTAGGGTAATACTACAGGGTATGGTATAAATTTAGACGTAATACAATTAAAATGATTTATATATTACCATAACACGCACTCTTAGAATATTACTTATTCATGCACACCACGAATTTTCTATTTTTTTCTGTTATCATGATCATTTTGAGATACTTCATGGATGAAAGTTGTCAATATCTATGGAATGAATTTAGACAAGTAAATTATATTTATATTATAAGAAACTGTATGCCTAGCCCTCGCAAGCACTTGGGTTCATGATTAATCTGTCGAAAATATGCATATGATTTAACGTCACAAGACCTGTAGGAATTTCTCATTATTCTTTTCTTTAGAATTTCTCATTATTCTTGTTTCCAGTTTCATATACGGTTTTGGAATAGTGTTGGGAGCTGTGATGTTATTATTGCCTAGGATTCTCAAAGAATTCAAATACGATAAATATGATGTCATCCATGATAAAATTTCTCAAAATTATGTATATGACTTAACATTAGAAGGAAAGCCTATAAAAACGTGTAACTTAATAAGAAGAGAATCTTGCTTGGCACTATTTAGTCGAACAAAGGGACGACCAAGTTTTCTTTTCTCTGATTCAGTGGGTCTCTATCGATCTTGATTGCTACCATAATTTCAAAGAATACACAAGACTTCCTGGTCAAAACTGTTCATATTTTACCCTCAGTTGATCGGTCAAGATTGAAATAGTTCATGACAGCATATACAGGATGTACATCGAGAGACAAAAGCCTCAGCCACACAACTATTCATACTTTCATTTTTTAAATATGTAAAAGTAAAAAAATGAACTTGAGGTCCTTATGGCAGGCTTGGCATTGTTTTCTCGTTGATCCCAGTTTCAGCAACATGTAAGAAGAATGACGTGTGGAAACTAAGGTAGAGACATGCCAAAAGCATTTGACAAGTGATACTTCAAGTACATGTCATTCCTTGACAAACTGTTGACTTAAGTATCATCATTTATTGGAATCCGTTATTGTTCGTTGCCTCATAGGGTAGTATTTTACAGAAAAGGCTGCAGGTATAGATAATGCGCCATGGGGCCGGCTGGGCTCGAGGGAGCCCTTTTTTATCTTCCGAAAACTCTAGTTTCACTATAAAACATTTTGAAAATAGTTGTGCTTATAGACATACATGTATAGTCTGTACGTATGCATGTAAATATATTTTCTTAGGTGATGCACAAAAAACAATGATAAATACAAGTGTGAAATGGACTTTTTTTAATGAATTTGGGCTGGAATTTTATATTTCTGTCTTGCATATAAATGATTCGGAACAGATTGTCCGCCAGGACCCTTTCCAAAGATTAGTTGTAAATCCTTTACCATATCAAGTATATCAGCACCAGTATGGAGGATGGGCTTCTTCTGATGATCTGCCTCACCTTTGAAATACTTACCTTTCTTTCTTAAGGCATGCTTGGTCAGAAGAAATTCGATGATGTCCCAGGTACAAACCACTCTATTTCTAGAGCATCGGAAATGAACTAAACTAGCAGTGAGAGATGAAAGGATGAAGTTACTAACGCTTAGAACACTTGTGTAGTTGGTGTGCCGCCAAACCTAGACAAATCTGGAGGGAAATATAGCTTGGAGGTCGAGCTTGGAGAGGAGAAAGCTTAAATGTGGCTCGGACATTTCATCGAACACCTCATGTGCATAGATAGACAAAGAACAGAGGTGTGTAGCAGCACACACCTCCACACCCTTCCACGGTCAAAAAAACATAGGAGATGGGGGGGGGGGCATGGATATTCCCGGATTGTGTCTAGAACCGGGATAAATGGCCTACCCTTTAGTCCCGGTTCCAGACACCAACCGAGACTAAAGGGCATCAACCTCTTTAGTCATGGTTAGTGGCTGGAACCGGGACTAAAGGTCCCCGCCGAACCGGGACTGATGCCTACCGAGGCCCGGCCGGCGTCCTAGCCTCCTGAAAAGGGACTAATGCTCCCATTAGTCCCCGTTCGTAACACGGCCGGAATTAATGCTCTGATCTGCCCAGGACCAAACCTTGTTTTCTACTAGTGGGTTAGCACTGGCTCAAGACCTGGACGTGAACATGCTGATTTTAGCATCAGATAGCTCTTCAGTGGTGCAGGATATTCACAATAGAGATGAAGGAGCGTACGATGCAATCATTAAGGAGATTAATAACACAAAGTCTTTACTTCATAGCAGTTCTTTTATCCATGAACATAGGAATTTTAACTTTGAGGCTCATGGCCTAGCCAAACACGCAACAAGTTTAGGTATAGGACGCCATGTTTGGCTTGGGCATACATATGACCCAATTACTGAATTCAAGGCGCTTACTAGCAAGGATTATTGTGGTGACGTATATATAAGCACGTTACAGATGGATCATGCAGCGGTGGTGCGGACGCTGTGGAGTACCACAGTCTCGACGGTGAGACCGGGGCCAAAACCAAAGAGTACGCCCCAGTCTAGGCCCTCGCCGGTGGTGGCGTGTCCGTCCTCAGCAGAGCGCTTACGCACCTCGTCGAGGATGAAGAGGACACAAGCGCTGGACATGTTGCCGTACTCGGATAGGATGTGCCTGGTGGCACTCATCCGCCTTTTGTCCAGCTTGGCCTCTGCCTCCACCATGTCAAGGATGGCCGGACCACCAGGGTGAGCCACCCAAAAGATGGAGTTCCAGTCATCGATGCCGAGTGGAGCGAAGGCGTCCTCTAGCGCTTGTTGGATGTTTTTTGAGATGGCTACAGGCACATCCTTGTGGAGGTGGAAGGTGAGCCCAACCTCCCGGAGGTGGCCCTTGATGAAGCCATCCGTGTCCGGCAGTATTGTCTGGCTCGCCGAGACAAGTTGGAACAGTGGCCTTTCAACAAGCACGTCGGGGTCAGCGCCCACGACCACGGCAGCTGCCCCATCGCCAAAGAGTGCCTGGCCAACCATGGAATCTAGCTGGGTGTCGCATGGGCCACGAAAAGTCACGGCTGTGATCTCTGAGCAGACGACGAGCACACGCGCGCCATGGTTGTTCTCTGCAAGGTCCTTGGCCACGCGGAGCACCGTGCCGCCAGCAAAGCAGCCTTGCTGGTACAGCATGACGCGCCTCACGGACGGGCGGAGGCCGAGCATCTTGGTTAGCTGATAGTCGGCGCCCGGCATGTCTACACCGGAGGTGGTGCAGAAGACGAGGTGCGTGATCTTGGACAGTGGCTGGCCCCATTCCTTTATGGCCTTATGTGCCGCCTCCTTCCCGAGCTTCGGGACCTCGCCGAGCACCATGTCTTGGCGCGCATCCAGGGACGGCGCCATGTACGCGCAGACATTGGGGTTCTCCTTAAGGATCTCCTCCGTCACGTGCATGTACCTCTTTCGGATCATCGACCTGTCACCTGCACACATAAAGCATAGATGTATCGACATCGACGGGAACAGCGCCCATGATGTCCAAGGCACGTCTGTTAGCTCATCAGCAAATGATTCATGAGTTAATAAATTAGCTGTGCGACTGTTCAGTATAACTAGTCTCAGTCATGCAGTTGACACATAAGTCATCAACTAGACGCACGAGGTGCACAGGGTACACGGACTATATTGAAGCGACTATATGACTATTTATGTTATGGGCAAAAGTGACAAAAGATAAATTTATTTATTTCTCTACCGAAGATAAGTGAGCTCACTGAACGAGGACACTGGTGCAGGTTCTCAATGTGTAGCGCTTTTCCAAAATTTGATGGAACTTCAGAGATACGTATAACGCATCAGTCACATGCTGCCACACATGCATCAGTCGCGTGATCCACTAGTACTCACATGCATCAATCGCGTGCTCCCACACATGCATCCGTCATGTGATAGATATACTTACACATCCTCTGGAACTTGTCCTTGAGATCAGTTAGGTGTTCGCTGTTGGTGATGCGAAAGTAGTAGTCCGCGTAGTCCGCCTGGTACACGCAGTTATGCGGCGTCGCCGTACCGATGGCCAGCACCGTCGCCGGGCCCTGCGCCCTCTGCGTCTTCATCACTTCGTCCACGGTCACCGCCGCCGCCATCTTCGGCAGGGATGTCTAGTGGCTACCTAGCTAGTAAGTGTGCGCGTACGTGCGTGTATTTGTGTGTGGGCGCGCTCGGATGCCATTTACTTGTGGGCGCAACGACTATATATAGGCTGTAGCTGTAGCGTTGGCATCATTCCAAGGAAAAAGAGAGGCTAGGGTAGATACAGGCCGGTCGAATAAGTAACATACGTAACTCCCTGGCGGTTGGAACCCTAGCCGCCGCCAGAAGAGGCCCTCTTTCAGCGTTGTCCTCTGGCGGCTCCCCTCCGCCGGCGACCTCGGACGTTGGTGGTAGAGGGGTCGCCGGATTCACGCGTGTGAATCGTTTTTACTTTTTTGTAGTCTAGTTTTTTAGGCTGTTCAACATCTTGGCTTCGACGGCAACGATGACCACGCTGAATAAAGATTCCTCAGATCCTTTCCTGACGAGGTCATGGGTCCTATGATCGGGGATGGATTTGGAAACCAGTCTGTTCAAGTAAGGATGACGTGGAGGCGGCGGCATCCTCGTGGTGGACCTATGTCCTCGGGCTTCGCCCTTGCGACGGCGTTTGCTCCAGCGTCGCCGCGGAGCCTGGGA
Organism: Aegilops bicornis; assembly: GCA_021605145.1. Lineage (NCBI taxonomy): Eukaryota > Viridiplantae > Streptophyta > Magnoliopsida > Poales > Poaceae > Aegilops > Aegilops bicornis. The sequence goes on along the minus strand of CM038673.1, from coordinate 753,591,960 downwards.
GGTAGTCCGGGAGCGGATGAATATTGTGGCCTGTATCGACGACATTTAGAATACGGAACGTGTGCTGGGTTCGTGGTTTGTGGATGGCAGGTATTGTTTCCTCCTTCGTTGTCTTAGTCGTGGTGGGGCGTCAGATCTGAAATTCGATGGCGTGTCCAGGGTGTTGCCCCGGTCTGATTCATTCAATGGCAATGGCTTCACTTTTGATGAGCCACCTTGCAGGTCCGTAAAGCTGCATATCAGCGATGGTGCCCTGTCGAGCTCGTTTGAGTAGGTGATCCGTTATTCTTTTCTTCTGTGGCTGCTGCGATGGTACCGGAGGCAGGTGACAGGCGTTGGTATCAAGCTCAGAGATATTCTGTTATCTTTTTAGTTTTGTCATGTGTCGGTTCTTACGTGACTTCTATTTTGTTCTTTATGATATGAATGAGACAGGTATTACCACACACAAAAAAAGCTCCAAAATTATTCACTGGAGTTGCTCAAGACTTTGACTTCAAATACTATCTCACTCAATTTGCCCCTGATAGTCCAGCCATATGAGCTTCCGTGACTGAAGAACTTGGGTACGTAACTGTGCGTCGACCCAGAAGATATTATGAGCTCTACCTGCTTATTGCCGTTAATTGCACGTGCAATATTCCGTATTAATTTTTTTGGTTACTCAACCGCTAAAAAAAAACCTTATGTACTTTGCATGGATATATCTATGTTAGAGCATCTACAGCCGGGCCTCTCATACCCGTCTCAAACGCCCAGGCAGGCCGTCCGACTAACCGGTTAAAAAAAATCAACCCAACCGGACCTCTAAAACTAAGGACAAACGCCCGGGCTGACCGATACCCCTCGTTTCCATCCCAAATATAGGGCGGATATGGAGCTGCCCGGGTGCGTCCGCCTGACAGGCCTGGCCCATCACTGGCCCCAGAAAAAACCCCAATCCAGGCGGCGAGCTCAAACCCTAGCTCACTTTGTCCCTCTCTCTCTATCGCTCCGTCCACTCCTCTCCCTCCCCGATTCCGGTCCCATCCACCACGATGAGCAGCTCCGACAGGGACTCTGCCTCGGAGCTCGACTACAAGAAGGAGATGACCCTCCGCGTTGCGCTAGAGTGGTCCAAAGTGGAGACCTACGGCATCTCCGGATATGGAGCGTCGCTGTAGCTCCCACGCCGTGAGAGGGATCGAGAAGAGGTGTCTAGAGGGGGGGCGATTAGACACTAAGTGCCAAAAGTTGCAGTTTTTAACTTTTTAGGTTCAAGTGAAGTTTTGGCACAAGTTTAACAAACACAACACATAATTCAAGCAAGCATGCAAAGAGTATATGAGCAGCGGAAAGTAAAGCATGCAACTTGCAAGAATGTAAAGGGAAGGGTTTGGAGGATTCAAACGCAATTGGAGACACGGATGTTTTTGTCGTGGTTCCGATAGGTGGTGCTATCGTACATCCACGTTGATGGAGACTTCAACCCACGAAGGGTAACGGTTCTTGCTGAAGTCCACGGAGGGCTCCACCCACGAAGGGTCCACGAAGAAGCAACCTTGTCTATCCCACCATGGCCGTCGCCCATGAAGGACCTGCCTCACTAGCGGTAGATCTTCACGAAGTAGGCGATCTCCTTGCCCTTACAAACTCCTTGGTTCAACTCCACAATCTTGTCGGAGGCTCCCAAGTAACACATAGCCAATCTAGGAGACACCCCTCTCCAAGAAGTAACAAATGGTGTGTTGATGATGAACTCCTTGCTCTTGTGCTTCAAATGATAGTCTCCCCAACACTCAACTCTCTCTCACAGGATTTGGATTTGGTGGAAAGAAGATTTGAGTGGAAAGCAACTTGGGGAAGGCTAGAGATCAAGATTCATATGGTAGGAATGGAATATCGTGGCCTCAACACATGAGTAGGTGGTTCTCTCTCAGAAAATGGATGTTGGAAGTGTAGGTTCGTTCTGATGGCTCTCTTCACGAATGAAGATGAGGTGGAGGGGTATATATAGCCTCCACACAAAAACTATCCGTTACACACAATTTTCCAAACTCGGTGGGACCGAACTGATAAACTCGGTCGGACCGATTTAGCAAATCTAGTGACCGTTAGGATTTTTGGTGGGACCGACATGCAACTCGGTAGGACCGATATGGTTAGGGTTAGGGCATAACGTAATCTCGATGACTCCGATTACTTAAAATCGGTGAAACCGAATTTGTTAATAAGCTAACCAGAGAGTTGGTTAGGCAAACTCGGTGAGACCGATTACACAAACTCGGTGGGACCGATTTTGGTAATAAACTAACCAGAGAGTTTGCATTGTAATCTCGGTAGTACCGATTACTTAAACTCGGTGAGACCGAATTTGGTAATGGATATACACAGAGAGATTACAATCCCATCTCGGTGAGACCGAGATCTCTATCGGTGCAACCGATTTGCCTAGGGTTTGTGGCAGTGGCTAAGACATCTGAACTCGGTGGCGCCGGATAGAAAGAATCGGTGGGCCGAGTTTGACTTTTGGTTTAGGACATATGTGGATGTGAGAAAGTAGTTGAGGGCTTTGGAGCATATCACTAAGCACTGTAGAGCAAGAAACTCATTAAGCAACACCTCATCCCCTCTTGATAGTATTGGCTTTTCCTATAGACTCAATGTGATCTTGGATCACTAAAATAGAAAGTGTAGAGTCTTGATCTTGAGGCTTGAGCCAATCCTTTGTCCTTAGCATCTTGTAGGGGTTCCACATCCTCTAGTCCATGCCACTCCATTGTTGAACTTATCTGAAACATACTAGATAAAAGTGTTAGTGCAACAAGAGATATGTTGACATTAATTACCAAAATCACCCAGGGAGCACTTGTGCTTTCAATCTCCCCCTTTTTGGTAATTGATGACAACATACATCAAAGCTTTAGATAAAGATATAAACAATTAACGAGTAAAGCTTTGGAAAGACATGTAACATGCATAGGCTCCCCCTATATGTATGCAATCATGTGGATATGGAACATAGAAGCATGTGAGAGCATAACCATGACAGAGTAAGCAATGTGTTACATGTATATTGGCTATATGCATCAGAGCAAATAATGTGAATATGGAAAATGTACCTTCATGCTCATGAGTCCTTCTTGCAAACAGTATGTACATCAGCAAGAATTCCTCATACACATGACTGTGATGCATATACTTACCTTGTGGTCTTGAGTTGGCTTAGGATAGAATGAACCTGCGCAAACAAGGTTAGATAACACAGATACACCTATTGGCCAGAGCAAGCAAAAGAAGCCACAAGAATATCAAGAATGGGATGACATGTGGAGAGTGAGTACTAAGTACCACATTGAATATAGACATGTCCCGAAAGGTAAAGATGTGCAATGAATTTAAAGAGTTTCTTTCCCTTAGATGTCTTGATCCCCTGAATCTAGCATAGGATACTGGGAGAAGATAGGGAACAGAAAATCAGAGCTCAAAGAAACAATTGAACAAAGCTAATGCAAATAAGCATATATGAACATGTCTTTCCCCTCAAGAAGACATGTGGCATCTCACCTCTTGAACACCAAGCATCTGGGATCCTTGAAGATTACTCTCTTCTTGTATATTCTCTCCCCCTGGAGGTAACTTTCTCCCCCTGTTGAAGTGATAAGCTTTGATGTGATCTCTCTCTCCCCCTTTGACATCAATTTTCAAGAAGGGCCTTCTGGAATTTGTCGTGAATGGGTTTGGTCCTTGAGTCACAGCATAAAGCACTGATAAAAATGTGATGCTTGTAGAGGACAAGATTCATGGAGTGGAGCTGGATCAATAGTAATGCAGGACCGAAAGCAAGGGACCGGAGTGACCGAGTTCATCACAGAGAAAACACTTGTCACCTCAGCTCACTAGACAAGTAAGATCTCAAAAGGATTTGCAAGGAATTAACTGAAAGAATTGCAATGAATTGGATGCAGGGAATGCAGAACGAAAGAAAAGAAAAGAAAGAAATCTAGATGAAGTTTTTTTTTGAAAGGGGAAACAAATATGCATGAGACAAATGCAAAAGCAAACACAAGAGAACTTCATCTAGAATTGGGCGGTGACAAAGTCACCTATGTTAGAGTATATTGACTTAGGAGTCAAGTGAGATCACTTGATCATATGTCATACTCATCGTTTAAGTTCAAAATGGGGTTACCATTTTTCGTTTAAGCATCTTGATGTATTCACATCTTGTCGAGTTGCTTTGACTCATGTCTTGGAGTAAAGCTTCTCTAACACTACTAGGAAAAGGCCTACTAATGGCGCACCTGTTTTGGCTACTAATGGCGCACTACGGGTGCGCCATTTGTACCACGCCACTAGTATATTTTAGTAATGGCGCACCACAGGTGCGCCATTAGTATCTGGTATACTAATGGCGCACCACAGGTGTGCCATTAGTATCCCATAGGTGCGCCATTAGTATCTGGTATACTAATGGCACACCACATGGAAGTGCGCCATTAGTAACAATTTTTTTAATTTTTTTTCATTTTTTCTTAATCTCAGGTCACTAATTCACATATGAGATATCCAACACATATATATACAACAAGCATCCATATAACAATCATATCCAACACACAAGTTTCATCATATATACATACATAGCCAACACATAGTTCCATCGTTACATATTACAAAAGTTTCACATTGTTCATCCAACACCGTTATCCATCAATTCACAAAAGTTTCACATTGATACAAAATAAATACACAAATGGAAAAGAAGCACTCCATCCATGCAAGCTTTCGTGAATTAAATCAAATCTGCAAAATGATAAACAAGAAGTTAGAAGAAGAAGAAGAAGAAGAGACGAAGAAGAAGAAGACTAGAAGAATACTAGAAGAAGAAGAACACTAGAAGAATACTAGAAGAAGAATAAGAAGAAGAATAAGAAGAATAAGAAGAAGACTATAAGCTTACTATGTAAACTTGATCATTTTGTGCTAACATAAGTAATTTTGGAGCTAACCTATAGGAAACTAAGCATATAAGCTCTCTAAGTTAGCATATTAGAGCCAACTTAGGTAAAATGAAGCTAACCTATGTCATTTTGGAAAAGAAGAAGAATAAGAAGAATAAGAAGAATACTGTAAGCTTATTATATAAACTTGATCATTTTGTGCTAACATAAGTAATTTTGGAGCTAACCCATAGGAAACTAAGCATATAAGCTCTAACTTAGCATATTAGAGCCAACTTAGGTAAAATGAAGCTAACCCATGTCATTTTGAAAAAGAAGAAGAATAAGAAGAAGACTATAAGCTTATTATGTAAACTTGATCATTTTGTGCTAACATAAGTTATTTTGGAGCTAACCTATAGGAAACTAAGCATATAAGCTCTAAGTTAGCATATTAGAGCCAACTTAGGTAAAATGAAGCTAACATATGTCATTTTGGAGCTAGCCTATAGGAAACTAAGCATATTAGAGATAACATAGGTAACTAAGTGTATATATATCATTTTGGAGATCTGACATACCTGACAAAGTTCAGTTCTCATTGTTCTTCTCCTTCTCCTTCCTCAGCCTGATGCGCCAAGAGCGGCGAGGCGGTGGAGGCAGTGGGATGTAGTCTTCTACCACAAATAGTGTGGTCATGCCGCCCAGCTGTGATCGCTGGCACCACCACCGGCGCGAGGTCATTGTCAGGCACCACCACCATCGCGAGGCCACCTTCAGGCAGGACGGGCACGACCATCGCTAGGTCATCATCAGCCACCACCATCTCTTGCCCATGGTCAGCCACCACCATCTCTTGCCCATGGTCAGCCACCACCATCTCTTGCCCATGGTCAGCCACCACCATCTCTTGCCCTTGGTCAGCCACCACCAGCGCTAGGTCATCCTCAGCCTGATGCCCATCGTCATCCTGCAGCTCCTCATCCCCACTCTGCTCCTCTTCTCCCCCACTCCAGTCCGGATCATGCTTCTTTTTGTCTTCGTTGCTGCCAGAATCGTTGCTGCTTTCGCTAAAGCCAGAATCGTTGTTGCTTTTGCTACAGCCATAACCATCGCCGCTTTGGTCAGTAGCTGCTGTCGCTGTTCCCATTGCTCATTCCAAATGAAACAATGACCATTAACAATCGATGTGAGACAAAGCCAAATGTAGAGGAATAAGAAGAGGCAGAACGTACTGGCATCATCATCGTCAGCGTAGCGCATGCGACACATAGTCGCATTGAACACCTTCACGATGAGCATGGTGGCGTCGTCGTCGTACCTGAAGAGAAGGAAGTACCCCAGCCGCAGGTCGTAGGCACGGTAGAACTTCTCCCACCCACGATACAAGTACATGTGGCCCTCCTTGATCACCAACTCCACATCCCACAGCTCATAAACCCGCTGCCGGCTGTCGCAGCTTCACATTATTTGGCGGATCTTCACCCAAAGCATGTTCATAAACTGTCAGCAGCCTCTCGCAGCTTTGGGACAATGAGTGATGTAGCAAACAACAGATATCATAATGAGATGGGTGAAGGGATATCTCTCCTTTTATATATCTGCGTCATGGATGATACTGAAGTCCCAAGTATGATACTGAAGAACTCGGAAGCATCCAACTCGTACTGCGGTGTGGCAGGGCGGCGGTGGCTGCTTCCCCCCATCTCTGATAAGCATGTCAAGAACAGATTCAAGAACAGATTCACATGTCTGGCTGTTAGCCATTACAAACTTAAATTTATCTATTTCTGTATCACACAAACTATCGTAAATGAATAAGCAGACAATAGTTAGATGAAGGGAAAACATTGCCTGTCTAAATAACAACAAACAGATGAAAGCACAGAATAGCACAAGCAAATGTTTCTGTACTACTATTTACTACATTTCTCATGCTGACAAGCCTCCATTTTTATTTAGCAGTTAGAGTCATTGCGGCCTCTGTACTATACCACACCATCATGAGATGAGAGAGACCGACCTATGTGCGGTCAACAAACTGAAACCAACCAAATTGCAATGCTACACATACATGCAAGGACCATGGGAATGCATACAGCTTTACCAAAACATATATATATATATATATATATATATATATATATATATATATTAAGGTGACTGGCTGGGAAACCGAATAAACCTTCACAAACACCTCCTGGTGAACAGAAAGACATGTTGTACCACTACAAGAGTAGCACCTCCATCTTTCTTTCTTTCCTTCATTCTTGTTAAATTAATTTTACTCCAGCATCTACTAACCTCCTCCAACTTTACAACTACTACATCCCTCTCAAAATACATCCCTCCTCCAACTTTACTACTACTACTACTACATCATCAAATGGATGGATGCATGGATGGGACTGACTTGATCCATTCCCACCCACCTCTGTCCAGTCTTTGATCCATTCAATCCATTCCAACCCAACTACAACCCTACTACACACACACACACTGACAGAGATAGAGATATATAGCACATGGATATTGCTGACTAGACTGGACCCTTTTCACATGGACAGACAACTTCAAACTTCAAAACCAGCATCAAGCCAATATTCAAACACAAGCAACTATTTTCTTCTCTTCTCAAGCATAATGCCAGGTCAGCTAAAGGGAACCATTATATAAATATATTCTTGTTAGATCATCATGTAACTAGTAAACACACACACAAACTTGCTTCCATACAAACAAACCCCTTTACTAACTACACAGACACACACATGTATGAATGAATCCCAGCCAAATAATGTTTGGGGGTATGGCATCACAGAGCAGCAGCAATGGCATACAGAGCATGATGAAAATAAAATACTAGCACGGCGTCCAGTAAATTCGAGAGGGATTTGACCTAAATTCGAGAGAGATCTGACCTAATTTGACCTAAATTCGAGAGGGATTTGACCTAAACCTAGCAAAAGAGAGAAGAAGAGGGCATGGACGGGAGGGAGGAGAGGAGGAAGAGAGGAGAAGAGAGGCAGAGGGAGGAGGGTTACCTGACCACGATAGGTGGTGGCCGGAGCGGAGACGACGGAGGGCGGAGACGGCGAGCTTGGGGGCGGCGCGGGCGCAGGGCGGCGCGAGCCTGGCTCGAGGGCGGCGCGCGCAGGGGCCGACGGGCAGGTGGTGGGGGTGGCGGGGCAACAAGGGGGCGCTGTCGGCGACGGGCGCCGGGCGGTGGCGGGTGTTGGGGGCGACGGGCGGTGGGGCCAGGGGGCGGTGGCGGGTGGCGGCGGCGGCGGGTGGTTGGGACGGTGGGGCGTTGGGGCGAGGAGAGGTAGGGCGACGGGGCGAGGGGAGGTGGGGCTCGGCATTACTAACATTTTTTTTATTTGTTTTCAAAACTACTAATGGCGCATGGTGGGTGTGGTGCGCCATTACTATGTCAACTAGTAATGGCGCACTATACCACGGTGCGCCATTAGTAACAATTTTTTTATTTTTTTTCAAAACTACTAATGGGGCAGCACACACCAGGTGCGCCATTTGTAATATATTACTAATGGCGCACCAACACATGGTGCGCCATTAGTATATAGTAATGGCGCACCACTTGTCTGGTGCGCCATTAGTGGCCATATCATCTATAGCCCTTTTCCTAGTAGTGTAAGATGGAATGACATACCTTGGGTGGTGGTGTTGATCGTGATCATGTAGTTGAACTTGTGTGGGTTGCTCAAGGTTGATGTAGCTCATCAAGAGTTGGGAGCACCACTTGGAATTTGAGTTCATCTACCTACATGGGTTAGTTCTTGCAAGGAATAGCACTTGTGTCTCCAAAATGACAATCATGAAACTCAACATATAATTTGTCAAAGGATATGTTTGAATGGTTTCATGCTTCCTTGTCTTCAACCACCATTGTGTAGAGACTTGGTGATGTAGAGATTGATCAAGATGTGAGTGAGTCGCAATCTCATAGACTTAGATTCATCCAAGTACCTACAAGGGTTAGATAACATGCAAGGTACAAATATATCCAAGATATAAGATTATCATCATAAGAGAAATACTCCCTCCGTTCCTTGATATAAGGTGTATAGATTTTTGAGAAAAAGTCCAAAATATAAGGTGTATCGCATTGCACCACTCGTTTGAATAATTTTTTAAGGGATTTGATTACATTTCCTTATATTAGGCAATCTCCTCTATTTTCTCATGTCAAATAGTCAGGAGTAATATTGCCCAAAACTTGTAAAATTTTCCCTCCACTTGTGTTCTTTAATTTTCGTGCCAAAAACTATACACCCTATATTTAGGAACGGAGGGAGTATATATCAAGGATTTAGTCACAAGCTCATGTCTTGCATGTATCCAATGGAGTTCCTACTCCAAGTTTGAAGCATCAATGATGTTAAATTCACCTCTTAACCTGCAAAACACTTTGTCATCAAGTGGTTTAGTGAATATATCCGCTAATTGCTTTTCGGTACGAACATGCCTAAGATTAATGTCACCCTTAGCAACATGATCTCGAATGAAATGATGACGAACTTCAATATGCTTAGTTCGAGAGTGTTGCACGGGATTGTGAGAAATCTTGATAGCACTTTCATTGTCACAAAGTAATGGAATATGTTTCACATATATCCCATAATCTTTAAGAGTTTGGGCCATCCAAAGTAACTGAGCACAACATGAACCAGCGGCAATGTATTCCGCTTCGGCGGTGGATAAGGATACCGAGTTTTGTTTCTTGGAAGACCAAGACACAAGAGATCTGCCAAGAAAGACAAGTACCCGAAGTGGACTTTCTATCAACCTTGTCACCGACATAGTCCGAGTCGGAGTGGCCAACAAGATCGAAAGAGGCCCTCTTAGGATACCAAATGCCAAGATTTGGTGTATGGATTAAGTATCTCGCTATCCTTTTCACGGCCTTAAGATGACATTCTTTAGGAGCAGCTTGATATCGTGCACACATGCACACACTTAGCATGATATCGGGACGAGAAGCACATAGATATAACAATGAACCAATCATAGAGCGATAAACCTTTTGATCGACCGGTTCACCATCTTTGGTCAAATCAAGATGTCCACTAGTAGGCATGGGTGTAGTCATACCTTTGCATTCTTGCATATTGAACTTCTTGAATAAGTCCTTGGTGTACTTTGTTTGAGAGACAAAGGTACCTTCCTTAGTTTGCTTGATTTGCAAACCAAGAAAGAATTTGAGTTCACACATCATTGACATCTCAAACTTCTCCGACATTAGCTTTCCAAACTTCTCACTAAAATGAGGGTTAGTAGAACCAAATATAATATCATCAACATATATTTTGGCACACAAATAGTTCTCCGTTGACCCTTTTAGTAAAAAGAGCAGAATCAATTTTTCTGATTTCAAAGCCTTTTTCAATAAGGAACTTGGTCAAGCATTTATACCACGCTCTAGGAGCTTGTTTAAGACCATAAAGAGCTTTGTGAAGTTTTTAAACATGATCAGGTTTCTTAGGATTAACAAAGCCGGGAAGTTGTTTGACATAAACTTCCTCCTCTATTTCACCATTTAGAAAAGCACTTTTAATGTCCATTTGGTACAAGGTGATATCATGGTGATTAGCATAGGCAAGTAAGATGTGAATGGACTCAAGTCTAGCAATGGGAGCATAAGTCTCACCATAATCCATTCCTTCAACTTGTGTGTAGCCTTGGGCGACGAGACGTTCTTTGTTGCGAACTACTTGTCCATCTTCATCTTGCTTGTTGCGAAACACCCATTTGGTACCGATGATGTTGTGGTTGTTGTCGGGCTTCTCAACTAATGTCCACACTTGATTTCTCTCAAAGTTGTGTAGCTCTTCGTGCATGGCGTTTATCCAATCCGGATCTTCGAACGCTTCTTCAACCTTCATAGGTTCAACGCTAGAGATGAATGAATAGTGTTCACAAAAGTTAGCTAAACGAGTTTTAGAGTGAGTGATTCTCCCGGTTTGGATATCATTGTAGATTTGCTCGACGGGATGGTCTTTAGCAATTCTTGCTCGAACTCGTGAAAGATTTTGCTTGGGTCTTGTTTGAACATCTCCTTCATCTTGTTCTTCTTATTGGCCTTCTTCATTGTTGGCGTTGTCGTTCTCTTGTCGTGGTGGAGAAGGAGGTTGTTGGCGTTCGTCTTGGTGCACTTCCTCATTTTCTTCATCTTGGTGTGTCCCACTTGTGGATGCTTCCATATCAACTCTTGGTTCACCTTGCCGTGAGGTAGAAGCTTCCCCTTGGACGGACGAGGTACTCTCCTTCATCTCCCTTGGACGAATCTTGCCAATAGACAAATCTTGAATTGCTTCTGAGTGGTCTTTGTCTCCTACATCAATTGGCAATTGCTCTACTTGCGAGCCGTTAGGTTCATCAAACTTCACACTACCGTTTCTTCAACCTTTCGGGTGAAATTGTTGTAGACACGGTATGTGTGAGAGTTTGAGCCATAACAAGTAGGAAACCTTCATGAGACTTAGGAGCAAATTTAGAACGACGATGCTTATCAAGAATGTAGCACTTTGAGCCGAATACTCGAAAGTATCCAACTTAGGGTTTGTTACCGGTGAGAAGCTCGTATGCCGTCTTGCCGAGTAGCTTGTGAAGATACAAGCGATTTGTTGCATGACAAGCTGTCTCAACCGCTTCAGCCCAAAAGTGCTTCGGCGTCTTATACTCATCAAGCATCGTTCTCGCCATTTCGATGAGCGTCCGGTTCTTCCTCTCAACAACTCCATTTTGTTGAGGTGTGTACATAGCCAAGAACTCATATGAAATCCCTTCTTCGCCAAGAAAGGTGTCCACATTTGCATTCTTGAACTCCGTTCTGTTGTCGCTGCGAACCTTCTTGATCTTGACTTCAAATTGATTTTGGGCCTTCCTAGCGAAGTTTTTGAAGATCTTTTGGACCTGTGATTTCTCATCGATAAAGAACACCCACGCAAATCTTGAAAAATCATCAACTATAACTAGACTGAAAGAATTTCCACCGAGACTCTTGTAGGTGTTGGGACCAAAGAGATCCATGTGAAGTAGCTCGAGTTGCCTCCTTGTGGTCATGATGTTCTTCACGGGATGCCTTCCTCCAACCTGTTTACCTATCTGACAAGCGCTGCAAAGTCTATCCTTATCAAATATGACATCGTTAACTCCAAGGATATGATTTCCTTTAATAAGCTTGTCAAGGTTTCGCATGCCAACATGACCTAGTCTTCTATGCCACAACCAGCCTTTAGAAGATTTAGCAATAAAGCAAGTTCTAGGTTGAGCCTTTTTAGTGAAATCAACAATGTATAGATCACATCTACGTACACCAGTAAATACCATTTTATGATTATCTCTACGAAACACTTGGCAATCTACTTCAGTAAATAGGACATTAAATCCAAAGTCAGCAAGTCTAGATACTGAAAGTAAGTTGTAGCCAAGAGATTCAACGAGCATGGCATTTTGTATGGAGCTATCATGTGAGATGGCCACCTTACCGAGGCCAACCACCTTACCCTTTGAGTTGTCACCAAAAGTGAAATACTTACGAGGACCATCGTTTTCAGCAAGCTCACGAAACATGTCTTTATCTCCGGTCATGTGATCGGTACATCCACTATCAAGAACCCATTCCTTTCCTCCTGCCATATATCCGCGAAGATTTGCCATAAGACCAAACTGTCTCATTGCATCATCAAGATCGAAGTCACTATCATCATCCTCATCATAGTATCCATGTTCAACATCGTCATGTGGTGGATCAAATCCTAGAGAGGGTGATTCGTTAGAGTGAGTTTGACAATGATCTTGCTTATGAATTTTTATAGCTTCAGAAATAATATCACTAATAATTCCAACATCTCCTTTGGCACGTGTAAGGTTTGTAAGCTCAAATAGCAATCACCAAACATAGGATCACTAGAGTTCATCTTACTCAAGGCAATAGACTTATGGAGAATTTCATCTAAATTTTTCAAGGAATAATATGGAAATCATTCCTCAAGAAATTTCCATATTGTATAGGCACAATCAAGAGTAGGCAAACTAGCAATCAAGTTTTTGGGCAATCCTTGTCGGAGTAAATGACCATGGGTAGCCTAGCCGGCTCCCTTCGGCTCTTTAGAAAAATTACAGGCCGATCGGGCCTCCAAGCATCCAAGGCGTGGGGCCGCCTTCCCTTGGCCGGCTATCTCTCAAGCCGGCTACCGGGAGGCGGCCCGACCCTAAACCCACAGGAGGAAAGCCACAAGAGGGCCGACTCCAAGAAGCCGGCCATGAGAAGGCCGACTCTAGGAACCCGGCCCCCAACAGGCGGCCAAGATCGTACCCTCAAACTCTGCACCCACATAACGGCGATGAGACGGGGCGTGGCTACAGTGAAGCCTGCCGCCCCCAAATCCCGGAGCGCGCGTGGTCACAGTGCGCTGTACGGGACGGCCATCACCCGTCCGACACAGCACTATTGTCATGCTAACCATGACGTCACCCATGACGAGCTGTCAGAGCGGCCCGCAGGCGGCGGGACCCTTCGGTCAGGGAGACGCCCGAAGGCGGCCTGGCCTCCCCCAGTCGGCCTGAGATGTGGCCGGCTCTCAGCAGCCGGCTCGCTCCCTCCCTCGAAGGAGGCGCCTCATTAAGGGGACAAGACGAGGTAAGGCTACAGCGAACGCCCGCCAGGTGGCGGCACTGTAGCCATGCTTAACTCGACAAAGCCCTCGTCGTCAGGAGTGAGGCAACAGTAACCCGCCCCCGACAAGGCCCCCCAGCAGTGGGACCAGCTTGTCGACCAAAAAGCCGGCAGCCGGTGGGACCCCCCAGTCGGCGGGCCCCAGCAGCCGGCGAGGAAGCCGGCGAACCTAGACACTGACGGCTAGGGCCCGCGCCCAACCGGATTACCATTGTACCCGTCGGGGGTAGGCCTATATAAACCCCCAGAGCACCCATGCAAAGGATTGATCTCTTAGAGTTTTAGACACCACATAGAGGGAAGATGAGAGCTAGCCTTGCCTTTCTTCTTCCTCTCACCCAAACAGCTCAAGGAGCCTCTTGTAGCTACTTGTTAACTTAGTGACCATGAGGAGACCCCGCAGAGTAGCAGTAGGGGTGTTATCTCCCCGAAGAGCCCCGAAGTTGGGTAAGATTCGCCGGCGTGCATGTCTTCGCCTTATCCCGTTTCCAGGCACCGGCGACGTCTTATTGGCTCCCACAATGATAAGCCACCCGTTGGCATATGTCGCACCTACCACCCGACATTTGGCGCCCACCGTGGGGCCAGGTGCACCGTCGTCCGGAGACCTGTTCTGGACGGGAACCCTTTTCCTTCCCAGCGAGCGTAGCCAGCCCGGCACGCCCGATGGCGCTTGCCCCGACGCGCTGCAAGGCGTCACCGACGCCTGCGCGGCGAGCTGCCTCGCCGATCTTCTTGGCGAGGCTCGCATCTCTGACGAGCCCGCATCCGACGCGGGCATAGGCTGCCCCGAGAGCCACCTCATCAGCCTCCTCGACCAACTCCACGTCTCTAGCGAGCCCGCTGCGGATTTGGAGTCGGTTGGCTCCACCGACCCGATGCTTGTCGACTCTGACACGGCATCGCTCGACTCTTTCCCAACCAACGTAGTGATCTTCAACGACCCGCTCCCTCGAGCCGACAGCTGTGGCAGCGCCATTACCGAGGTGCTGGTCATCAGCCACGACGTCGCCTCTGGCAAGAACACCCACGATGCCCTGCAAGCGGTGCTGCACGACTTGACCGTCCCCCTTCCGGCCGACACCGACGCCGAGGCATTGGAGGCACGCCGCCTCGCCCTCATCACGGAGGGCCGGAAGATAGCCTCCATGAGACGCCTCACTAAGGCTCACCAGCGCGAAGTCGACAGCGCTGCCTTTGGCACGCCGCCCCCTGACGGGCCAAGCCGAATCGGCGTCATCAACAAGCGTGGCGCAGCCATCGCCGACATGCTGGGAGCGGACTGCCCAGTCTATGCCACGCCCCTCGAGAACCTACGCGCCGCCCAGGCGGCCGTAGACGAGCTGAATGGACTGGGGGCCGACGAGCTCCCCTACATGACCAGACGCATCCAGCAACTAATCGATGCGGCCGTAGAGCGGCATGAAGCCGGCGTCCGCGCTGAAAGTCCTCCCCCACGCCGAGAGCACGACGCAACGTCATGAACACCGACTGCAGGCAACACCCGCGCCAGGCAAGAAAAGGAGCCGGCTGCCAGCCGTAGCCGGACTCGAATCTCCATCGAGCGCGACGCAGAAGGCCGCCCTCGAGCTGTGGAGCGGCGAGGAAATCCACCTCCTCCTCCGCCTCGTGGGGAGAGAGACCCCACCCCGCCGCCTGTCACGCATCCGACTCTCAGCGGCCGACTAGGCCGCCGCGAACGAGTCGGCGAGAACGACGCCCGCCATCGGATCGACCGCCTAGCACGATCCCTGGCGCTAGAAGAAGAAGACGATGTCGGCCCGCCTTGCTTCGGCCCCCGCATCCGCGACGAGCCCTTACCCAAAGGGTTCTCGCTCCCAAGAGACACGCCCAAGTACAACAGCTCTGTGAAGCTGGAAGATTGGTTGATCGACTACTCTATTGCGGTTAGCATAGCAAACGGCAACAGGCGTGTTGCCGTGAAGTATGTCCCCCTCATGCTCCAAGGCACGGCGCGTACCTGGCTCAACAGCCTCAAGCCTTACAGTGTCAACAGCTGGCTAGATTCATAGAAGCATTCATCCGCAACTTCACCAGCACCTACAAGCGGGCTCCCAAGCCCCGACAGCTCTCCTTGTGTGTTCAAGGGCCCAATGAATCAACTCGCGACTACCTCACGCATTGGGCCGAGCTCCGCAATTCCCGCGAGGGGGTGCACGAGGTTCAAGCCATAGAGTACTTCACCGCCGGGTGCCGAGAAGGCACCCTCCTCAAGCGCAAACTCCTCTGCGACGAGCCGATTACCCTCGACAAGCTGCTGGTCATAGCAGACAAGTACGCCACGGCCGACTCTTCAAAGAAGACCGAGCACCGGGTAGACGCCTCCGGGAAGGTGCTCAATCCGGCTCCCAAGACGCCGGCTGGGGACTCCAGCCGACGCCTGCATTCGAACGATAACAAGCGCAGGGCCCTATGCCACCTTCCACCGGTCGGCAGGTGGCCACAACAAAGATGAACAACCAAGGGCGGCCCGCGCCAAGAAGCGTATAGGCGGCAGTCGGCTTGGCAGCCCGTTTTCTCCTACGAGCAAGCCCTTGATGCCCCTTGCAAGTTCCACAGCAGCGCGAAGCCGTCCAATCACATGACCCGGAAATGCCACTGGCTCACACGAATCTCCAAAGGCGAACGACTGGTGCCGCCTCCGCCTGTTGGTCAGCCGCCTCCGGCCCCTCAATAGCCGGCTTCTTGACCAGCAGTCGGGGCCGTTCAAGACGAGTTCGCCTACGAGCATGCCGCCTACGTCGTCTTTACAAGCCAGCCAGAAGACCGGCGCAGCCGGCGCCGACAGCACCAAGAAGTCAACGCGGTCGCCTCCAACAACCCCGAGTACATGCACTGGTCAGAAAGGCCCATCAGCTGGAGCCGGGCCGATCACCCAGAGGCGATGCTGTCTCCCGGCTCTTACGCATTGGTTTTGGACGCCACCCTCGCGACAGAAAGACGAGCTGCCCGTTTCTCCCGCGTACTGATAGATGGCGGGAGCAACATCAACATATTGTACCGTGACACCATGGAGAAGCTGAACATCAAGATGAAGCAACTCATGCCTAGTCGGACAGTGTTCCATGGCATCATACCTGGCCTGTCCTGCTCACCAATCGGCAAGATCAAGATAGATGTTCTCTTTGGGGACAAGGATCAGTTCCGCCGAGAAGCAGTTTGGTTTGAGGTAGTGGATTTGGAGAGCCCTTACCACGCGTTGCTTGGCCGAACTGCTCTGGCCAAGTTCATGGCTGTACCCCACTACGCCTACCTCAAGATGAAGATACCGAGTTCCAAGGGCATCATCACCATAGCCGGCGACTACAAGAAATCCTCCGAGTGTGCAGCAGCTAGCAGCCGGCTGGCCGAGTCCCTCGTGATTGCCGAGGAGAAGAAGATGCTGGATCGGGTCGTGGCCATGGCCGGCAAGCAGCCGGCCCTGTCCCCCGACCCCAAGGAGTGTGATGCCCATGTTTCTTTCCAGCCGGCCAAAGAAACAAAGAAGATACCTCTGGACCCGGAGCACCTAGAAAGGTTTGCCGTCATTGGGGCAAACCTGGACAGTAAATAGGAAGGCGAGCTCGTCGATTTCCTTCGTGAGAATCAGGACATCTTTGCATGGTCTCCCAAGGACATGCCGGGTGTTCCAAAGGAATTCGCCGAGCACAAGCTACACGTCCGAGCAGATGCAAAACCAATCAAGCAGCCCCTCCGCCGACTATCGGAGGAGAAGAGAAGGATTGTAGGAGAAGATATAGCCTAGCTTCTGGCAGCCGGCTTCATTATGGAGGTGTTCTTTCCGGAATGGCTTGCCAACCCAGTCCTCGTGCTTAAGAAGAATAACAAGTGGCGCATGTGTATAGACTACACTAGCCTCAACGAATCCTACCCCAAAGATCCCTTTGCCCTGCCAAGGATTGATCAAGTGATAGACTCCACAGCCGGATGCGAGCTGTTGAGTTTCTTGGATGCTTACTCAGGCTACCACCAGATAAAGTTTGATCCCGCTGACCGCCTGAAGACCGCCTTCATCACACCATTCTGAGCTTTCTGCTACCTGACTATGACATTCGGCATGAGAAATGCCGGTGCCACTTTTCAACGTTGCATGCAGAAATGGCTCCTGAAGCAACTTGGCAGAAATTCCCACGTCTATGTAGACGATATTGTGGTGAAGACGGAGAAGCACGACACCTTGCTGGAAGACCTCAAAGACACATTTGAAAACTTGCGCCGGTTTCAGATCAAGCTCAACCCCGAGAAATCTGTGTTCGGAGTACCAGCCGGCCAGCTTCTAGACTTCCTGGTCTCCGAACGCAGCATCGAATGCGACCCAGTGAATATCAAGGCCATAAAGAGAATGGAGATTCCCACCAAGCTACGAGACGTCCAAAAGTTTACCGTATGCCTGGCCTCGCTTAACCGCTTTATCAGCCGGCTCGGAGAGAAAGCTCTCCCCCTCTACCGACTCATGAAGAAGACCACTCACTTCGAGTGGAATGACCAAGCCGACCAAGCTTTCCACAAACTAAAGAAAATGCTGGCCACGCCGCCTGTCTTGGTGGCGCTGACTGAGAAAGAGCCCATGCTCCTTTACATTGCCGCTACCAGCCGGGTGGTCAGCACCGTTATCGTGGTTCAACGCCCGGAAGAAGGCCGAGCTCAGCCAGTTCAGAGGCCGGTGTATTATTTAAGTGAAGTACTATCCACCTCAAAGCAGAACTACCCGCACTACCAGAAGATGTGCTATGGTGTGTACTTTGCCGCTGCGAAGTTCAAGCCCCTCTTTCAAGAGCACCCCATCACGATCGTATGTACTACCCCACTCGCCGAGATCATAGGCAGCCGGGATGCGTCCGGCCAGGTGGCAAAATGGGCCATTGAGCTGGCCCCTTACACGATCTTCTACCAGCCTCGCACCGCCATCAAGTCCCAAGCATTGGCCGATATCCTTGTCGACTGGGCCGACACCAAGTACCTGCCGCCGGCCCCTGACTCCACTCATTGGCGGATGCCCTTCGATGGGTCCAAGATGCGCACCGGCTTGGGAGCCGGCATCATCCTCACGTCTCCCAAAGGCGACAAGCTCAGATACACATCGCAAATTCATTTTGCCGCCTCCAACAATGTGGCCGAGTACGAGGCGCTCATACACGGGCTCCGGCTAGCCAAAGAGCTCGGCATCTGCCGGATCCTATGCTATGGCGACTCGGATTTGGTAGTCCAACAATCATCTGGCGACTGGGACACCAAGGACGCAAACATGGCGAGCTACCATTTCCTCGTTCAGCAAATCAGCGGGTATTTTGAAGGATGCGAGTTCCTCCACGTGCCACGGGACGACAACGAGCAAGCAGATGCCCTGGCACGAATAGGCTCCACTCGACAAGCTATACCAACCGGCGTCTCTCTCCAATGCCTCCTCAAGCTGTCTATCAAGCCGTCTCCAGAATCTGATTCCATCTTCGTACCGCCTGACCTCGACGCAGTCGGATCCGGCTTGGGGAACCGAGCAGGCGGCTCTGGGAATTCGATAGGCGGCCCGGGGACTTCAACAGGCGGCTCGGGGACTGCCATAGTCGCACCCGGCCCGGGGACTGCATCGACACAACAGGCGGTGGCCGACTCCAGCTCTTCACCACCCAGCCCACCCGCCCTGGTCACAGTATCCGTGTTGGCAATAGAAGAAGTCACAGCTCCATCATGGGCCTAGCCCATCCTCAACTTCCTGGTAAACAGAGAGCTGCCGACTGACGAGATCTCGTCAAGGCAAGTCCAACGCCGAGCTGGAGCATACACAATAGTTAATCGAGAGCTCGTTAGGCGCAGCGTCACTGGAGTCTTCCAGCGCTGCGTCGAGCCAGAGAAGGGCATAGCAATCCTCAAGGACATCTACCAAGGCGAATGCGGCCACCACACGGCCTCAAGATGACTCGTCGCCAAAGCTTTCCGCCATGGTTTCTTCTGGCCGACCACTTTGGATGACGCCAAGGAGTTAGTCAAATACTACAAAGGGTGCCAAGTCGTCAGCTCCAAGCAACACCTGTCGGCTTCTGCACTCAAGACCATTCCCCTCACCTGGCCTTTTGCCGTCTGGGGACTGCATATGGTGGGCCCGTTCAAGACGGCCCGTGGCGGCATGACACATCTGCTAGTCGCCATAGACAAATTTACCAAGTGGATTGAAGCAAAGCCGATCAAGAAGCTGAATGGGCCGACTGCCGTGACATTCATCGCAGATATTACAACTCGGTATGGCGTACCACATAGCATTATCACCGACAATGGCACGAACTTTGCCAAGGGAGCACTGGCACGTTTCTGCGCGACGCAGTCAAACGGCCAAGTTGAGCGAGCAAACGGCCTCATCCTCTCCGGCATCAAGCCCCGGCTGGTCGTGCCACTGGAGCGTTCAGCCCGCTGTTAGCTTGACGAGCTACTGGCCGTCCTTTGTAGTCCGCGCACTACCCTGAACAAGTCAACTGGCTTCACCCCTTTCTTCCTTGTATACGGTGCCGAGGCTGTCCTCCCAACTGACATCGAGTTCGACTCACCTCGGGTCACCATGTACACAGAGGCGGAGGCCAAGGAAGCACGAGAAGATGGCGTTGACCTGCTGGAAGAAAGCTGACTGTTAGCCCTCAGCCGGTCCGCCATCTACCAGCAGGGTTTGCGCCGCTACCACAGCCGGAAGGTCAAGCCAAGATCCTTCCAAGAGGGTGACCTAGTGCTCCGGCTGATCCAGCAAACAGCCGGCCAGCACAAGCTCTCGGCCCCTTGGGAAGGCCCCTTTGTCATCAGCAGAGCATTAGGCAACGACTCCTACTACCTGATCGACATGCAGAAGACGAAGGCACGCAAGAGAAATGATTCCGGCAAGGAGTCGGAACGACCATGGAACACCAACCTCCTCCGAAGATTTTACAGTTAAAATGCAGTACGTACCATGCTACCTTTTGTATCAAGTATGAGACAACAGGCCCCCCGAGGAACACTCGGGGACTACCCTCTTTTATCTATGAATGATGAGTATCGTGCCTATGATTATGTTACTACATTTATTTTTCTCGTCCGGCACCGGGTTCGACCAGTCGGTCCGGGGACTTGCCGCCTTGAGTTATATTCAAGTTCCACCTGCACTCAGACAAGTAGTGTGCCGGTACCCAAGCCCTCTCTTGTCAGAAGCCGCAGCTCGAAGAATCGGCTGTCCGGCTGGCAAGAGTCAAAGGCAAGAAAGGATGCCCACATGAAAAACGGCTAAGGACTAACGAACTTATATAACGCAAGCCAGCTTCCCTCCCCGCCGACCGGCTGCCAGAGCAGCCGGCTGGCCGGCTTCCCATTCACCTTGATACAATCTAAGAAAGCTCGAGTACTTGTCTTCCCAAAACGGCCAAGTTCTTCCCCAACCACAGACTGCAGAGCAGCTGTCCAACTGGGAAGTCGGCAACCAAGGGAAGGCGGCAAAGGAAACTACCAAAGGATGAAAAGCAAACATGAATGGAAGCCAAACACATGCATGATTATATTTACACAAAAGGCCTTCGAAAGGCCAGCATTCATCATAGTTTGAATACACCCCCAGTGGGTGGAACTGCGCAAATTTAATAAAAAGTTGTTCAAAGAGTAACAAGCAGGAAAGCAAAGATGGCGGATCAGGCCAAGGGAGCGATAGGCGAGTCGGGCAGGTTGGTGGAGACGGTAGTGCCGGCTGGAGTGACGCCATCATCATTTACCTCAGGGGCAAAGACACTAGTGTCGGCGTAATCGGCGATCGCCGAGGCACGCTAGATGATAGCCGGCCGCACCGCCACCAGCTCTTCGTCGGCCTCCTGGCGCCAGATGCTCAGCTTGGCCAAGCTCAGCCCAGGATACCAGGCTCGGACAAATTCCAGCGCCCGCCTGGCGCGGGACCGAGCTGCAGAAGCCTTCCAGGCCTCGAAACGGCCGATTGCAACCTCCAGCAAGTCGGCAGTCCGACTGGCGGTGTGGGGAACCACCTCACCGGGCCAGAGGGCGGCCAGCACTTGCGCCCCGGCACGCTGAAGATGGCGGAGCATGCGGTGAGCCGGCTGCAGACGGGCCTGAATCGCCAGAAGCTGCTCCTCAAATGTTCGGCGAGCATCCGGCGCAATCTCGACCCCTGCCTGCCGGCGTGCATCGCGGTGAGCCTCGATGGCTTGGGTGACGGCGATGGAGTAACCGGGGAAGTAATCTGCACAAAGAAGAAAGAAGTAGCACAAAGTCAGAAGACAAATCAGACGACAAAAGGGCAAGCAAAGGGACAAAGGGCAAGGCGGCCTACCGTCGATCAAATCCTCAACCCGTCTGTAGCCTTCGCTCAGCGCTTGCTTCGCCTCAGCCCAGCCTGCCGCCTCGGTCTCATATTCGTCTTTGAGGGCAGCCTCGCTGTCCCGCGTCGTCTTCAGAACAGCCTTATGTCTCTCCTCCTAGTCGGCCAATTTCTTGGCAGACGGTCACGTTCCTGGGCCAAGGTGTTGCACTCGGACTCCTTGGCGCGAAGGGGGGTCTGGACCCCGCCTAGCTGCTCCCTCAAGTCGGCATTGGCCCCTGCAGATATGAAGAAGAAGAAAAAAGCAATAAGGAAGGATTCGTCAGGAAAGATCTGTCGGCGTTCTGGGAACGGGGGTACCCAGACTTGCCTGCCTGCGGCCTGCGGCGTGGCTCAAGGGGCGGCCCAGTACGGCCCATCTTCATCAGCACAAGCTCAAGACCCTCACGAGGGGCCAAGCCTCGCGGGGCGGATGACAGGAAGCTTCCTCAGGCAAGGCCTCGTCAGGCTGGCTCGTGAGGAGGCGGAGAGATCAAGGCGGGGTACCTCTCGAGGTGCCCATGACGCAAGCCATGACGACCAAGGGCGCCAGGCGGGCGCCAGCCCGTGCAGTGCCCTCATTTCCTCTTTGGTGCAAAGGGGGCAAGCGCAGGCAAGAGCATCAAACAAAGGCACCCGTTTCGGTGCAACAAGACCAAGACCGTCACAACGGCAGGAAGGAAGTCATCGTGGAACCCAAGCCGGCGTCACCACCAGAGCCTTTGACACGCGAGGACCAACTGTAGTCAGGATAAGTGTACTAGATGTTCACCTTCAAAATGGCCAATTGTTGGCGCCCTTCCCGCTCAATATTTGGGAAGAGGCCCAGGGCCCCTGCCTATAAGTGGAGCTAGCCACCACAGTACAGAGAGAGGAGAGATCCGGACATCTCATCTTAGCTTGATCCAATCTGATCGAGAGCCTAGCCACAAGAACACCTCACCCTCGCGAGGCTGTTCTTCCTTGTATTGTTCATCATCAGCCCAAGAGGCAATCCACCACACCACACACTGGAGTAGGGTGTTACACCACAATGGTGGCCCGAACCAGTATAACCCTTGTGTCTCTTGTGTTGTTCCTTTGGTAGTTTAGATCCTAGCAAGGCGACGAGGTGCAGGTAGGTAGGGGGTGAGATCTCCGCGCGCAGCCCAGAGTTCGAACCTAGAGGGTCTGCCGGAACCCGAAATCCGACATTTGGCGCGCCAGGTAGGGGTGCGCCGGAATCCGCCTCCTGCCGCTTCGCACCCCGTCGCATCGTCATCATCATGTCCGGCGACCAGGCAGGATACCCTGATCCCTGGGCGGCCTGGCCCGCCCACGCAGAACCGCTCGCCCCGGGCGACCCCATGCCCCAGGCAGCTCGCGGTCCGCAGGGCGCTGCGGGCCGAGGGCGACGCGGTCAGGCAACGACAGCTCTCACGCTGCGGCAGGCGTGGTCGGCGGCGAGGGCCTCCAAACACGCCGCGGACACGACGTTGTACACCCGACGGGAGCAGGAGAACTCAAGGGCCGCACTCACGGTGGCCCGGGAGCTACTACAGTGCAGGCTGTTAGAAGGCGGACGCGACGTGCTGCTGGAGCGGGTGGCAGAGCTCCTAGGCTTCGCCGCATCGGGGGCTCAGCCCTTCTGCACCCAACTCCCACCTCAGGTCCAGGGTGGCCCACGCGGAGGCCCCACACACGCCCGCGTAGGTCCAAGTGGACTCCAAGGCCACCCCAACGCCAGCCAGGCCGTCGGCCAAGACGGGCCTGCCAGCGGTGCTGCCGCCCGCCGGCCAATAAGAAGGACTCGCCACGACCCATGGCCTCAGTGGGCCACCGCGCTACCAACCCCAGGTGGGCGTCTCAAGCATGACTGTGTGGCACACGTAGCACTACGGTGCAGCATTCGGGATGGCGGCCCCGGAAGAGTACGTGCCCCACATGATGGATCAAGGGCACGCGCAGGAGGACGGACATGGCTCGCTCCCCGGCCCAAGCTGGGGAGACGAGGCACCAGAAGCTGTGCTCTTCCAGGATCCCCGGGAAAGCCCCGTCGGCCGCGCTGGAAGCAAGGATTATCGGGTACCGCTAATTCCTCAGGAGCAGGCATACGCTAATCATGGATCGTAGGAGGTACAGGTCGCCACAGCGGACGGATGCCCCACTCCCGCAGTTTCCTACCCCTCAGGAGGAGGGCGCCGGGGCTGCAGGAGAGGTTCCGAGATCCGGCATCACCACCGCGGCGTTCGGAGCAAGGTGTCCTCACGAGGTAGGCCCTCTGCCGGGGAGGTGCCTCAGGGCCTACCCCTGGCAGAGGACCCGTGGTCATCGGGGGAACCGCTGGCGACCACTCTACCCCATCGGCGGCGTCCTCGGTTTCCGATCGTTGTCGGTGGCACTAGAGTGTGGCGCAAGGTGGGGCCCTCGTCTGGCGATATGAAGCAAGGCCGGTACCTATGAAGAAGGCCCAGTGCCTGTGAAGCTCGCCGCCCCGTGACCCTCTCATGTAATAATGAGTGGGGCTGTACACGCCTCGGAGTCTCAGGAGCGCCGGCCTCAGGCCCTGCGGCTCCCTCCCACACCCAGTGGCAGCACTTAGCTCCGCGCTGGTGAGAAGACGTCCAATACTAGACTAGGTGCCGGACGCGGCTT
The DNA here is from genome assembly GCA_021605145.1 of Aegilops bicornis. Lineage (NCBI taxonomy): Eukaryota > Viridiplantae > Streptophyta > Magnoliopsida > Poales > Poaceae > Aegilops > Aegilops bicornis. Next base: position 753,567,368 of record CM038673.1, on the reverse strand, counting down.
TTTCTGCTTTTCTTGCTTTTTCCCTTGGCTATCGCTTTTCCCCCATTTTTGGACTTAAGTTGGATTCGAGCTTGCGATTTGCATGTGTTCGGGGAAGGGGTGTTTTGTCTCATTCGAGCAATCTCTCACGTTCTGGTTACCACTCTGCCTCAGCTGCCTCCCCTCGTGAGCCCCTCGCGAGCCGGGCCAGGCCTAGCATGCGCACAGACCGGACCACCATCGCCGCGCCCTCTCAGGAGGTTCTCGTCACAAGTTAAATGGGCTCGTTCAGGGAGCACACAGAATGCCACAGCCCTCCGCAGCCTGTCTCGGGGCCCACATGGGTCGTAGGTAAACAAGTCAGCCAGCTCGTCGCAAGGCCAGCCACTTGGCGCAGGCGTACGGGTGATATCGCGTCTACTAATACGCTAACTGCAAGTTTTTACACGAGGGGCTCCCCCTCCCAAAATGCTCTTACAACCTTCAGGGCCAGGCCCGAACTCTACTTGCGCAGGATAAAAAGCAGAGGCAGCACGCAGTCAATCGGATAAATCCCCCAATGCGTCCTCGAGATCACCTCCTGAATCGCCGCTGGCGCCGCTGGCCTCGCCATCACCCTCCGCATCGCCATCAGCGTCGCTGCCAGGTTGCTCACCACGCCGCCTTCATCGCCGCCACGACCACACCGTCGCCGTCGAGCGGGCGGCCCTGACGAGGGCATCCACGTTATCTTCCACCCAATGCGCCAGGTCGTCCCGGACGGCCTGGGGTACTGAGGCGATGGGGGCATCAAAATCAAAGTTGGGGTCCATGTCCCGAAGATGGCTGAAGACGCGAGAAAAGGCACGCCCCAGCAGGGCGCGACTCCTCTCCTCCACCAACCTGTTGGCTCTGCCCGATCGCACCTCCAGCTGCGTCACCACATCAGTGAAGAACTGAAGGTTGCCAGCATAGTTGACTACGTGAGGCTCGCCAACGGCCGCCTCGCAGATGTTACCCAAGGCCGTGTTAGCTCTTTCCTGGAGCGTGCGGAGCATAGGTCCATGCTCGTGCTCCAGGATCTGCCGTTGGCGCCTCTCGTCCTCGTTCCGCCGCGCAACGGCTTCAGCCGCATCCACCCGCTGACGCAGAAGAAGTGCCTCAGCACGGGAGGAAGCCAGCTCCTCTTGCGCCACGCCAAGGGCGGCCCGGGAAGCGTCGGCCCGCCGTGTCACTTCATCCAGCTTGGCCCTCAGGGCGGCAGTCCTGCCTTCAGCTTCGGCCCTGATCAACCCTAGCCTCCCCTCGAATCCACGCTCAAGGTTCAAGCGGGTCGTCGCCACCTGGCGTTCAACCTCTTCTAGGACTCAGGCCTCCCACGCAGCGACATCATCCTCCGCCTGCGTCACGAAGCGCTCCCTCGTCTCCGAACGCTCAAGATCGTGGCGCGCTCGGCATCTTCCAGCGTCAGTGCCTCCTCGCATCTCCGGAGCTCCGCCTGGTCGACCGAAGCCCCCTTCATCGATGCAAGGGCCGTCTCACGCAGCTCCACCTGCTACTCCAGGGAATTGCTCTAGGCCCGGAGCTCCCGCACCCGCTCCTCCGCCACCTCACGCCGGCGGTTAGCCTCCCGGGCCTCCTCGACGGCCCGGGAATAGGCCTCCCGTGAAGTCGCCAGCGACGCCTTGACATTCTCATTTTCAAGGTCACGCTGGTGGCGCGCGAGGGCAACGGCCACCTTTAGCTTGCGCCCCTCTTCAGCTAGGCGCAGGCCCTCAGCTTCAAGGTGTGCGTCTTCGTCAGCAAGCTCTACGCCAAGCTGGTTCACCGCTTCAGCCGCCCTCTGGAGAAACCCTTGGCGAAGGGCACAGCATTCCTGGGCGTGCCCGAGCACGTCTTCTACGTCATCATCCGCCCCAAGTAGGCGCGGGGGGGGCATGAATCAGCACTCCCCCTCTAGGCAGGGGGCTGGGGGCTGGCGTCCTCGGGATGGCCGGGCACACCCCTCCAGAAGCCCGGCCTAGAGCTGGCCCGTACCCGAATGAAGAACGAAGGGACGGCCTCAGCCAATCGCCATCCACGACCAGACAAGGACCCCAAGGTAGGCTGGCTATGCCCCGAGAAGGCTTGCGAAGGAGGGTCGCGAGGTGAATAGAGCCACGATGCGCCACAGGATGGCTCACCACTCCGACCGGCCTCACCACAAGGGCTCTGCTTGAGCTCGGAGCGTTCGAAGACGGTGGAGAGGGCGAAGCCTGGGGGGATGGCTCCTCAGCCATCTCCATGATCTCGGCAGGAAGGGCCCTGCAGAGCGAGGATCAGCCGAAGCAACGGGAAAATAAGGAACTAGGAAAGGGGAAGTGTCGGTGTCAAAACCGGCGGATCTCGGGTAGGGGGTCCCGAACTGTGCGTCTAGGCGGATGGTAAAGGAGACAAGGGACACGATGTTTTACCCAGGTTCGGGCCCTCTTGATGGAGGTAAAACCCTACGTCCTGCTTGATTAATATTGATGATGTGTATTACAGGAGTGGATCTACCACGAGATTAAAGAGGCTAAACCCTAGAAGCTAGCCTATGGTATGATTGTTGTTCGTTCTATGGACTAAAACCCTCCGGTTTATATAGACACCGGATAGGGTTAGGGTTACACAGAGTCGGTTACAATGGTAGGAGATCTACATATCCGTATCGCCTAGCTTGCCTTCCACGCCAAGGAAAGTCCCATCCGGACACGGGACAAAGTCTTCAATCTTGTATCTTATAGTCTTGGAGTCCGGCCGATGATGATAGTTCAGCTATCCGGATACCCCCTAATCCGGAACTCCCTCGAGCTCCCCGAACTGGCTTCAGCGCAAGTCCGGCGCCAGATATTGTCTTCGGCGTTGCAAAGGCGGGTTCTCCTTCAAACTTCATGTTCCCGTCGAATAGTGTCCGCTTCCTTATAAATGTTGCGCTCCGTGGCTTCTACGCCCAATAATGGCCTTCTTCCACGTGTCGCATTTAATGCGAAAGGCTGGGGTATTTTACATTTTACCCCCTAGTCAGTGCGAACGAGCCGCCCTATACGAGAGGCGAGGATCTAGATCCAGCTCACACCATCCTCCATCCGCAAGTTCTCATTGAAGCGCCTCGACAAAATCCATTCCATCATGGATAGCCGACGCGGCTCCTCCTCTCGCTCCCAGCCACGAGCCAGGAGATTGGCGGAGATGCTCAGTTCCACACAGCGAGCTATGGTACTCCAAACCGAGGGATATCTTCCCCCAGCTTTCATGGTTCCAGTTCGAGCCGGACTAGCCACCTACAAGGGTGGAAAGCAGGCGGAGAGCGTCCCCAACCCTTCTAAAGGGGAGCGGGTATGCTTTGTCCCCTATCTAATAAGGGGACTCAGATTTCCCATACATCCGTTTCTCCGGGGGCTCCTAGAGTTCTACGGACTCCAGCTTCACCACCTCACGCCTACCTCCATTTTGCACATCGTGGGCTTCGTAGCTCTTTGCGAGCTGTTCTTGGGCATCGAGCCCCATTTTGCACTGTGGAAGAGATTGTTTTGTCTCGTACCCCGTTCTCATGAGGGGTCGATATATCAAGTGGGCGGAGCTGAAATATGGCGCATCGCCGGGACCGGATATCTATCCGCACCCGAAGAAGGCGTCCAAGACCGGCCTTCGGAATGGTTCTACATGGAGGACGCCCTCTGCGGATCCAGTTCGGATCGGCCTCCCGGAGTTCAGCAATGCTCCCTTGAAGAAATGCCTGAGTTGGCGCCCGCGGAGCCCTCAACGGGAAGATGATAGGAGCGTCCATTATCTGATGGGCCGGATTAGGTTACTGGCCCACTCCAGATTGACCATGATTGGGGTCATGGCCACGTGCATTATGTGAGGGGTGCAGCCGCTCCAATATAGGGGCCACCCTATGTGGGATTTCAACGGGGAAGATGACGCCACCCGTCATGGCCGCAAAGGGCCAGGCTCGGCAGCCGATCTGGCAAAGATCCTGTCTGGCTTGTACAAAGGAGAGGAGGAGGACTTCCTCTGCACGAATCCGTTGAATGGATTCTCTATGAATAACCCTTGGAGCTGGGTAAGCGGATGTTCATCTACCCGATCCATACTTTTAAAGTCAAGTATCTTACTCTGTGATTTCGACGCAGGAGCTGCGCTTATTTGGGGCGTGGAGGGCATACGAAGCCTAACTCCACAGCCCGAGGATCCGGAATGATCCCTTGATCCGACCTCCAAGAGGATCCGGACATAAAGGTGGAGCTGATTGACGGGGTGTTCCACCAACGTAGCATGGACAATGCCCTAGTCGCCATTACGGCTGACTACCCCGGTTTGTTTCTGGCCTCCCAGGTGACTACGACCGAGGTCTTGACACCATCATTTGATCCGCGCTCAATTCTGACCATCCCATACTGATGGTGCATCGCAGGAGGTGCCTTTAAGGCGGGAAGCCGAACTCGCGGCGGCCGACCAACAAAGGTCAGTCCGGCCCAGCGGGCAGAAGAGGAGTGCGATGCGAACCGAAACGTTGCCACAACGGTACGGAGCACCGCTATTTTGAAGGGAAGGATCCCCCGGAGGTATATTAATGCTCATAACTTTTCCAGAAAGAGCGCTCGCCGGACAGTGTCCGGAGAGGTTGCCAATCAAGCCTCCGCCAGCCATGCTCCAACGCGTGGTCCGGGAGGGGAGGCGAGTACAAGGCATGAGCCGGACGCTCCTCCGACGGAGGATGCCGACAGGCTGTCCGCCACCCGGTCTGAGGTGGAGAGTGCCATGAATCACAGGTGTCGCCGGACAGTTCTTCGTGACGCGTGTTTCTCCCCGGAGGCGTTAAATGCCTTTAATGCAGGAAACGCGCACCTCCGTGCCGCTCAAGATGGGTTAACCAGAGCCACGGAGCAGTATGTGAAAGACATACGGGTAAGTAATTTTAATAGTTATATATATGCCAGTAGCCCCCGAGACTTAAAATAGTTGAAATAACTGATTTAAGGATCAATTATTATGCAGGATCTTACGGAGAAGAATACCCAACTGTCCCAGGAGCTCCAAGAGTGCAAGGCCCAACTTGAGGCCGATCGCCGCCATGTGGGGAGCCACGAGACCCCCACTGGTAAGACGTACTTTGAAAAGATAATTATTTAACAAAGTGCGGCGTGAATCGACAATAATATTGCAGAGGGCGCCGGACTAGATCCGGACAAGCAACATCATCTGCGTCGGCTAAAGGCCGACGAGAGGGTGCTTAAGAAGGTGCAGCAGGAGAGAAACAAGCTCCAAGATGCCCACACCAGCAAGGAGAAGAGCTGAAAGGTGTTCGGGCCCAGCTGTCTGCAGCTCAAGTGAAGGAGAATCAGCCGCTTCACGCGGCATTTATAGTAAGTGCTTGAACAAATTCCTTTGAAAAGAAGAATTGGCGAGGAAGTCGATTGACAGAAATATGTCTTTAGGTGTGCTCACAGTGTCGCCTCATGGAGGAAATGCACAGGTCAACGGGTGACCAACTTCTCGAGCTGGTGCAATTGCTCGAACGTGTTCGGCAGGCGATGAGTGGCGTCGTTCATGATTTATGGCCATCCGTCTCCCTACCCGAGGGCCTTGGTGAGCTTGCTGAGAAGCTTCAGGGAGCACGACGACGCCTCCATTTGTGGAAGATATCAGCCTGCCGTCAGGGCGCCAGGGAGGCCTGGGCCATGGTGAAGACGCGTTACCCGGTTATTGACCCAAACCACATGGCCGAGGTCGGACCAAGGGGCCTGATGGGAAGGAGATCCCTGTGAGCATGATGTACGCCAAGTAGAACTGGCCGCGAATATTCCCAACAGGATCAGAAATTAGACAGCCTGTTAGATGGGATTGAGGAGGAGTACAATCACCGGTTTGACGATGTAATTTGAAATGACATGAAAAATGCCTTCTAGCCGGATTGTAGATCGTTTGTCTTTGCGGACCGTTTCGCTTCAACCTCGGGACCCAACAGTCCAGAGTGTGTCCGAATACCCTTACGGTTATAAAAGAACCAGGGCATGCATGGAGACATGGCGTCGGGGTCATAATTGCTTTATCAGACAAGTGCCCAACTAGTTATGTTATATTACATGGTTAGTAAGAAACATCTTCCAGGGAGAATAGTTCCGTTAAGGGTTCCTTTCTCGGGAGGCATGCCCTAAAGTGCAATGCCGACTGCGAAAATAGCGTAAAAAGCATCCGGGGCAGATAAATAAGTAAGTAATAAATCATCTCTCAATTCACCGACCGAATATTCTCTTAAGAACGCTAGCTTTCGGCTTCACCCAGGTCGAGGTACACATCCGGCTGACCCGGCAAGAGTAATCGCAGAGGTGCTCCCTTTACCTCCTAGCCGAACAATCGGGAACGTAGGGGTAAGCACACGAGCCAGGCAACCCAGCTTGGCCAAAACTTAAGTCATATCGATGCATACAATGTTGAATAAAAGGTACATGCGGAAGTATGACACATGTATTGGGCATGAAGCCCGTATGAATAAGCTTCTGTTAAAGAAGCCCCCAGGTATAATGAGTGCCAGGAGCACATCAAGTGTGTGCGAACAAAGCGCAAATCAGCCTATAAAAGGTGTTGAAAAAAAGAAGGTGGGAAGAAGGAGGGGGACAAGAGACAGTAAAAAGTATAAAAAGGGTGGACGGGGGAGTGAGACGAACCCGGAGTCCGGCGTTAGGCGTAGAATCTTCGGAGACGGGCTGCGTTCCATGGGTTCGGCTCGAGTCGGTTGTCAGATGCGTTACGTAGACGGTATGCTCCGCCGGTCAGGACTTGGTCAATGATGAAGGGACCTTCCCACTTGGGCTTAAGTTTGTCCTTTTTCTTGTCCGGCAGGCGTAGAACAAGTTCGCCAACATTGTAAGTTTTGGCCCGTACTTCTCTTTGATATCTTCGAGCTCGCTGCTGATAAAATGCGGAACGAGCCTTTGCCACGCCCCGCTCCTCCTATAAGGCGTCCAAACTGTCCTGCCGATCCAACTCGGCTTCTTCTTTCTTCGTACATGCGCATTACCCGAGGTGAGTCATGAATTATATCGCAGGCGTAACTGCCTCTGCGCCGTATACCATGAAAAATGGTGTGAATCCGTAGTTCGGTTTGGCGTGGTCTGCAGCCCCAGTGAGTACGGAGTCGAGCTCCTCTACCCAAAGGCGTGTTAGATTCCTTGAGGGACCGCACTAGTCTGGGTTTGATGCCGCTCATGATGAGACCATTTGCTCGCTCGACTTGACCGTTAGTTTGGGGGTGATAGACTGAAGCGTAATCGAGCTTGATGCCCATGTTTTTGCACCAGAGTTTAACCTCGTCGGCCCTGAAGTTCGTCGTTATCAGTGATGATGCTGTGGGGGACGCCAAAACGGTGTACTACCCCGGATTTGAAGTCTATCACCGGTCCGGATTCTGCCGTTTATACCGGCTTGGCCTCAATCCATTTGGTGAATTTGTCCACCATGACCAATAAGTATTTGTGCTTGTGGGTTCCCCCTTTAAGGGGTCCAACCATGTCAAGCCCCCAGACCGCGAACGGCCAGGTGATGGGTATAGTTTTGAGGGCGGTTGGTGGCATGTGGCTCTGATTAGCAAAGAGCTGGCAACCAACGCATCGTTGGACTAAGTCCTGAGCATCTGCCCGGGCTGTCGGCCAATAAAATCCTGTACGGAAGGCCTTGCCTATAAGGGCCCGGGCTGCCGCATGGTGCCCGCCGAGTCCGGCGTGCATTTCAGCCAGGAGATTTCGCCCTTCCTCTTCGGAGATACACCTTTGAAGGACTCCGGTTGTGCCTTTCTTATAAAGTTCTCCCTCATGGACCTTGTAGGCTTTAGATCGCCGAACTATGCAGCGGGCCTCATTTTGGTCTTCGGTAAGTTCCTGCCGCATTAAGTAGGCTAGGAATGGTTCTGTCCACGGGGCAATTACTGCCATTATATCATGAGCTGAAGGTGTTATTTCATTGGCTGAGCCGCCGATTGTGTCAGAATGGTCTGAGTTAGGTGATGCAGCTGGCTTCGGATTGTTATTTCCGGACTCCTCTTCCCATAATACGGATGGCTTAGAGAGCCGTTCCAGGAAGATGTTTGGAGGGATGGCGTCTCGTTTCGTGCCGATGCGAGCTAACACGTCTGCTGCCTGGTTATTATCCTGGGCTACATGGTGGAATTCGAGTCCTTCGAACCAAGCTGACATTTTTAGGACAGCGTTGCGGTAAGCTGCCATTTTTGGATCTTTGGCGTCAAAGTCTCCATTTACTTGGGATATTGCAAGGTTTGAATCCCCGCGCACCTCTAGGCGTTGAATGCCCATGGAGATTGCCATCCGGAGGCCATGTAGAAAGGGCCTCAGATTCGCCGCGCGTTTTTGGAGTCTGTGTACATTATTTGAAGTACGTATTGGATTGTGTCTCCAGTTGGGGACGTCAGGATGACGCCAGCCCCCAAGCCAGCCAACATTTTGGATCCGTCAAAATGCATGATCCAGTTGGAGTACGCTGTACTCTTTAGGGAGTTCGGCTTTGGTCCATTCGGCGAAGTCAGCCGTAACCTGCGACTTTATAGCTCTTCATGGTTTGTAGGTTATGTCAAATGGTAAGAGCTCGATAGCCCATTTTGCAATCCTGCCCGCTATGTCGCGATTGTTTATAATATCGTTGAGAGGTACTGGAGGCCACCGTTATTGAACACTCTTGAAAGTAGTGTCGCAGATTCCGGATGCCATGAGCACCGTGACACGCTATCTTTTGATAATGTGGGTACCGGGATTTGCATGGAGTTAGAACAGTGGATGCGTAGTACACTGGTTTTTGAAGAGGGAATCTGTGCCCTTCTGTTTCTCGTTCAACGACGAGTACCGCGCTGACAACCTGATGTGTTGCTGCGATATATAATAACATAGGTTCGCCCAGGTTCGGCGCGGCCAGAACCGGATTTGGTGCCAGTATGGCCTTTATTTCTTCAAGTCCGGCTGTGGCAGCATCCGTCCATTCGAAATGTTCGGTGCGCCGGAGGAGGCGGTAGAGGGGCAGAGCCTTTTCTCCTAAACGGGAGATGAAGCGACTTAAGGCCGCTAGGCATCCGGTTAGTTTTTCTATCTGGTTGAGGTCTTTTGGAATATCCAATTGTGACAGAGCTCGGATTTTGGCCGGGTTTGCTTCAATTCCTCTACCGGATACGATGAAGCCCAAGAGCTTTCCGACTAGCACGCATTTTTCCGGATTGAGCTTAATGTCATATGCTCAGAGGTTGTCGAATATCCCCCTCAAGTCTTCTACTAGGGTTCCGACGTGTTTGGTCTTGACGACCACATCGTCTACGTATGCCTCTACTGTTTTGCCTATCTGGGTAGCCAGACATGTTTGAATCATGCGCTGATATGTTGCGCCGGCGTTTTTGAGTCCGAATGGCATTGTGTTGAAGCGTAATGGCCCATATGGAGTAATGAATGCCGTTATGACTGATCTTTCTCCGCCATCTTGATTTGATGGTATCCGGAGTATCGTCGAGGAAGCACAATGAATCGTGTTCGCGGTAGCATCGATGATTTGGTCGATGCGAGGGAGGGGAAAGGGTCCTTTGGACAGGCCTTGTTAAGGTCTTTAAAATCGACGCAGAGGCGCCAGGATTTGTCCTTTTTTGGTACCATTACTAGATTGGCTAACCAGTCCGGATGTTTTATATCTCTGATGAATCCGGCTTCTAAGAGTTTGGCTAGCTCCTCTCCCATTGCCTGTCTTTTGGGTTCGGAAAATCGCCGAAGAGTTTGTTTGACTGGCTTGAATCCTTTTAGGATATTTAGGTTGTGCTCTGCCACCGACTGCTGAGATTCTTGGCATGTCTCAAGGGTGCCAGCAAAATGTCCCAATTTTCCCGAAGGAATTCTCGTAGTGCTTCGACATCAGGACTTAATTGTGCCCGAATGGAGGCCGTCTTTGTGGGGTCCGTTGGATGGACCTGAAATTTGACTATTTCGTCTGCTGGTTTAAAAGAGGTGGACTTGGACCTCTTATCGAGGATCTCATCATCCCTATCCACCGTGGAGCGTAGCGTAGTTAGTTCCTCTGCCGCTAGGGCTTCGGACAATGCCTCTAGGGCCAGTGCGGCTGTCTTATTTTCAGCGCGGAGTGCTGTATCTGGATCACTGGCGAGAGTGATTATCCCATTGGGTCCGGGCATTTTGAGCTTCATGTACCCGTAGTGGGGTATAGCTTGGAAGATTGTGAATGCCTCTCGCCCTAACAAAGCGTGATATCCGCTGCCGAATGGGGCCACTTGGAATGTGACCTCCTCGGACCTGTAATTGTCCGGTGAGCCGAACACTACATCTAGTGTGATTTTTCCTGTGCAGCGTACTTCTCGACTAGGGATTATCCCTCTGAAGGTTGTGCTACTTCGCTCAATGCGGCTCCAGTCAATTTCCATTTTTTGAAGGGTTTCCTCATAGATGAGGTTTAATCCGCTGCCGCCATCCATGAGTACCTTAGTAAGACGAAAACCGTCCACTATCGGATCGAGGACGAATGCGGCCGGTGCTCTAGCTGTTCAATTTAGGTTAAATCATTTGGCGTTGAAGGTGATAGCCGTGTCGCTCCATGGATTTGTTGTTGCTACTTGGTAGACTTCGCGAGGCTGCGGATTGTTCGCTTCCACATGTTTATTTGATGCGAAAGTCTCAAGACTGTTAATACCGTCTTGGTATCGCTGGGTTGGTTTCCGAGGCTAGAAAGCCTCGCCACTTTTGGCCACCTGCCGTAGTATCCAACACGCCAAGGCTGTGTGTTGGAGTGGCGCCCGCATCTTGTGGATTTTGCAGGGTCCGTTGAGCCATCCCTCCAGTACGGTTCCGTACCCTTTAGGGGGTTTTTGCTTTTTGGTTTTTAACCCAGGTGCTTGAGTATGAAGCACCCTTTTATTTCGGACTGGTTTCGTATTCAGGGCCAGATTGTCCCAAAACCTAGTTTCGGTTTTCCAGGCACTCTCCATCGCGCAGTATTTTCGTACGATGGTCGCTAGGTCGGCGAGGCGTGAAACTTCGCGACGACTGATGGCGTTTATGATTCCCTTGTCCGTGCAATTGTTGCAGAAGATTGAAATCGCGCTTTCTTCACGGCAGTCCTTTATCCTGTTCATAACCAGGAGAAATCTGGCCCAGTAATGATGTACTGTTTCATCAGGCTCTTGCCGTATTTGAGATAGATCGCTTATGTTTGGGTGGGTGGTGGAATTAAGTTCGGAACCCCACCCGGTCTGAGGCTCAAAGGCCAAGAAGCTTCCGGATTCGGAAGCTTGGTTTTCTGAGCGCTTTCCAACAAATCTGGTCCGATGCCTGACTTTAGGTTCAGTATTTGATTAGCGTCCGTCCCTCCGCGGGAATCCAGCATGGAGGGATCCGGAATCCGGACATAGTTGGATTTTAACATAGAAGAAGAGTCGCCGCATTGTTCCTCTACCACGACAACGTGGTGGGTAGCCTGGGGAGAGTTAATTTCTCTCAGATCGGTTTTAAGCCCAATCTGATCGTAATCGGTAGCGACTCCCAGGGCGGCGATGCGATCCAAGAGCTCGTTTACGGAGGACAGCTCAATCGGATATAGCTGCTCGGCATTCCGAGCTGACGTGAAGATCGCTTTTAATGACTTGAGAGGTCATTGTCGGGGCGGTGGCCGAACAGGCGGTCATGAGAAAAACGCCTAGCCGGATAGTCTGGCCGGCGGCCAAAGCTCCCTTGACGACGACGCCGTCTTTAAAGACGGGAAAGGGCATCCTTCCTGATGGTGACGGCACAGAGGAACTCTCAATGAAAGCACCAATGTCGGTGTCAAAACCGGCGGATCTCGGGTAGGGGGTCCCGAACTGTGCATCTAGGCGGATGGTAACAGGAGACAAGGGACACGATGTTTTACCCAGGTTCGGGCCCTCTTGATGGAGGTAAAACCCTACGCCCCTGCTTGATTAATATTGATGATGTGTGTTACAAGAGTGGATCTACCACGAGATCAAAGAGGCTAAACCCTAGAAGCTAGCCTATGGTATGATTGTTGTTCGTCCTATGGACTAAAACCCTCCGGTTTATATAGACACCGGATAGGGTTAGGGTTACACAGTCGGTGACAATGGTAGGAGATCTACATATCCGTATCGCCTAGCTTGCCTTCCACGCCAAGGAAAGTCCCATCCGGACACGGGACGAAGTCTTCAATCTTGTATCTTCATAGTCTTGGAGTCCGGCCGATGATGATAGTTCGTCTATCCGGACACCCCCTAATCTGGAACTCCCTCAGGAAGTCTTACTCGTCAATGGCGAAATACTTCCTACGCTTTAGCAGGCGGCAAGGGTAATCGTCAGCCAAGGCCTCCCTTCTCTTTCGGAGAGCCTCGAAGTCCACGCGGAAGCGGCCCAGGAGTTCAGCGCAGGGGTCAGCCTGTGACGAGGAAGAAGCACCAAGGTGACCCAGCTGGCGTCGGCGTCTGCTGGCGCCGCCGGTCGCCTCACCAAGAAGGGCAGCTGAGGCCTCAGGGGCCTCGGCCGCGGGAGCAGCGGGCCGCGGCTCAACACCTTCAGTCGCAGCAGTGCGGGCCTTAGGAGCTTCCACCTCAGGAGTGCCGCCTAGCGTCGTCATCCCGGCGGAGGCCCCCTCAACCTCCGGTGGCCCATGCCTCCCTGCTCCACCACTCGAGGAAGGACCGCTGTGGGCTACTGGAAGCGTAGTCACCACCACTGGGTTCTTGCGAGGCCCCATGAGGCCCGCGGGGCGCAGCCCCCATTCGTCGAAGCTGGGCATCTGCTTCACAAAGTCACCCCTGCTCGTGCAGAGGTACAGCAAAGCACCCCCATGCCGGATGCTGCCGGGGGAAGGATCCCCAGTCAGGACCATGAGAACCTTCCTGAGTGCTTCAGGCGTCAGGTCCTCCTCCTGGAGCCTCATGCGGTCCTCACGCCCGCCGAAGGCCCACATCCGGCGGGAGTGACGCTGGAGAGGAGCAATGCGGCATAGGAGGAACTCATTCACCACCTTGGGCGCCGTCACACCGAGCGCCCTCAAGTACGCGAAGCGGTGCAAGACAAAGACAAGCCGGGGGCTCGTGAGCGTCTCCTGGCCCCAGCCTGAATTGGGGACAGCGGGCGATGTTGGCTCCGAAAGCAGGGGGCTGGGCACCCCGACATCCATGTACAGCCACCGCTCGCGGAACCCAGACGCGGGCGGAGGAAGGCTGAAATCAATCCCTGAAGCCGCTGTTTCTGATGCGGCAATGAAGGTCACGCACCCGAGCATTGGGTTGGGTCGATGAGGCACAAAGAGAAGAAGTGATGCAGCAAGGCAACTGAAGGAGGAATGCCCATCATTGCCTCACAGACAAAGGCGAAAACGGCAAGAAGAGTAATGGATTCAGGACCCAAATGCATCATACGGATCTGGTAATGTGAAAGCACGACGTTGTAGAAATTGGAGAAGGGGGAACTAGTCCGCCATTGTATGCCGCCAAGTACCGGACCTCGGTGACTATTCTGTCAATGGAGAAGTGAGACGCGGGCCAGACCGTCGTCCTCCCGCACTCGTTGAAGATAGTGGCGAGGGCAGAGCTGACCTTGTCCAAGCCTTCTCGGTTGAGTATGATCGACCGATCGACAGCAGGAGCCGTCGGCGACGGCGAGCGGGGCGGAGGCACATGCTTCTTCCCTTTCCCCTTCTTCGTCGGAGCCATGGCGGCAAAAAGGGGGAGGATTCGAGATTGGATTGGAAGCGGAGACTGGAGCTCGAGAGGAGGAAGAGCAGGAGACGGTCGAGCGGCGAAAAGAGGGATGACTGTGTGCAACCACGGGTCCGCCTAGCTGGGCGCAAAATAAGGAGGCGTGGGGGAATAGGGACGCCCACGTCCAATCAACCGCCATGCAGCGGCCGAGGCCGCAGGCTGTTAGGGCCCGCGGCGCTTCGCACTTGCCACTTCGCTTCTCTGCTAAGCCAAGTCCGGGCGCGCCTTGGGCCCGGGGGCAACTTTCGGCGTTCTGGGAACGGGGGTACCCAGACTTGCTTGCCTGCGGCCTGCGGCGTGGCTCAAGGGGCGGCCCAGTACGGCCCATCTTCATCAGCACAAGCTCAAGACCCTCGATTGGGACCAAGCCTCGCGGGGCGGAAGACAGGAAGCTTCCTCAGGCACGGCCTCGGCAGGCTGGCTCGCGAGGAGGCGGAGAGATCAAGGCGGGGTACCTCACGAGGTGCCCATGACGCAAGCCATGACGACCAAGGGCGCCAGGCAGGCGCCAGCCCGTGCAGTGTCCTCATTTCCTCTTTGGTGCAAAGGGGGCAAGCGCAGGCGAGAGCATCAAGCAAAAGGCACCCGTTTCGGTGCAATAAGACCAAGACCGTCGCAACAGCAGGAAGGAAGTCATCGTGGAGCCCAAGCCGGCGTCACCACCAGAGCCTTTGACAGGCGAGGACCAACTTTAGTTAGGATAAGTGTACTAGATGTTCCCCTTCAAAATGGCGAATTGTTGGCGCCCTTCCCGCTCAATATTTGGGAAGAGGCCCAGGGCCCCTGCCTATAAGTAGAGCTAGCCACCACAGTAGAGAAAGAGGAGAGATCCGGACATCTCATCTTAGCTTGATCCAATCTGATCGAGAGCCTAGCCACAAGAACACCTCACCCTCGCGAGGCTGTTCTTCCTTGTATTGTTCATCATCAACCCAAGAGGCAATCCACCACACCACACACTGGAGTAGGGTGTTACACCACAATGGTGGCCCGAACCAGTATAAACCTTGTGTATCTTGTGTTGTTCCTTTGGTAGTTTAGATCCTAGCGAGGCAACGAGGTGCAGGTAGGTAGGGGGTGAGATCTCCGGGTGCACCCCAGAGTTTGAACCTCGAGGGCCTGCCGGAACCCGAAATCCGAAAAGATCTGACCCGACTGCTCAGCAGTGGGCCCGAATCTCGGGAGCTACACCCGATTGGTGCGGCCGACGCCCACGTGAGAAAAAATGAAGCACTTATCTGCTCTCGGCCGATCGGCGGTCTTCTGGCTCAACTCCTGGGCCTGGGAGTTGAAAGCAGCCGCACGGAGTATGTGATATTCCTGCAAATAGGATGGAGGTGCGAATAAGAACAAGACCACAATCGAAGTTTACTAAGAAGTTCCAAGTCGCCTGCTTAGCAGCCGACTCGGAACTCGGGAACTACACCCAGTGGGTGCGCTGACGCGCCCCCAAGGAAGAAATCAAGAAAGCAATCGACCAAAGCGGGAGGGCTCACCCGAATGACCGTCCGCGTCGTGAGGAACTCTTGAGTGTACCGCTTCAATGAGGCGGCCTGGGCCTGAAGCCGGCTCCGGACCTCCTGCGCCGCCACGTTCAGCTCGTTCGTCCCACCACCGGGTGTCCACTCAGACGTGCTGGCACTGGCCGCCTCCAGATCCTGAGCCGACGAGCTAGTGCCCGCGGCTTTCTGCGGCTCTGGCGCTGAAGTCGCCTCCCCCGCGCGCCGACGAGACGGCGACAGGAACACAAGATCCGCCCCCATAGCCGGCGACAGGAACACTGTAGGTCATGGTAACAGAGGTAAGCATAAAGCGGATGGTAACATGGACTTTGTGGCTAATACCAACGCATATGACAGGGGTCAGCGACGGAAGGGTAAACCGCCAAATCGTGGTGGAGCTCCAAGTCCCAATCCGGACCGCCTGACTTATCTATTAAACCAGCCCTGTCCGAAGCACGGGACGAAGGAAGCACCAGCCACTCACCTTTGGAAGGATTGTTATATTATGCAGGAGTTAAAAAATTATAATGCTTTCCGGTCTGATCATGGATCAGGTGGTGGCTCAGGATCCGGATTCCATGGGCCGGGTCACGGTGGAGGAAACACCGGTTCAGGCTTCAATGGGGACAAGGGTGGACATAACAATCAAAATAATCAGAATAACCAGGGTGGTTACAACCAGCAGCAGCAGCAGCCAGGTTATCAGAGCCATCCGAAACAGTTGAATAGTGGGCAATATCATGTATTCACCACTAGCTTGGATAAGCGGGACCAGAAGCTTCACAAGCGAGCAGTGAATTCAATTGAACCGGCTGTGGCTCGTTATTTACGCTGGTCTGAACAGCCAATCATATGGAGCAGAGAGGATCACCCGCCCCGGGTTGACAATCCGGGTCAGCTAGCGTTGGTGGTGGCACCTCAGGTGGGAGGTTATAAGTTCACCAAGGTGCTCATGGATGGAGGGAGCAGCATTAATATCTTGTATTATTAGACCTTCCGTCGTATGGGGCTAACAGACAAGAATCTTAAACCGTCCAATACGGTGTTCCATGGTGTGGTACCGGGCAAGTCAGCATATCCTATGGGCAAGATAGCTCTAGAGGTAGCCTTTCGAGATGATCATGATTCCATATCAGAAACATTGGTTTTTGAGGTGGTTAAGATCCGGAGCCCGTACCACGCTTTGTTTGGGCGGCCGGCTTATGCCAAGTTTATGGCACGGCCCTGTTATATCTATCTGCAGCTCAAGATGCCGGGTCACAAGGGGACCATAACTGTTCATGGAAGTCGCAGGATTTCCTTGGAATATGAAGAAGGTGATGCGGCCTATGCAGAGACGGTTTGTGCCACGGAGGAGTTGAAGTATTACAAGGATAATGTTGATCCGGCTGACATGACTCCGTTGAAAAAGCCAACCACAGAACATGATTCGGCTCTAAAGTTCAAATCGGAAGCTGAGACCAAGCTTGTTGACTTCGTACCTGGCGATTCGTCCAAGCAGTTTAGTATCAGTGCCAACCTGGATCCGAAATAGGAAAGCGCGCTCATCGAGTTCATCCGTCAGAACCGGGACATTTTTGCATGGAAGCCTTCTGACATGCCAAGTGTACCGAAGGAACTCGCTGAGCACACTCTTAATATTGATCCTAAATATAAACCGGTGAAGCAGTTTCTCCGCCGGTTCAATGAAGAAAGGCGCAAAGCTATTGAAGAGGAAGTAGCCAGGCTCTTAGCGGCTGGTTTTATTGTTGAAGTGTTCCATCCTGAATGGCTGGCTAATCCGGTGCTCATCCTTAAGAAGAAATGGCACCTGGCGCATGTGTGTGGATTACACAGATCTTAACAAGGCTTTTCCACCAGATCCTCTTACCCTCCCCCGCATTGATCAGATTATTGATGCCACGGCGGGTTGTGAGCGTTTGAGTTTTCTGGATGCATATTCTGGTTATCATCATATCAAGATGGTAGTTAAGGACCAGGAGAAGACGGCGTTCATAACTCCTTTTGGAGCCTTCTGCTATGTTTCTATGCCCTTTGGGCTCAAGAGTGCCCAGGCAACTTATCAACTGTGTGTACAGAACTGCCTTCATAAGTAGATCGGCCGTAATGTGCATGCTTATGTGGATGATATTGTGGTTAAGTCAAGAGAGAAGGAGACTCTGGTTGATGACTTGAAGGAAACCTTTGATAACCTACGGACGTACAAGATGATGCTCAATCCGTCTAAGTATGTTTTTGGTGTACCGGCAGGCAAGTTATTGGGTTTTCTGGTGTCCAACAGGGGAATTGAGGCTAATCCCGAGAAGATCACAGCTATCCACCTCTCCGGCTAAACCGAAGTGTATCAATGATGTCCAGCGTTTGGCAGGCCGGATTGACGCGTTGAGCCGGTTTATCAGTCGCCTAGGTGAGAAAGCAATACCTTTGTATCAGATGCTGAAAAAAGCGGATCCCTTTGTTTGGAGCCCGGCTGCTGATAAAGCTTTGGAGGATCTAAAGCGGCAGCTAGCCAACCCGCCTGTTCTTGCTGCTCCCATTGACAAAGAGCCATTGCTATTATATGTGGAGGCTAATGCTCGTGCAGTCAGCGTAGCTATTGTGGTAGAGCGCAAGGAGGCGGGCAAGGAATATCCGGTTCAGCGTCCGGTTTACTACATCAGCGAGGTGCTTATTGAGTCCAAGCAAAGATACCCGCATTGGCAGAAACTGGTGTATGGAGTTTTCATGGCAAGCTGGAAACTCAAGCAATACTTCCAGGGACATCCCATCACAGTGGTCAGTTCTGCTCCTTTAGGAGATATAATTCAAAACAGGGAGGCAACTGGCCGGATTGCCATGTGGGCTATAGAGGTTGGGCCGCATGATTTGAAATATGTGCCTCGGATGGTGATCAAATCTCAAGCACTTGTGGATTTCATCAATGATTGGACGGAACTGCAAGCGCCTGAAGAAAAGCCGGATCACACCTACTCGACTATTCATTTCAATGGGTCTAGGCAGTTGGAGGACTCGGGGGCTGGAGTCGTATTAACTTCCCCACGAGGTGATAAGTTCTGTTATGTTCTTCGCTTAATGTTCCCTTGTACTAACAATGCAGCTGAGTACGAAGCTTTACTCCACGGTCTCCGGATGGCTAAGGAGATGAATCTCAGCCGAGTCAAATGCTTCGGTGACTCGGACCTGGTGGCCCAACAAGTGTCTGGCACATGGGATTCTAAGGACCCGCTCATGGCAGCTTATCGCCATGAGGTGGATGTTATTGCAGGCCATTTCAAGGGATATCAGGTGGATCATGTGGACAGACGGAAGAACGAAGCGGCGGACGCTTTAAGCCGGCTAGGCTCTCAGCGTAAACCGGTTCTGCCTAATGTCTTCTTAGATGTCCTGCATAACCCGTCGGTCAAGCTCCCTGGCGAAGAGGATTTGGCTATTCCTGATCCGGAGGCTCAGTTGGTGGCAGCACTGCATGTCATTCCGGACTGGACGTTTCCTTACTTGTGTACGTGAACCGGGGCGAGTTACCAGAGGATGAGACGCTGGCCAGACAGATAATCCGGCGATCCAAGTCCATGACTATTGTCAATGGCGAGTTGCATCATTGCAGTGTATCAGGAGCATTTCAACATTGTGTATCGCCAGAGGAAGGTTGTGAGATTTTGCGCGAAATCCACGAAGGAGATTGTGGCCACCACGCCGGTTCAAAATCTCTGGTGGCTAAGGCGTTTCGTCACGGTTTTTATTGGTTGACTGCTCATGCTGATGCGTAGGACCTGGTTAGGCGATGTGACGGTTGTCAGAAGTTCTCAAGACGCGCTCATGTGCCGGCTCAAGAATTGAGGATGATTCCAATTACTTGGCCGTTTGCCACTTGGGGGCTAGATATGGTCGGACCTTTCAAAAGGTCCAATGACAAGAAAACCCACCTTTTGGTGGTAGTTGATAAATTTACAAAGTGGGTAGAAGCGGAGCCCGTCAGCAAATGTGATGCAGCCACGGCGGTTCAATTCATTAAAAAGGTGATTTTCCGGTTCGGCTTTCCACACAGTATCATTACTGATATTGGTACCAATCTGTCTGAGGGTGCTATGAAGGAGTTTTGTGAACGTGAGCACATCCGGCTTGATGTTTAATCAGTAGCTCACCCACAGTCCAATGGCCAGGCAGAGAGAGCTAACCAGGAGATCTTACAAGGCATCAAACCCTGGCTTATGGTTCCTTTGCAATGGACGCCGAGTTGTTGGGTTGAGTAGTTACCATCTGTGTTATGGAGCATCAACACTACACCCAACAGATCGACATGATACACGCCGTTCTTCATGGTCTATGGAGCGGAGGCGGTTCTCCCCAGCGATATCCGTCATGACTCACCTCGTGTAGCAGCTTATGTTGAAGAGGACAACGAGGTAGCGTGACATTGCAGCTGCCCGTTTGGCGATTTACCAGAAGGATCTTCGTCGCTATCACAGTCACCGAGTTAGAACCAGAACCTTTCAAGAAGGAGATTTGGTGCTCAGGCTCATTCAAGACCAGACTGATATGCACAAGCTATCCCCACCTTGGGAAGGACCTTTCGTGGTCAGCAAGAATCTGCACAATGGGTCGTACTATCTGATTGATATTTGAGAGCATAAAGACTCACGTACGTCAGAGGAGGAGACCAACAGGTCGTGGAACATAGCTCATCTTCGGCCCTGCTATACTTAAGCCACAGGCTATATTTATGTACATATTATGACAATGTATATATTATGATCAATACAATAAATCGGAGCCTTAGCTAAAGCGGGGTCTCTGTTATTTTTTACATCCTGAGTGGTTACACGGAGTTTTGTCTTAAAGTGGTCTCCAATTTACCCCTTGAGTTAGCTTTTTAAACAAAGCTTTATATTATGTCACTTGGAGGCTTGGTCGTGTCCGAACCAATGCAACACCTTTTGACAGGCAAAAGCCACAAGATCACTTGGGGACTTGGTCACGTCTGAACCAGTCACGCCTCTTGGTCGGCCTAAGGCCACGGAATCACTTGGGGGCTTGGTCGAACCCGAACCATCGCTACACCTTTTGATCGGCGTAATGCCACTACATCATTTGGGGCCCTGGCTAACATGAACCATAGCTACGCCTATTGGGGGCTTGGTCATGTTCGACCATGGTAATGCCACTTGATCGGCTCAAGAAGCCTTTTTTCGCAAAAGATTTTGTATTTTCCTTTGCTTGCAATTTATTTGTCTTGTTGCATATTTCTTTTGTTGTGTTCTTAAACCGACAAATGTTAAACCGTTTCGACTGTCAGACGACGCGTTACGGTTTGTTTTTCATCAACGACAAATTTGCCCGGTTTGATTTTTAATAAGCATCCTATTATGGAGTAAAACCGGTGTTCATCTTAACCCGGAACGGTTTACCTAGTAAACCGACCTTATATATGCAGGAGCTGTTTTCTCCTTCAGCAGAGCGGGTTTTTTATAATTCCGCTTCAAGATTGGCACGGCCAAACTTCATGCCCTATGATGGCAGGTATCATATATTCCCATATTTTATTATATGTTTGATCTAAAGTACTGTCTTTAGTTTCATATACATGGGTATGATGACCCGTTTGGTGGTACAACCACCATGGCGGTTTAAGATTTTTTGGCTGCAGATAACAGTTTGAAGTTGATAATTCAACAAAAGCATAAGTTGCAATGAATATGCACGAAGGCATATCAGCCCAAATGTGGCAGCACGAAGGCATATTATGAATTTTAAGCAACTTGATCATCAACATCTTGCACATTCTTGGGAGAGTATGAAATTGATGATATAAGTTTCCGGTCTAGAATTTCATTTTCCTATTTACTTTCTTTGCAATCTTTTACTTTTCGTTCCATAACCAAAAATACCAAAAATATTACTTTACCGTTTATCCATCTTTATCATATCTCATGTTGCAAATAACCGTGAAGGGATTGACAACCCCTTTATCGCGTTGGGTGCACGTTGGTGTTTGTTTGTGTAGGTATTCGGTGGCTTGCGCGTTGTCTCCTACTGAATTGAAAGCTTGGTTTTCAAAAGCACATGGAAATATTTACTCTACTTTGATGCATCACAGTCTCCTCTTCAAGGGAAAAACCAACGCAAGCTCAAGAGGTAGCACGCTCCGCCGCTGCGGGACGGAGCCGGATGTCAACGAGGAGGCATGTCTCCACGTGGCCACTCCAGGCAGCCCAGACAGGGGGGCCTATGGTCCCGGTTGGTGGCACCAACCGGGACCAATAGGCATCCACGCCACAAGATTTCAAAGGTCTTGGGTTTTTGTTTTTTTTGAAGGGGGTGGGGGTTGTGGGGGGTTATTTTAGGTGTTTCATATGTTGTGTTAGCTAGCTAATTAATAGAGAGAAGTGTCCTCTGTTTTGTCCGTGCTTGGTCGACGCTACGTACTATACATACGTGGAGAGAGGACTAGCTAGACATGCTAGCTAGCTAGTAAGCAAACGAAGGAAATGTAAGATCGCCATGAACATATATGCATACAGAGAGAAGTGATATCGACCACCTCTCCTTCTCCGAGAGATTGGTCGAACAACAAGTTCTCGTATATCTATCCGACACTACCGGCTACATATATACAATAATAATATTTTACAAATATAATATCCTAACATACGGACGCGTGGTCCACATAGTATTCTCCTTCTTCAGCGATCACGTGGTCAAGAATGAATGCCGCCAATTCCTCTTGAATTGCTCGCATGCGATCTGGTGCTAGGAGTTCATCCCAAGATCTGAAACATCTAATTTTAAGAAGGGGTCAATATATATATATATATATATATATATATATATATATATATATATATATATATGAATGAATGAAACTCAACACAAATGATGGTAATGAAATAAAATTTTGAATATTGTTATTTACGCACTTCATATTGTTCGTCAGAGTAGCCCGCTCACAGTGTCGTCATGGATGGACTCGCAAACGTAGTATCCATGTAAATCATTCCCTTGTTCCTGCCACAACCACTTTACAAGAAATAGAGGTCAATCAAACTGATAAGCAAGAATGCCAAATGGTATTGATGAAACTAGCGCTTGAATCACTAGGAGATGCGTGGAACATGCTACTATAGTACTTACTTTCGGGTGTCTAAATTCCAGCTTCTTCGGCAGTCTCGGAGTTTTTTTTGTGAATTTTCTCCAAACCCTGCCATACAAAGAAAACAATTACTTGATATCAGAAATGAACAAAGTTGCTGATGTGGTGGATAATGATCGATTTAACTTACTTCTCGAGCATTTGAGTCATGTCCGCATACTCCTTGGGATCTTTTCGTCTCGAGTCTAAGACAGTTACTACTCCTTGCTCAAGCTTAATCTCTAGGAGAATATAGTGGAACCTGCAAGCATTTACGCATAACTCATCAATTACATTACTATAACCTGGACTAATAAGGGAAACCGAATATGTCACAATACAGTAACACTCACTTGAAGTTGTAAGGGAAGAGTAGTATATCTTTGTGTTCATTTATTACCAACGATCATAGCAAGTTGGCCTCGGTATCTTTGGCATGATATTTAACCTAGTTGCATCTATGAGATATGTGTTAATGAACCCAATATCACCCACTTGTCTTTTCTTCAATTCAGTGATGTTCAATCTGCATAATATAGTGAGGAAAATTATAAATACATGCAATGAAAGAGCTGAGTTATATAGAGAGACTTAATGACAGAAGTAGTACTACTTACAGACAGTAGCAGGTTACCGTTGCTTTGTCGAGGTCCAATTGATTGAAAAACTGAAAGAACTGCTCAAATGGAATAGGCAACAGTTCAATTCCAACGAGGTCATGCTCCTTTTTAACTCTCACATACAAAGTACTCCTCCCCCCAGACTCTCTGCAGGTTTTCATGTACCAATCATGCAATCTTCGCATCATCGTTGATAGAGATCTTTCGTCTTTGACGAGAGGCTTCCCGTACTCGTATCTTTGTATCTGCACCTCCAAGAAATCATAATGTACATTGTGGGATAGGTAATCTCCAAGATTGCTATAACCGGGCACCATCCTCGGATCGACGATGTCGCTAGCAGGCACCTTGAGCGGGGGGCACGATTGCTTATTGTTCGCCGAAATGGGCAATTTGTTTCCCAGCTCGTCGTTCTTTAATCCTTTGATCATCGACAGTACTTCCCGACCTCTCCGCTTCGCAAATGCCTTTCCAATAATGCGCCCATAGTTGCCTTTCGGTGGAGACTTGGGTGGTTTTGTCAGGGCAGCCAGAGTGCGCTTCGCTTTCACCGGATCTACCTTCTCCTCCGGAGGTGGATGTCTCTGTGCTTTCAACCCTTGAAACCAGTCCTTCACTTTGGTTCGCGCAATCTTCGCGTTCTCCACCGGGGTCATATCGTATGGTAACTTCTTCGGAGTCTTCAGAGAAGGACCGATTCTGTATGTCCTCCCACCTTTGGCTGTACTGCTAGACGCCGGCAGAGCATACAGAGCAGATGTCTTCTTTCCTTGCTTACGAGGTGGAGGAGAAGGACTACGACGCGCCGGAGCAGCCGGAGTAGCGGTGGGTCTCTTACGCCCTTGCTGACGAGGCGGAGAAGGAGGAGGCTGGCTGCTCGGGCGCGCCGGCGCAGGCGGAGAAGGAGGCGGAGTGCCGCCACGCTCTGGAGAAGGAGCCAGCCGAGTGCCCTAATCGTCACTCGCCGGAGGAGGAGGCGGAGTGCCCTGACTCGCCGGAGGAGGAGGAGGAGGCGGAGGTGTCTAGTTCGGAAGGTTGATGTGATCCTTCCGCCATAGGCATGGAGTCTTCAGAGCAGAACCCAGCCAAGTCTCCCCTTCACCAGTAGGGTGGTCAAGCCGGAGGTCCTCAAATCCCTCCGTTATTTCATCCACCATCACCCTAGCATATCCTTCTGGAATCGGCCGGCAGTGAAAAGTTGCGCCGGATTCAGTAGGATAAACAGAGCCAACAGCCGCCTTGACCTTCAAATTCATCCATTGCGCCATAAGGTGGCAATTTTGAGACTCCATGATAGCATCCACGGGATAGCTGGCAGGAGCCGTCAATGCATGCTCGGGTTGAAGCAACTTGGTGGAAGCCACGCTGCTTCTCCGCTGAGATGGCGGGGTAGCTTCGGGGGAAGCTTCGGCAGGTCGTTTGCTGCGATTTGCTTCTCGTTCCTCTATCGCTTGTACCCTTGCATGCAGCGCCTGCAGTTCGGTCTGCTGCACTTTCTTCCTCCTCTCCTGGCATTTGTAACCGCCTGCGTCCGGAAACCCAGCCTTCCACGAAACGGAGCCTGGCGTGCCTCATGTCCGCCTGTGGTGCTCGGATTCGAGGGCCATTGTGAGCTCGTCGTTCTCTCTGTCTGGAACGAACGTCCCTTGCCGCGCTGCTTCAATATATTGCTGAAGCCTCTTGACTAGTATGTCCAATTGATTGTCCGTCCAAATGCACTTCCCTGATACAGGGTCCAAGGTTCCGCCAGCCCAGAAGAACCACGTCCGATAACGGTCTGGCCAGTTCATTGTCTCTGGTTCGATCCCTTTATCAAGCAGAACATTCTCAGCCTTGGCCCACTTAGGTCGGGCTATGAGGTAGCCACCTGACCCCGTGCGATGGTGGAGCTTCTTCTTCGCAGCATTTTTCTTGTTTGTCGCTGACATCTTTTTACTCTTTTTCAATGTCTTGTGGGCCACAAATGCGGGCCAGTCATCTCTGATCTTCTCATATTTGCCCTTGAATTCGGGTGTCTCTTTTTTATCGACAAACATATTCAGGTCTTTCTTCCAATTCCTGAATAGGTCTGCCATCTTCGCAAGAGCAAAATACTTGATTAATTGCTCTTTAACTGGCTTCTCCGGATCATCCTCTGTCGGTAGGGTGAAATTTGACTTCAGCTCAGTCCAAAGATCATTTTTCTGCATATCATTGACATAAGACACCTCAGGGTCTTCGTTCTTAGGCTTATACCATTGGTGGATGCTGATCGGGATCTTGTCCCTAACCGTAACCCCTTGACCGAGCAACAAATGCCTTCTTTGTCCGGATGGGTTCAATCGGTTGGCCGTCGCGCGCGATTGCTATGATCTCAAACCTTTCATCCGAGCTCAACTTTTTCTTCGGGCCTCGTCTCTTTACCGAAGTTTTGCTCGATTCGGAGGGCTAGAAAAAATAACAAAGACGAGAGTTAATTAATATGTGTACAAACCAAAATAATGAATGCATCAATTAGCTAGTCAGCACAGGCTTAACTAATATATATACCTAGCCGGACTCGGTTCGGTCACAGGAGCCGTCCTCACGGTCTTCTTCTTGCACCGACATTGGGTCATCGGAGCCATCATAATCATAGCCAGCTGCTTCTTCACCCTCTCCTTCCAGACCATCGGTGTCGTTGAGAAACATCAACGAGCAGACGGCATCACTTCCTTCTGCGATTATGTCCCTCAACAACGCTTCTTGTGCTTCGTCTCGGGGGGTGTCCATAGTTTCTACAAATATTTACAACATGGCAATTATTATTCAAACATGACAGATGGATATATTAGTGGCACACGTAGAACTAGCTAGCTAATCACAATAAGGAATCATATTAATTAGTGGCCTCGACGCTGCTTCTCTAGGGTTTCGGGTGGCCTCGACAACGCTTCAAGGGTTAGGGTGGCCTCGAGAACGCTTCAAGGAGGGGGTAATATCGACCCCCCACCCCATGTGTTGAAGCTTATCGGGAGGGGTATATCGACAACCATTTACATACGTACATGGGAAAATTATATGCTTGTTTTTTCCTTCTTCAAAATACATGAAGTAGTATTGCTTGTTTTTTTAAATAATGTTCAAATAGAAATTTTAGAAAAAAAAGAATGAGACGTCGGCGTCGGCATTGAACACTACATCTATGTCCCACAAGTGACGTGGGCATCGACGCTGGCCACTTGTGGGACGTGGATGTAGAGTCCGACACCGACGACAACATGTATCTCACAATCGACGATACTTGCTATTTAATTAGGGTTTCCTCTACCGCTCGGCGACCCTCGGCGACCCTCGCTTCGATAAAAAGAGGAAGAAGAAGAAAAAAAAGAGGAGAAGAAAGAATAGAGGAGAAGAACTCCTCTATTCTTTCTTCTCCTCTCTTTTTTTTCTTCCTTTCTTTTTTTATCCTCTTCTTCCTCTCATGTTCGAAGACCCTCGATCCCGATAACATTTTTCCCCGATAACATTTTCTTCTCCAAGAGAGTTAGTGTTCCCGAGTGAACCGGAGGGGGACATTGGTCATATCGGAGTCGTCATATTTTGTACGAATGTTCTATATACATACATCCATCGATATCATTCCATACATACATAGACATCTACATTATATATGAACAAAAAATATCAAAATTCATCATACATACATCTACATTATATACGAACAAAAAGTATAAACTTTCTCCCCAACTCATACATACATACATATATTTTGCAAAGGAGCTATATTTTGCAAAGGAGCAGGGGAAGGAAGGAAGGGGGAAGGATGTGGCGATAGCTACCTCTCCCGGCGGGATCGGGGAGGAGACGCGGGCGGCCGGCGTCGGGGGTGACGGCGACGAAGACGGGCTCGGGGTCGGTGAGGGCGAGGGTGACGGCGGGGCGCGCTCGAGGGCGGCGGACGGGCTTGGGGGTGCAGGGGTGCTCGGGGCGGCGGACAGCGGCCGGGCGCATTTACGCCGAGGCAGGGCGCTCCTGGGCGGCGACAGGCTCGGGGCGCAGGGGTGCTCGGGCGGCGAACGGGCGGCGGCAACGACGGCGAGGCAGGGCTCGCCGGGCGGCGGATGGGCTCGGGCGCAGGTGTGCGGGCAGGCACGCCGGAGCGCGGACGGCGTCAGCGTGGGCTCAAGGCAGGGCAACGGCGAGGCGCAGAGAGGGCAGCCGGGCGCGTCAAGGCGGGATCGAAGAAACTGAACCAAAATTTGCACAAGTGTTGTATATATAGACCGAGCATTGGTCCCAGTTCATGGCACAAACCGGGACCAATGCCCCCTATAGTCCCGGTTGGTGCCAACAACCGGGACCAAAGGCCACTTTTCAGCAGCCCAAAGGGCGGGAAGCGGCAGTTTGTCTCGGTTAGTGGCACCAACCGACTAAGGTATTGGTCCCGCTTGTGCCACGAACCGACAATGCCTTTAGCCCCGGTTGGTGCCACCAACCGGGACCAAAGGCCTTGCGCTGGCGCGGTGGTGGGATTTTTAGTCCCACCTCGCTAGCTGAAGAGCTCCCGCACCAGTTTATAAGCCCTGCTCTATGTTCCCTTTCGAACTCCTCTGAACTGCTGGCTTACGGGCCTAATCGGACATTGCAATGCCTGTGGGCCGACTGAGCCTGCTGCAGGCCTGAATCCTGGCACATGGTTGGGTTTCTAGTCGTATTCAGGCCGTGCTGGCCCAGTAGGTGGCATATTTTTTCTTTTTTGCTATTTATTTTTTCATTTCTACTTAAAACTAAATACTTATAGTTTTTTAGTGATTTCTTTTTTCTTTTAGGTCACAAAAATTATAAACTTTCTGTTAGTGCCATTTCAAATTTGAAAACACTTTTTAAGTGTTTTTTGTTTATTTTGTTGCTTTATTTATTTTATTTTGTTTCTACTTACAACAAAATACTTATTGTTGCTATTTTTATTTTTTTCCATTTTTTGTTTTGTTTTCTGTATTATTTATTTTCTTCTGTTTTTTGCTTTATTTTTTAATTCTTTTTGCTTTTAGGTCAAAATTATAAACTTTTAATTGTTTTCTAGTTTTTAATTCTTTTGTTTTATTTAAACTTACAATAATTATAAACTTTCTGTTACTGCCATTAGTTTAAAAAAAATGAACATAGATGCACCTATAGAGAAAATTCGACCTAAATTCATAGTTTTAAAATGAACTCTGAAAAAAGTTGGCATAGCATGTGCATGTACAAAACGGACAATGGTAGCATACTGCTCATTACAAAGTTGGCATGGTATCATCATAATAGTTGCGGAGAAAGTCTTCACTTTTTCTTCGCTTGTGTCATTTGCTTATTGCGCCCGTAACCACGGATAATCTTCATCGCTTATCAGGATCCTTGGGTCAGCCTTGACTTTGAAGGGAGGAATTTCATGAAACTTTTCATACTCTTGAGACATGTCATCTTTCCCTCCACTCCTGTGATGTCCCTTTTTCCCGAAGAACTATGTGGCGCTTTGGCTCATCGTATGATGTATTCGCTTCCTTATCTTTTCTTTTTCTCGGTCTGGTAGACATGTCCTTCACATAGATAACATGTGCCACATCATTGGCTAGGACGAGCGGTTCGTCAAAGGCACCCAAGATTTTTCAGATCCACCGTTGTCATTCCGTCTTGTGGGTCTACCTGCACCCCTCCCTGACAGATTGACCCATTTGCACTTAAACAAAGGGACCTTAAAATCATGTCCGTAGTCAAGTTCCCATATGTCCACTATGTAACCATAATATGCGTCCTTTCCCCTCTCGGTTGCTGCATCAAAGCGGACACCGCTGTTTTGGTTGGTGCTCTTTTGATATTGGTCAATCGGTGTAAAATGTATTCCTATTTATCTCGTATCCTTTCCAAATCATTGCAGTCGAAGATGGTCCCCTGGACAACAAGTACAGCTCATCACAAACAGTGTTGTCACCTCTGAGACGTGTTTCCAACCAACTACTGTAAGTCCTGATGTGTTCACATGTAATCCAGTCGTCGCACTGCTCCGGGTGTTTGGAGCGTAGACTGTTCTTGTGTTCATTGACATACAGGGTCACCAAAGTAGAGTTCTATAGAACTGTGTAGTGTGCTTGAGACCAAGAATATCCTTCCCTGCATATTATTGAGTCCCTTCCAAGCGTGCCTTTTCCAGTCAGTCTCCCCTCATACCACGATTTAGGGAGACCTATCTTCTTAAGGCCAGGAATGAAGTCAACACAAAACCCGATGACATCCTCTATTTGATGGCCCATGGAGATGCTTCCTTCTGGCCTAGCACGGTTATGGACATATTTCTTTAGGACTCCCATGAACCTCTCAAAGGGGAACATATTGTGTAGAAATACGGGCCCAGAATGACAATCTCGTCCACTAGATGAACTAGGACGTGCGTCATGATATTGAAGAAGGATGGTGGGAACACCAGCTTGAAACGGACAAGACATTACGCCACATCACTCCTTAGCGTGTGTACAATTTCTGGATCGATCACCTTCTGAGATATTGCATTGAGGAATGCACATAGCTTCACAATGGCTAATCGGACGTTTTTCGGTAGAAGCCCCCTCAATGCAACCGGAAGCAAAGCGTCATAATCACATGGCAGTCATGAGCCTTTAGGTTCTGGAACTTTTCTATGGAATATTTATTATTCCCTTTATATTCGACGAGAAGCCGGCCGACCTTCATAATCGAAAGGCATTCAAAGAAGATTTCTTTCTCTTCTTTCGTAAGAGCGTAGCTGGCAGGACATTCATACTACTTTGGAGGCATGCCCTCTTTTTCGTGCAAGCGTTGCAGGTCCTCCCGCGCCTCAGGTGTATCTTTTGTCTTCTCATACACGCCCAAGAAGCCTAGCAGGTTCACGCAAAGGTTCTTCGTCACGTGCATCATGTCGATCGAAGAGCGGACCTCTAGGTCTTTCCAGTAGGGTAGGTCCCAAAATATAGATTTCTTCTTCCACATGGGTGCGTGTTTCTCAGCGTCATTCGGAACAGCTAGTCCGCCGAGACCCTTTCCAAAGATTACGTGTAAATCATTGACCATAGCAAGTACGTGATCACCGGTACGCATGGCGGGCTTCTTCCGATGATCTGCCTCGCTTTGAAATTCTTGCCTTTCTTTCGACATTGATGGTTGGTCGGAAGAAATCGATTTACGGCCTGTGTACACATTCTTCCTGCAGCTTCCCAGGTATATACTATCGGTGTCAAGTAAACAGTGTGTGCATGCGTGGTATCCCTTGTTTGTCTGTCCTGAAAGGTTACTAAGAGCGGGCCAATCGTTGATGGTCATGAACAGCAACGCCTTTAGGTCAAATTCCTCCTGTTTGTGCTCATCCCACATACGTACACCATTTCCATTCCACAGCTGTAAAAGTTCTTCAAGTAATGGCCTTAGGTACACATCAATGTCGTTGCCGGGTTGCTTAGGGCCTTGGATGAGAACTGGCATCATAATGAACTTAATCTTGATGCACATCCAAGGAGGAAGGTTATACATACATAGAGTCACGGGCCAGGTGTTGTGATTGCTGCTCTGCTCCCCGAAAGGATTAACGCCATCCGTGCTTAAAGCAAACCATACGTTCCTTGGGTCCTTTGCAAACTCATCCCAAGATTTTCTCTCGATTTTTCTCCACCGCGACCCGTCGGTGGTGCTCTCAACTTCTGTCTTTCTTACGGTCCGCCTTTGTGCCATCGCATCAACTTGGCATGCTCTCCGCTTCGAACGGACGTTTCAACCGTGGTATTATAGGAGCATACCACATCACCTTCACAGAACCCTCTTCCGGAGGCTCGCCGTCAACATCACCAGGGTCATCTCGTCTGATATTATACCGCAATGCACCGCATCTTTGGGCATGCGTTCAGATCCTTGTATGCACCGCGTAGAGGATGCAGATCACTAGCGCATGCATGTATCTTCTGCACCTCCAATCCTAGAGGGCATACGACCTTCTTTGCTGCGTATGTACTGTCGAGCAATTCGTTATCCTTTGGAAGCTTCTTCTTCACTATTTTCAGTAGCTTCTCAAATCCTTTATCAGGCACAGCATTCTCTGCCTTCCACTGCAGCAATTCCAATACGGTACCGAGCTTTGTGTTTCCATCTTCGCAATTGGGGTACAACCCTTTTTTGTGATCCTCTAACATGCGATCGAACTTCAGCTTCTCCTTTTGACTTTCGCCTTGCGGCCTTGCATCGACAATGACCGGCGGAGATCATCATCATCGGGCACATCGTCTGGTTCCTCTTGATCTTCAGCAGCTTACCATTGCAACATCATCGTGCACATCGCCCGTTCCTCTTGATGTTCAGTAGCATCACCGTATTCTGGGGGCACATAGTTGTCATCGTACTCTTCTTCTTCGTCGTCTTCCATCATAACCCCTATTTCTCCGTGCCTCGTCCAAACATTATAGTGTGGCATGAAACCCTTATAAAGTAGGTGGATGTGAAGGATTTTCCGGTCAGAGTAAGACTTCGTATTCCAACATATAGGGCATGGACAACACATAAAACCATTCTGCTTGTTTGCCTCAGCCACTTCGAGAAAATCATGCACGCCCTTAATGTACTCGGAGATGTGTCTGCCACCGTACATCCATTGCCGGTTCATCTCAAGGCATTATATATAATTATGTGTGTCAAAAATCATTACAGAACATCATGAATAGATAATTAAGTGACAAAATTAATAGAAGTTCATCATCACATCAAAACCAAAGTACATACATAGTTCTCATCTAACAACATAAAGCTCTGCAGAGCATCTAAATTAATTAAACCATACATTGAAACTATGTAAAACATTTCAATGCGAAAACAAATGCGATCATAATCGCAACCAAGGTAACAACTGATCCAACGGCATAATGATACCAAGCCTCGGTATGAATGGCATATTTTCTAATCTTTCTAATCTTCAAGCGCATTGCATCCATCTTGATCTTGTGATCATCGACGACATCCGCAACATGCAACTCCAATATCATCTTCTCCTCCTCAATTTTTTTATTTTTTCCTTCAAGAAATTGTTTTCTTCTTCAACTAAATTTAACCTCTCGACAATAGGGTCGGTTGGAATTTCGGTTCAACAACCTCCTAGATAAATAAAATATATGTCACGTTGGTCGGCATAATTTTCATAAACAATAAATGAACCAATAGTTATGAAAAGATAATATATACCACATCCGAATCATAGATGTGACGAGGGCCGACGAGGGAGGATACCAAAACCATCGCACTATATAAGATGCAATAATAAAAGTAAGAACATAATACAAGTATCTATCTAAACATACAAGTAAGAATATTTTTCCTTTCAGAAAGAAGATAAGAACAAGAGGCTCACCACGGTGGTGCCGTCGATGAGATCGGCGCGGGTGATCGACGGCGGTGAAGACGGGGACGAGGCGTGACGGACCGCTAAACCTAGACCAATATTGAGGAAAATGGAGCTTGGATGTCGAGCTTGGAGAGGAGAAAGCTTAAGTAGTGTGGCTCGGGCATTCCATTGAACACCTTGTGTGCATAGGAGGTGAGCTACAGCACCACCAAGCCCTCTCCCCCTCGGCGGCCAGAAAAAACAGAGCAGTATGCTCTGCTCTTACGCGAGGGGGTATATATAGGCACCTCATTGGTCCCGGTTGGTGGCATGAACCGGGACTAAAGGGGAGCCTTTGGTCCCGGTTCAAGCCACCAACCGGGACCAATGGTGGTGGGCCAGGAGCGAGGCCCATTGGTCCCGGTTCCTCCCACCAACCGGGACCAAAAGGGCCAGACGAACCGGGACCAATGCCCACGAGGCCCCGGCCGACCTCCTGGGATCACGAACCGGGACAAATACCTCCATTGGTCCCGGTTCGTGGCAGAACCGGGACTAATGGGCTGACCCGGCCTGGACCATTGCCCCCTTTTCTACTAGTGTCCACGCATGGGTGTACCGCCGCTCCCTCACGATGGTGGAGACGGACGCTCGTCGCCTCTGAAGGAAAAATGCCAAGGTGCTCCGGCTTGCTATTAAGCAGTCGGAGTGCGAGCCGAAGGAGGCAGCGAAGGAGAAGGCTCATTTGGCAAGGTTGAAGCGAGAGTAGGACAGGGCGGTCCGCCGGATGAAGGGGCTCATCGTCCTCTCCGTCTCCGACACCGCTGATGGTGACAGATGCACCTCCTTGTCCGATGACCAAGACTCTCCACGAGCCGCGCATGCCTACAGCTGCGCCGGCGTCCGGAAGGCCCGACGAGGAAGTGGTGATGCTGCCCCCTCTCCTACTCAATCGTTATATCACTTTTAGTTGTAGAAGTTTATGAATTTGTCCGGGGATGAACTACGATCTTTTGGATGTGGTGAAGTATGTTAATGTCCGTTCGCAACCAATCATGTGTTCCTTTGCAGCCATTTTTGTGGTCCGTCGTTTGGTCACGTAGGGTAGATTAATGTTTGTAGGTGTAGTATAGACATAAGGCGCCGAATATGAGATACGCGGATGTAGAGCGATAAATATGAGGGGTGCCCGGTCAGTGCCCGCGGACGCGCCCGGGCTCATCCGCGGGCGATTGAGGGGCCGGATTTGCCAACTCTGACTATAGATGCTCTTACTTGGTTATATGAAGTTGGGACTTGGGGTAATTATTATCTTTAGATCTTTCTCGGCATTGGCCCATAGAACTTTTTTTAATGAACATTAGCGAGCGCTATGTTTCATTCATTAAGAAGAAGACCGGCAGAGCCGAGAAATTACAAGTGTAAGCATGATGAGATGAACAAGTCACACCGGAAAGAAAGAAAGTAACATAATGGCATCTCCAAGGCAGACCCGCAAACTTTCTCCCACCTCTGTACGTAGGCAGGGGGACTAATCCGCGGACATGGAAGCGGGAGCTGGCCATCCAACTATGCACGCATACATCTAGCCTCGCTAATATTTTTTAAAGTCATCATGTTCAAATAGCTGCATACATAGATTACACACGTTCAAATAGACACATGTAGCAGTAGTTGAAACTTAAAAAAGTTCGAATATCCGTGCATCTTTTGCATAAATTCTTCTAAAACTGAACTACATTGCTAACTACGAAGTTATTACTATGTTTTTCAATAGAAAATCCTGAAGGATTGTGTGCCTCATCTGATGTTTCAGAAAGGTCGCCTTGATCTTTTGAACATATGGCCAGGTCATCCTACGAATCCCTCATGTTAATACCGGATTTCTAAAATCGATGAAGAAAGACAATCAAATATTTCAAAAAATGTATGGTCAATCGTAGGGAGCTACTTGGAAGCAACATTGTGCGAAGGGCAAGAATTGGAGACATGATAATCTCCATTCTCCATAATGGTGAGTCAGGGCATATCTTGTTTTATGCTATTTTACCTAAGAGAAGGTAGTAGTTCCTATGAGAGAGAAGTAGGTCCTAGATACAATGTGTTATTATGTGGTAAAATGTGTTAGAGTTGATGATGATGAGAAGGAGTTGTGATTATGACTAGTGACCAACTTGCTATGTGATGTCTCATTGATGAAAATGATGATCATGAGGAGGTGTTATATGACAATGATGTATTATGATGATATGTTATTAATGATATGATGATGATGATGATGATGATATTGATTATATCATTGGGTGAAAGAATCGTGGATTAGTTTCAAGTGGATTTCTATCCACTTGAAACTAGTCCACGGTTCTTTCACCCAGTGATGTAATAACTCATTATGATGTAAAAACAATCTCTAAATTGCTACTGTATGAAAACTTGTATAAAGGTGTATGAATACAACATGAAAAAAAAATAGAATACAGAATAATAGTAGTAGCGCGGGCTGCGAGATGTGCTACTAGTAATTACCAGTAGCGCCCTTTCTAGGAAGCGCTACTACTAAGTGGATATAGCAGTAGCACAGGTAAACACACGCTACTGTTAGCCTTTAGCTGTAGCGCCGTAGCAGTAGCGTTGTCACCCGCGCTACTGGTAGGCGAAAAACCCGTGCTACTGCTAGGTTTTTCCCTAGTAGTGTAGGATCACCCATGCTCTCGAATTCTAGAGCTGCGACAACATCCCCACCCTCATCCTCGACAATCATGTTGTGCGTGATCACTCAACATGTCATCACCTTCCACAAGGTCTTCGGATCCAATTGTTTAGCAGGTCCACGAACAACTGCAAAACGGGCCTACAGAACTGCAAATGCCCTCTCCATATCCTTTATAGCTGTTTCTTGTCTTTGGGTAAAGTGAGACTTTTTTGGGCCAACTAGGTTAGAAATGGTGCTGACAAAGGTATCCTATGAAGGATAGATATCGTCAACCCAATAGTATCCCATGTTGTACTCATGTCCATTGACAGTTAGTGGCAAGGAGGAGCTTTTCCTTCAGTCAGCCTCGCAAACAATGGTGATCGCTGTAGCACATTGATGTCATTGTGAGACCCGGACATGCCAAAGAAAGAGTACCAAATACAAAATCATGTGATGCAACAGTTTCAAGAATGATTGGGCTTCTTAACATGACCTTGATATTGCCCTTATAAAGCCTTCACGTAGTTCTTCCATTTCCAATGCATGCAGTCAATAGATCTAAGAAAACCTAGCCACCCTCTTGCTACTATGATTTCCAGTAGCCTCTCGGTGTCTACCACAGTTGGTTCTCTCAGGCACTGAGATCCAAACACCTCGACCATGGTAGTTGCGAACCTGACCATGACATCTATGCATATGCTCTCAGACATCCGCAGGTACTCGTCCCATGCAAGCATCTGGAATGCGGTCGTGCAGTTCAGGTAACTAGAAAAGCCAATCTTGCCCACGACGTCTTTCTTCAAGACAAAGTAGTCATCATAGGACCAGATGTCATGGTACAAATGATCGAAGATAGTCTTGCACGTCCGAAAACGCCGGCAAAAATGGTCAACGAAGATTGGATCACGGGCAAAGTAGTCGGCCATCAGTGTCAAATGGCCGTGCGCCCTGTTGCGGTTGAGCACTTGATGGCCCTTTATTGATCCCTTGAAACTGAGAACATGCTCGTCCACATGCTCCATGTCTTCAGCGACTTTCCGCATCATCACCGTCTCACCCATGTAGTCTTCCTGGTCGGACAAGATGTTGGACCACTCAACATAGTGCTCGTATATATACTCCAAGTCGGAATGCATTGCTTGAAAGAAGGCACAACTTTTTTATCTCGGGCAACTCATCGAAAAAGTGTCGGGCATGGTGAGTATAGGAGTAGATGATGGTACCTAGCATGGTGGTCGATGGAGTGGGGTTGAACTGCGACGCAGTAGAAGCGCGCTGGAGCAAAGCTGGAAAGCTGGAGGCGACGGAGATGTTGACTTCCAGCATGGGTGTGGCGTGGAAGTTGAGGTGGTGGAGTGGTAATGAAGGTAGGAGAGAAAGAAGAAAGGCGAGAAAATGGGGGGGGGGGTAGAGGCGCAGGGTCCGGGAAGGGTTTTTGGGGTGGGGGTCCAAGGGTGTCGGAGTCCTATGTGGTTGTTGCCTGGACTCCCGCAAAGCCCCCATCCCCCATGTTTGTCTCGGGATTGCTGGAAAAAATATGTCCGGACTGCTCGGTAGACCGATATAGCCCGTGTTGGATGACTTCTACGGTCCGAACGTATGTGAGCGGTTTGAGGGTCCACCTTGAAGATGCCCTAAAACCTACAAGGATGGAAAGAGTCGCCGCTTGCAATTCATATAGAGGAGGACTTTAGATTTCATCTTCATCTCCACAAGCAAGCACATGATTGAGCTTGGCCATCGGATTGCCACCCGACAACACCTTCAAGGGGGAGGAGTAGTGTTGATAGGAGATGATGGGAGCCAAGGTGGATCACTGTCTCGCAAACCCGGCTTCAGATTAGAGCATTAGACTCTTCCATGAACTTGGTCAATTAATAAGATCAGAGTGCCCATCCGGCAGAACAACACCTCCAAGACGTTACTACCCATAGACAGAAACCTGCTCCAAGATGAGGGCCTGAAGCAAGTGCGTCGAGGATTTCCCTTGTAGAATTCAAGAACAAGCATGACACAGCCCTCAATGATGCCTTCACAAAGGTTACGACACTAGTGAGCGTCGGCCTCGCCAAGCCGACCAAGATTGGACCATGCTTTCACCGGCAACACACTATTCCAAATATGAGACCGACTGGCCACGATACGCTATCACTACCACACAAGGCACTAGATACCCTCACCGGAACCACACATCTGCTAAACCATCACATTCAGACACATCTCCACTTCCTCACTCACCGGACCCAGATCCAGCCATGCGAGAAGAGGCAGGGCGCCGCCAGCGGGCGTCCTGGCCGGTACCACTGGAGCTAGCCTCGTCTGGCACTGTGCCCTATGGTTCCGGACAACGTCGCGTGTTTCCGTGGCCGGGACGCAGGCCCGAGGCCAAGATCATCCCTCCCTCATGCCACCAGGAAACCATCACTAAGTGCCATTCAGGGGTGGCCCTGCTGCTGGGAAGTGTGCCACCCCACGAGCAGCAGGCGTCGCCCACCGTCAGACTGCCGCGCACTTCCTGATCGTAGACTGCCACGACTTCGAGGCCTAGTCCTCTTCCCTGGCCTTGGTTCATGCGTCGTGGCGTCGTCATTTCATTTTTTCAATGAAGAGGACTGTACATGGACAGGCTGACAGCAGGGACCCACTAGGTTCGTTGATGTATGCAAGGAAGTCCGTCCTTACTTTGAGCAAAGAATATGCTTTCTCCTAATGGGATTCTGATATCTGGGACCCATTAGTCAGCTTCTCGTCACTGAAGATAGAGTCCTCCGCGACTCTGGTATCTCCGTCTTGTACATCAAGTCCTCCATGGATCTTCGTATAACGTGTCTCGGTCCGATCCTTGTGGCGCAAGACGGAACCGACCTATGCGTCCTCACCTCGACTAACCACACCTAGAAATGATGTGCCCACAACACCTCACAGATGCTCTAGCACTAAGAAAATAAACATATACAATACTACAAAGTTATACATGGAAGTTAACTGCATGGTGCAACCAATGATATTTCTTCTATATTGCGAATGTTTATATTTTCCTCCTATCAAATTAGTCACGGTAAAGAGAAACAAACGAATTATCTCTCTCTCCACCGCACACCCCCTCTCTGTACACCACTTTCACGTATGCACACAAAATATCTCTCGGCCCTCTAAAAGTACGCCCCAGACACATTCACGCATGACGGTCATTCTATTTCAAGCGAAAACACAATACGACCACTCGACTTTAGAATAAGCTCATTACGGTCACAGTATACATCCCAATGAACATTTTCTTCTTGGTGTCTAGAAATCTGCTTATCTTCCCACAGTAATTGGAACTAACTTTGATTCGGGTAAGGCACTTGAAGATTTGATTGATCTCCTTCGAACTTAAGGTGAAGGGGGGCAATAATTCTCTTCCTTCTTGTTGACTTTTTTGCCCTTCCTCTCATACGACTTTTTACGTGGCGGCATGTGGAGAGATGATGTATACTACACAACCTTCTTCGTGTAGACGTTGTTGGGCCTCCAAGTGCAGAGGTTTGTAGGACAGTAGCAAATTTCCCACAAGTGGATGACCTAAGGTTTATCAATCCGTGGGAGGCGTAGGATGAAGATGGTCTCTCTCAAGCAACCTGCAACCAAATAACAAAGAGTCTCTTGTGTCCCCGACACACCCAATACAATGGTAAATTGTATAGGTGCACTAGTTCGGCGAATAGATGGTGATACAAGTGCAATATGGATGGTAGATATAGGTTTTTGTAATCTGAAAATATAAAAACATCAAGGTAACTAATGATAAAAGTCAGCACAAACGGTACTGCAATGCTAGGAAACA
The DNA here is from genome assembly GCA_021605145.1 of Aegilops bicornis. Lineage (NCBI taxonomy): Eukaryota > Viridiplantae > Streptophyta > Magnoliopsida > Poales > Poaceae > Aegilops > Aegilops bicornis. Next base: position 753,528,536 of record CM038673.1, on the reverse strand, counting down.
AGGCCTAGGGTTCATACTTTCACCAGTGCAAGTTCTCTCAACAATAATAACATAATTGACTCATATAACTATCCCTCAACAAACAACAAAGAGTCACTCCAAAGTCACTAATAGCAGAGAACAAACAAAGAGATTATTGTAGATTACGAAACCACCTCAAAGTTATCCTTTCTGATCGATCTATTGAAGAGTCTGTAGTAAAATAACACGAAGCTATTCTTTCCGTTCGATCTATCGTAGAGTTCGTACTAGAATAACACCTTAAGATACAAATCAACCAAAACCCTAATGTCACCTAGATACTCCAATGTCACCTCAAGTATCTGTGGGTATGATTATATGATATGCATCACACAATCTCAGATTCATCTATTCAACCAACACAAAGTACTTCAAAGAGTGCCCCAAAGTTTATACCGGAAAGTCAAGACGAAAACATGTGCCAACCCCTATGCATAAGTTCTCGAGGTCACGGAACCCGCAAGTTGATCACCAAAACATAAATCAAGTAGATCACGTGATATCCCATTGTCACCACAGATAAGCACATGCAAGACATACATCAAGTGTTCTCAAATCATTAAAGACTCAATCCGATAAAATAACTTCAAAGGGAAAACTCAATCCATTACAAGAGAGTAGAGGGGGAGAAACATCATAAGATCCAACTATAATAGCAAAGCTCGCGATACATCAAGATCATACCACCTCAAGAACACGAGAGAGAGAGAGAGAGAGAGAGAGAGATCAAACACATAGCTACTGGTACATACCCTCAACCCGAGGGTGAACTACTCCCTCCTCGTCATGGAGACCGCCGGGAAGATGAAGATGGCCACCGGTGAGGGATCCCCCCTCCAGTAGGGTGCCGGAACAGGGTCCCGATTGGTTTTTGGTGGCTACAGAGGCTTGCGGTGGCGGAACTCCTGATCTATTCTGCTCCCTGATGTTTTTAGGGTAGATGGATATATATAGGTGAAAGAAGTTGGTCAGGATAGCCACGAGGGGCCCACGAGGGTGGGGGCGCGCCCAGGGGGTAGGGCGCGCCTCCCTGCCTCGTGGCTTACTCCAAGTCTCCTGGATTGCTTCCGTTCCAAAAATAACTCTCCCGAAGGTTTCATTCCGTTTGGACTTTGTTTGATATTCCTTTTCTTTGAAACACTGAAATAGACAAGAAAACAACAATTTGGGCTGGGCCTCCTGTTAATAGGTTAGTCCCAAAAATAATATAGAAGTGTTTAGTAAGGCCCATAAACATCCAAAACAGATAATATAATAGCATGAATACTTCGTAAATTATAGATACGTTGGAGACGTATCAACATCCCCAAGCTTAATTCCTGCTCGTCCTCGTGTAGGTAAATGATAAAGAAATAATTTATGAAGTGTGAATGCTAGAAGGTGCACAAGTTTGATCAATGATAATTTCAATCACCTTTTCCAGCATCATCATATGTTAACAGTAGCTCAACTCATAAAAATTTGCATGATCAAGTAACAAGCTATTCACATGTTAAAGCATAGATCATAAATTTTCTTGAAAACTAACAAACTATGTTCTCAGTCATCAAACAATTGCAATTCATCTTATTTTCAGGAAGGGTCTATGTAAGAGCTTTGATTTAGCAAATCCCACATACTCAACTATCATATAGTCTTCCATGATTTCTACCACTCAAAGCATATATTTAGAACAAATAGCATTCATCGAACACAGAGAAAGATAGGGGCTTAATGTTTCGCCTCCCAACCTTTTACCTCAAGGGTAATGTCAACAATAATAATTCATGATCAAATATATTTGAATGGCCATAGGTCCTTAGATCTTTCCATCACATGATGCTTGCCAACTAAAAAGTAGGTTGGAATGAGAAGGAATACTACTGACTCTTGCATAAAAGTAAAAGATAGGCCCTTCGCAGAGGGAAGCAGGGATTTGCAGAGGTGCCAAAGCTCGAAGCTAAAACAGAGATCAAAATAATTTTGAGAGGTATGCTTTCAATGTCAACATAACGACCAAGAGTTCCCAATATCTTCCATACTACATACATTATAGGCGGTTCCCAAACAGAAAGGTAAAGATTTTACTCCCCCTCCACCAACAATCACGCTCCATGGCTTGTCCGAAACAACGGGTGCCGTCCAACTTTAAACAATCCTGGGGGAGTTTGTTTAAATTATTTGCGAATTTATTTTTGATCTTTTGATCATAGGACTGGGCATCCCAACTACCAGCCATTTTCTCGCGAATGATGAGCGGAGTCCACCCATCATGAGAATAACCCACCTAGCATGGAAGATACCTACAACCCTAGTCGCTACATGAGCAATTCGGTCATACAAAACAGATTATTATTTGAAGGGTTAGAGTTTGGCACATGCAAAATTACTCGGAACGGCAGGTAAATACCGCATATAGGTAGATATGGTGGACACTCATGGAAGAAACTTGGTTCAAGGAATTTGGATGCACAAGCAGTATTCCCGCTTAGTACAGATATTTTGGCTAGCAAAGGATTCTAAATAGCAAGCATCACATGTTAGAGGATCCATAACAATATAACTTCTATACAAATATACCCAAGCATAACTTATTATGTTGTCTTCCTTGTCCAACTTCAACTAATTTGCTCTGTTTTGAAAATAATTAATGGGGCTCACAATCAAATAAGATGTCCAAGATAGTATATTTATATGTGAAATCTCTCTTCCTTCAATATTATTTCATGAATTGTTCAAGTGAACAATACAATGTTTGCTAACCTTCAATAAATTTACCACCTCTACTTCTTATATGTGAAGTCATTACTCCCCATGGGAAAGGCATATGAAACATATCTAACTTCAGATATATGACATTCAGATCATTCAACCATTTACTCATAGGATATAAGTGAAGCGCACGAGTAAATGACAAACTACTCCAAAAAAGTATAAGCGAAGATCAATGAGTAGTTAAATAATTATTTAGCTATGTGAGGACTCTCTCTCATTTAAGTATTTCAGATCTTAAGTACTTTATTCAAACAACAAGCAAAACAAAATAAAACGACATTTCAAGGATAGCACTCATAATGTGAAGAAGCAAAAACTTAGGCTCAACCGATACTAACCGATAATTGTTGAAGAAGAAAGGTGGGATGCCTACCGGGGAATCCCAAAGCTTAGATGCTTGAGACTTCTTGAAATATTATCTTGGGGTGCCTTGGGCATCCCCAAGCTTGAGCTTTTGTGTCTCCTTAATTCCTCTCATATCACGGTTTCCTAAATCTCGAAAGCTTCATCCACACCAAACTCAACAAGAACTCGTGAGATAAGTTAGTATAAACCAATGCAAAAACCTTATCATTTTCTACTGTAACAAATTACTAAAACTATTATTCAACATTGCATACAAAATACATCTGTGTATTTAATATTCCTATCATCAAATAGAATCATTAAACAAGCAAACATATGCAAACATAACAGCAGTCTGCCAAAACAGTACAGTCTGTAAAGAATGCAAGATTCATCATACTTCCCTAACTCCAAACATTATGAAATTCTACCACACTGTAGAAAATTTATCAGATCTCGATATGGAAAAAGTTTCAACATTTTATCATATTCTGACTTCTCTAGGGAATTTTTGCAACAGCGGTAAACTTTCTGTTTTGAAACAGCAACATGTATACTTGCAAAATAAGCATGGTAAAGGCTATCTTTAACACTTTTATTGAGAATAGAGATGCAAAACATTATTCTAAATAACAGCAAGCAAATACTAAAAAAATAAAATGACGCTCCAAGCAAAACACATATCATGTGGTGAATAAAAATATAGCTCCAAGTAAAGTTACCGATTTACGTAGACGAAAGAGGGGATGCCATCCCGGGCATCCCCAAGCTTAGGCTCTTCGTTGTCCTTGAATATTAACTTGGGGTGCCTTGGGAATCCCCAAGCTTAGGCTCTTTCCACTCCTTATTCCATAGTCCATCGAGCCTTTACCCAAAACTTGAAAACTTCACAACACAAAACTCAACAGAAAACTCGTAAGCTCCGTTAGTATAAGAAAATAAATCACCACTTTTGGTACTGTTGTGAACTCATTCTAAATTCATATTGGTGTAATATCTACTGTATTCCAACTTCTCTATCATTCATACCCTCTGATACTACTCATAGATTCATCAAAATAAGCAAAGAACACAATGAAAACAGAATCTGTGAAAAACAGAACAATCTGTAGTAATCTGTATCAAACGTATACTTCTGGAACTCCACAAAATCTGCCAAAATAGGAAGACCTAGATAATTTGATTATTGATCTACTTCAATTGGAATCAGTATTTTATCACTTTCTGGTGATTTTTAGCAATTGTTTTCGTGAGCAGAAAGTTTCTGTCTTTTTTCAGCAAGATCAAATAACTATCTTTCAAGAAGATCCTATAGGTTTTACTTGGAACAAACACGAATTAAAATATAAAAACACATCTAACCAGAGGCTAGATGAATTATTTATTACTAAACATGAACAAAAATCAAGGAACAAAAAAAAAAATTGGGTTTCCTCCCAACAAGCGCTAACATTTAACGCCCCTAGCTAGGCAATTTGATTTCAATGATGTTCGCATAAAAGATAAGAATTGAAATAAAAGAGAGCATCATGAAGAATATGACTAGCACATTTAAGTGTAACCAACTTCCTAGGCATAGGGATTTTGTGAGCAAACAACTTATGGGAACAATAACCAACTAGCATAGGAAGGCAAAACAAGCATAACTTTAAAACTTTAAGCACATAGAGAGGGAACTTGTTATTATTGCAATTCCTACAAGCATATATTCCTACCTTATAATAATTTTCAGTAGCATCATGAATGAATTCAACAATATAACCAGCACCTAAAGCATTCTTTTCATGATCTACTTGCATAAAAAATTTACTACTCTCCACATAAGCAAATTTGTTCTCATGAATAGTAGTGGGAGCAAACTCAACAAAATAACTATCATGTGAAGCATAATCCAATTGAAAATTAAAAAATCATAATGACAAGTTTCATGGTTATCTTTATTCTTTATGGCATACGTGTCATCACAGTAATCATCATAAATAGGAGGCATGCTTTCATCATAATAAATTTGTTGATCAAAACTTGGGGGACTAAACATATCATCTTTGGCAAACATAGCATCCCCAAGCTTGTGGCTTTGCATAATAAATTTGTACTAACAACATTGCAATCATGCTCATCATACATAGATTTAGTGCCAAAATTTTTATAGATTTCTTCTTCTAGCACTTGAACACAATTTTCCTTTCCATCATTTTCACGGAAGATATTAAAAATATGAAGCATATGAGGTACCCTCAATTCCAATCATGCTCATCATACATAGATTTAGTGCCAAACTAAGTGATTCGATTCCAAGATCTAAAGATATACCTTCAAGCACTCAGCTCCCTGGCACGACACCAGAAAAGGGCTTGATGTCTACTACGCAACCTTCTCCTTGTAGACGTTGTTGGGACTCCAAGTGCAGAGGTTTGTAAGACAGTAGCACATTTCCCTCAAGTGGATGACCTAAGGTTTATCAATCTGTGGGATGCGTAGGTTGAAGATGGTCTCTCTCAAGCAACCCTGCAACCAAATAACAAAGAGTCTCTTGTGTCCCCAACACACCCAATACAATGGTAAATTGTATAGGTGCACTAGTTCGGCGAAGAGATGGTGATACAAGTGCAATATGGATGGTAGATATTGGTTTTTGTAATCTGAAAATATAAAAACAGCAAGGTAACTAATTATAAAAGTGAGCACAAACGATATTGCAATGCGTTGAAACAAGGCCTAGGTTTCATACTTTCACTAGTGCAAGTTCTCTCAACAATAATAACATAATTGGATCATATAACTATCCCTCAACATGCAACAAAGAGTCACTCCAAACTCACTAATAGCGGAGAACAAATGAAGAGATTATTGTAGGGTACGAAACCACCTCAAAGTTATTCTTTCGGATCGATCTATTCAATAGTTCGTACTAGAATAACACCTTAAGACACATATCAACCAAAACACTAATATCACCTAGATACTCCAATGTCACCTCAAGTATCCGTGGGTATGGTTATATGATATGCATCACACAATCTCAAATTCGTCTATTCAACCAACACAAAGTACTTCAAAGAGTGCCCCAAATTTCTACCGGAGAGTCAAGACGAAAACATGTGCCAACCCCTCTGCATAAGTTCACGAGGTCACGAAACCCGCAACTTGATCACCAAAACATACATCAAGTAGATCACGTGATATCCCATTGTCACCACAGATAAGCACATGCAAGACATACATCAAGTGTTCTCAAATCCTTAAAGACTCAATCCGATAAGATAACTTCAAAGGGAAAACTCAATCCATTACAAGAGAGTAGAGGGGGAGAAACATCATAAGATCCAAATATAATAGCAAAGCTCACGATACATCAAGATCATACCACCTCAAGAACACGAGAGAGAGATATCAAACACATAGCTACTGGTACATACCCTCAGCCCCGAGGGTGAACTATCCCCTCCTTGTCATGGAGAGCGCCGGGATGATGAAGATGGCCACCGGTGAGGGATCCCCCCTCAGGCAGGGTGCCGGAACAGGGTCCCAATTGATTTTTTGGTGGCTACAGAGGCTTGCGGCGGCGGAACTCCCGATCTATTCTGCTCGCCAATGTTTTTTGGATATATGGATATATATAGGCAAAGAAGTTGGTCAGGGGAGCCACGAGGGGCCCACGAGGGTGGGGGCACGCCCAGGGGGGTAGGGCGTGCCTCCCTTCCTCGTGGATTCCTCGAAGCATCCCTGACGTCTACTCCAAGTCTCCTAGATTGCTTCCGTTCCAAAAATAACTCTCCCGAAGGTTTCATTCCGTTTGGACTCCGTTTGATATTCCTTTTCTTTGAAACACTGAAATAGGCAAGAAAACAACAATTTGGGCTGGGCCTCCCACTAGTAGGAAAAGGCATGCTAGTGGCGCACCAGTTTTGCCTACTAATGGCGCACCACTGGTGCGCCACTAGCGTCACGCCATTAGAATTAAATTCTAGTGGCGCACCACTGGTGCGCCATTAGTATCTGGTGTTCTAATGGCGCACCAGGTAGTGCGCCATTAGTATAGCCCACAGTGCGCCATTAGAATGCCTCCAGGGGGCCATATGTACCCATGTGCTTTGGCATACTAATGGCGCACCAAAGGTGATGCGCCATTAGTGTGATTATCACAGTGCGCCATTAGTTTCTTGTGTGGTGCACCACTAGTATGAATATTAGGGATTATTATTTTTTTCTTTTCTGATATTATCACAGGTTACAAAATATATTATTGGACAGAATTTAGACAACATCACACAGCAACAACAGATTCATCGAATACAATAGAAGATTAGTCTCCGAATACAATTCATCATATTAGTCTCCGAATTTAAAAGACCGAACAAAGATAGAACATTACAAGTCTCGAGACCGCGAGTAGCGAGTTTGTCTTCACATTACAAGTCGATATCGATCATCTAAACTACCATCACATAGAAGAGAGTTGCGGTCATCACGATGAGCATCATTGCGATGAAACTGGTCTGCATCCGGTTCCTCCAACGCTCCCTCCTCTCTCCCGCTAGATAGCGGGCGTATCTAGATTCCGCCTCCGCCCTAGTGGTGTACCCTTTGTAACTATTACCGCTGAAACGGTGAACCTGTCTCCGACACTCCTCCCAGTCGTTGTAGACTCCGGGAAACTTACCCTTCTACACGACATGCGACGGCATCTCTATGCACAAGCCAAACAACAGACAATACATAAGCAATATATAAGTATGCAACAAAAGGATCGGAAGAGAAAAGCGAGACATTAATAGCATCGATTACATCTAAGTTGAACGGCTATCCAACCCAAAGAGACATACAAGTTCATTAAAGTTTAATTACAACATGAGCCAATCAGTGTTTCAGAACTACACATAGCATCACTACTGTCGACTCGACTCATGGGACCGGAGCGTGGATGAAGCCGCCATCTATCGTGATGGTCATGAAATCGAGGACGTTATCAGCCTGCATTCGTAGCGTTGTGTCTATCTCACTGTTGGACGGTTGATGTCTGAGGTAGAACTGCCCCGAGGTACGAAGGACATCTTGATCGATAATTTCCGCAAACTCTGACTGGATGCGAAAGAATTCTTCTCTGATGTCCGCGTCCTGGATTGCCGACAAGCTCGCGGCCCAATCTTTGAGATTATCTGGTAGAAGAAGGTGATGATGGTCCCGTACAATCGCTCGCATGTGATGGAGGGTGTAGTGGGCATCCTTCTAACCGCCAGGCGGCTGCTTGACGCAGGAGAACTTTGTATTGTGGGCAAACACGTGCGCGCCGTACCGCCTACGAGCTGGCTTGGCGAAGGTGCCTCCAGATTTGGCGTAGCCGGGGAGAACATTATCAAGAACTTTCTTGATATTTGTGTAGTCTATCTTGGAGTCACGGTCCGGGTTGAAATACGTGGCCATGGAATATTTCGGGCTTAAGAGGATGAGTGTGCAATGTGTGTCACTGCACAGAACACGAAATGTTAGAAAAAAAAGAACGATCGAAATCTAAGAAATCATATGTTATGGGGCGGTGAGGGGATGACTTACTCGGGAAAGTAAGGCACGAGAAAATTATCCTTATCTGGGTTTGCCAGAATGACGCCTTCGAGGTAAGAACTCGCGACTTGCCGGTCCCCAGCGCTGCCCAAGATCTGGGCACACATGTAGAAGGGGTCAACTATCACAATGTCCGGGGTCTTGTCTCTAATGATTCGTATCTCCATACTCAGCGAAAACAGCCGAACGAAGGTGTAGTGTAGCGGATGAAGGTTAAACATAGCAAAGATGTCATCAAACCGCAGGACGATCGTTCCCCCGATGGCGCCATCCACAAAGCCCTTGCCCTCTGGCACCTTGGCCACGAAAACCGGGTATGCCACATCATTCTCTCTAAGACGCTGCTTCTCTAGAGAAAGAACACTATCATGCAGACTCCGCATAGCACCGGTTGCAGCATTGAGCATATTTGTCAGTAGCATCGCCCTACCCGCCACATGCACCCTCCTCAAGATATCCTTAGGTGAAGGTGGCCCGTCCTGAGCACGGGTCATACTCGGTGCCGGCTGGCTCGCACCCTTGTTACTCTTTCTTTTCCGTCCCTTCTTGATCTTCTGTTGTAATGGGACCGAGTTCTGCTCACAGACCGCCTTCTTGAGTGTGTTGGAGCTGATAATATTTGGCACCTCGGCTATCTGAGGCTCGGTGAAGTCGGCAGCTAGAAGCGTCTCCTGAGAACTGAACGCTAGACGACGCCTATTGCAACTGTGTTTCTCCGCCGTACCAGCTAGACCGCGGTCGTCTTGGTTGGGTTCTTGAGAAAGAGGCCCGCAGAATTCGTCATCGTACCCATGGTCGGCAAGTACTTATCGATGTTGCTAAATGTACGACCGTCCTTGTTGTCGTCGTCGTCCAGATCCTGTGCCATAGGGATGTCCGGCATGTCCGGTAGCGTTGCGGCGGTCTTGCCATGGCTTGGTGCCGGCACGACTGGCGGTGTTGTCTTTGGGGTGGTGTCCCCCGCCCCCAAACAAATCTGGCTCTTCGGCCAATGCAGGGGCCAACTTAGGCAGGCACTGAGGGTCATCAGATCATCTTCGTCGGCCCCGGCGGGTCGAATCGGAGGTAACAACTCGTCGCAGCCTGGCAGCACCCGAACCAGTTGAACCCTATACACGGTGGGTGGCATTGGTTTACCGTGGAACACGGGGTTGCCCGGTTGAATGATTTTGCCCTTGGCGACATCGACCAACCTGCTGCTCACGAAGTGCGTGAGAGTGCACGGAACGTCGGCGGCGCCCTGCGAAAACATGTAGGGCGTCAGAATGCCCGATCAAAGGAAAAAGGAGATGAAGTCCTCGGCCGAGAGGCTTAATTAGTTACCGTGATGATGGCGCTAAGCTCGGCTAATGTCGAGGCATCGCCAACGGCGGGCGGTAATCGATGAGGGGCCGCTTCTTTGGCGAGTGGTGCCGGTGTACACCCGGGTGCATTAGGCTCCAATGTCGGCCGTGCCGGCGTCGGAGACACCAGTACCGCCGCCGCCGGAGACACCAATGGCATCGCTGGAGACACCAATGGCGCCGCATGCGTGTTGTGCGAGTTGCTGGCCGTGAAGCTGGGAATCGGGGGCGGCCCCTGTTGGCCACCCGCAATCCACGCCGTCAGCCCATGAATCAAGGTAGGCATAATGCCGGTTAGCATCGATCCCAGTTGTTCGTGCACTTGCTCTTGGACAATCTCCGGAATCCGCGCCACTTGTGCCTTGAGTTCTTGAACCTCGCGACCGGGCTTTTCAAGCTGGTCTTTTTCTCCTTTCGCCCACCAGCGGTATAGTATGACGACCATTTTGTGGACAAGCCTTTGCCGGCCACACGACCAGCTGACGACGGCTTACTGAGCTTATCCTTGTTTTTCATTACGTTCAACGCCCTATTTAGAGTGTTGTCCCAAGCAGGGGTGCTCTGAGACGACCCCACGCTACTGCTTTCAGTCTCCTTCGCCTGAGCAAGCTCAAGCGCCCTGGTCTTCGGATCCGTGGTAAGCTCCTTTGTTATTGGGTCCTCCTTGTACCGGGCCCTGACATAGGTCCTGGTCTGCTTGTCACTGCTGTATTTCTCGAAGCGGGGCGGTAGTCCTTGCTCGGCACGCTCCGCGTCCTCCTTGTCCCATATAGGCTACGCCACTCTGTAACCGCCGGGACCGAGTTTGTGTTCCCCTAAGTTCAACTCCCACATTTCTTTCCCCCGCTGACTTGATTCGGAGGTTGCACTCCTCTCAGACTTGATCTTGAACTCATTGTAGTCCTCTTCACTGATCGAAGGATTTTTCGCCTTGATCTTCTCATAACTATCACCTTTCTCAATCATTATCTTCACCGCGCTTCTCCAAGTAGACAGGGCCGTGCTCATCCTCGTGAGGGCGGCACTGTTCACCTTATTCCTTGAGAGGCGTGTGTTTTCAAAATCAGCGGGGAACTTGTATCGTCCGTGCAGCTTTGTGAAGAGGAGGTTGCGCAAATTCCCTCGGTCCTTATGCCTAAGGTTCTCGGTGTTGATCGAGACGGTGCTCCGGAGAATGCACCCAAGCTGAATCGAGTACCCCTTGACTATATGTTTGGGCTCCGTTGGATTCCCGTCGGAGTCCACTTGAGTAAATTCCTCCTTGACGGTGCAGAGCACGTTCGGGCGCCGGTCCTTCCATTGCTTCTTCGGTTGGCTGCCATCTGTGCGTGCGCCGCCATCATCAGTGGTGGCATCCTCGGCGGCACCATCAGTGGTGGCATCCTCGGCGGCACCATCAGTGGTGTCATCCCCGACGCCACTAGGGGTTGTGTAGTCAGGATTGGTGTCTTCCGTGGCGTCCTCATAGCGGTGAGGTTGTTCCTCCATCTCCTGGGACAGCTCCCAGAATTGCTTGCCACCCGAACCGCCGGCCTCATCGTTGTGGGCCATGTTTTGCACTAAATAGGAAAAAAGTTTGGTCAAAAAGTTGGTTGTTGTCAAGGAACAAGATCATGGTCTCATCATTTAGGGTTTGTCGACATCGAGGCATCCTAAAAGCTAATCTTTTATCATTTAGGGTTTGTCGGCCGAGGCATCCTAAAAGCTAAATGCTAAGTTAAGTTTTCATCATTTAGGGTTTATCGATGCCTAGGCACCCTAGGTTGGGCCTAATCACTTGGCACTAATCACTTGGCTCTATTGCCACCTATGGTTTAATGCAGCAAGAATAAAGGGGCAGTTCTAGATGCCATAACTGAATTTTTTGACAGTAGCTCAAGTTTTTGATAGTAGCTCCTAACAGTAGCTCCTAACTGAATTTTCTGCTTAAAGGGGAGGCTGAATTAAGTGGCAAGATGATACAATTTTCATAACATAACAATATATGCATCTTAATATAACACCTTCTCCTAACAGAAATAGTATCCCGGGTTTCCATATTAATACCACAAAGAATACCATAAAAAAAATCCAGGATCATTTTTTCTAGAGAAAAGCATCATTATAAGGGGAGTTTCTTACTCTACCAGATCTACTAGGGGGCAAAGTAGAACTGATATTCTTTTGCTGACTTCTAGTACAAGGTATAGACGAGGAGGTAAATACAGTAGACATGTAATTGCAGTGTATTAACAGTATAATGTCAATAGATTTATAGTGCAAATTTATAGTAGAATTACAAATACAGTGTGAGCCAGAACCATACTCCAAATGTAGTCGAAGATACCTTCTGTCCAGCTGTCAATCTAAAGGGCTGCAACTTCGGCTTTGAAATGAAGATAAGTGGCCAGTTAACACACTGTCAAAAAAATTCAGTTAACACACTGTCAAAAAAATTCAGTTAACACACTATCAAAAAAATTCAGTTAACACACTGTCAAAAAAATTCAGTTATAAACATACATTCAATTTGAATTAATCTCTCATATTCCGTTCACATTGCTAACCATATGGCCAAAATATTGTCCCTAGACATCTCCTGGTCCTACCCAAGATAATCCCTAGTTACAAAAATGCAGTGCGAAAATTCTGTTAACACACTGCCAATACATTAAGTTTGAATTATTTCTCATGGGGATCCTCAACAAATTCTTATGATAGAACTACCAACTTTATAAACCCAAGATAAACCCTAGGGATTGGAAGTTATACTCTATTTTCAAAATACATCTACAAATATTTTCAGACGATACACTATTTTCAGAATACATCTACAAATAGTTTTACTTAGTTTCAGTATAAAAACTTGAGCAATGCAAGCAAAATAAACCCTAGGGATGACCTACACTGCCATGGTCGAGGGGAGGGAGGGAGGCAATGGGGAATGGTGGAGAGAGGGATGAAGGAGGAAGGAGGAGAGGTACCTGGTCGCCGGAGAGGTCGGGGTCGAGGTCGGCGAAGGGGTAGGGGTCGGGGTCCGAGCTCGTCCGGGTCCTCGCTTGCCGCGGTCGAAGGAGAGCAGGGGCCGGTGGCGGAGGACGACAGGGGCAGGCGGTGTGGGCGCGTCGGGGCTGCGCTCGCCGGCTACTGCAGGGGCCGGAGGAGGCCCTCGCTCGTTGGAGGCAGGAGGAGAGGAGAGGAGCGAGCGGCGCGCGCTCGGCCGATCCCGTTCGGGGGGCGCGGGGGCGGCGGGGGTGGAGTCCCGCGGGGGTCGGGGCGGCGGCGTCGGGGCAGCGCAAGACCACAGCGGCGGCGGCGTCGCCGACGGCGTGCAGGCGCGGCGGACGGAGGGGGCGGAGCAAGGGGGCGGCGGCGTACGGTTGGGGTCGAGTGGATCTGGCGAGGGAGGGAGGGAGGCCACAGTGCGAGGGGAACAGGTGAAGTGGGGGGAGGGTTCTAATGGCGCACCTCCCCCTAGTGCGCCATAAGTACGACGATTCTAATGGCGCACCACGCCCCGGTGCGCCATTAGAATTTTGTTTCATTTACTAGCCCGATCGGGTCAAAGTTATATTCCACCTAACCCCCACTCCATCGTAACACACCCACTAGCCCGACCGGGTCAAAGACGCAGCACACACACCAGGAGGGCCTGGGTTTGATTTCCAGGCTCCCCATTTTTTGTATTTATGCATTTAAAATGTTGTTTGATATTTATTTGTGTTTAAATATGTTCAAACTTGTTTAAATCATAACAGTAATATTTTTAAAAAAATATCATCAAATTTGTTATTTGAAAATATTTATGAATATGAAAAAATATCATCAAATTTATTATTTGAAAATATCATCAAATTTTTTATTTGAAAATATAATCAAATTTGTTTTTTGCAATTTTAGTTGCATTCATTTGTGGACGGTGGAGGCGGGCCCGGGAGGCTGGAGTGCGGGAGAGGTGCAGTGGTCGCCGGGCGGCGGTGGAGTGGGGAGGTGCGGCCGGGGTCGGCGGTGGCGGCCGGTGGAGCGGGGGAGGGTGCGGTGGGTCGTCGGCGGCGGTGGAGTGGGGGAGGGTGCGGGGGGTCGGCTTATGCATTTAAAATGCGGTTTGATATTTATTTATGTTTAAATATGTTCAAACTTGTTTAAATCATTACAGTAATATTTTTTATAAACACGGTAATAATTTTTTAAAAAATATCATCAAATTTGTTATTTGAAAATATTTATGAATATGAAAAAATATCGTCAAATTTATTATTTGAAAATATCATCAAATTTGTTATTTGAAAATATAATCAAATTTGTTTTTTATTGCAATTTTAGTTGCATTCATTTGTGACGGTGGAGCGGGACGGGGAGGGTGTGGGGAGAGGGTGCGGGTGGTCGTCGGTGGCGGTGGAGTGGGGGAGGGTGCGGGCCGGGGGTCGGCGGCGCCGGCCGGTGGAGCGGGGGAGGGTGTGGTGGGTCATCGGCGGCGGGGGAGTTGGGGAGGGTGCGGGGGGTCGGCGGCGGCCGGTGGAGCGGGGGTCGACAGGTACTAATGGCGCACCACAGTGCGCCATTTGAAGTTTTGCAAAAAAATAAAAAAAGTATATATTCTAATGGCGCACAGTGGCACAGTGCGCCATTACTAGTTTAAACTAGTAATGGCGCACTGTGCCACTGTGCGCCATTAGTAGTTTTGCAAAAAAAGAATAAAAAATAAACAACAGTAGTGGCGCACTGTGTGGCCAGTGCGCCATTACTAGTTAGCACTAGTAATGGCGCACCGAGATATGATGCGCCATTAGTATGTTTGGAAAAATTAAAAAAAATTGTTACTAGTGGCGCACCATGTTCCTGGTGCGCCATTAGTGTCTTCCACACTAATGGCGTACCAAAACATGGTGCGCCATTAGTATATACTAATGGCGCACCACATGACAGGTGCGCCATTACTGTCCATCCCATCTATAGCCATTTTCCTAGTAGTGTCCGGTTAATAGGTTAGTCCCAAAAAATAATATAGAAGTGTTTAGTAAGGCCCATAAACATACAAAACAGATAATATAACAGCATGAATACTTCGTAAATAATAGATACGTTGGAGACGTATCAAGAGATCAGTCCTAATCTTCAAACTCTTCCAAGTCTCTTCTTGCGTTCGGCCCATCCTTTGTTTTATCCGGCATGTTCATCGGCATTGCAAGCAAGCTCTGAAGGAAATTTTTCGTGATATTCATTTGATTAAGTCAATGAGGTGTGTCGAGTATGGACCAGTACTTCAAGTCCTAGAAAACAGACCTCGTTTTCCATACCTTGCGTAGTGGCTCCGACACCTTTTTCATCTTCCATGGCGGAGGGTGATACGTCTCCAACGTATCTATAATTTATGAAGTATTCATGCTATTATATTATCTGTTTTAGATGTTTATGGGCTTTACTAAACACTTTTATTTAATTTTTTGGAACTAACCTATTAACCCAGAGCCCAGTGCCAGTTTCTGTTTTTTCCCTTGTTTCAATGTTTCGCAAAAAAGGAATATCAAACGGAGTCCAAAAGGAATGAAACCTTCGGGAGCGTGATTTTTGGAACGAACGTGATCCAGGATACTTGGAGTTGAAGTCAAGGAAGCTTCGAGGTGGCCATGAGGCAGGGAGGCGCGCCTGCCCCTTGGGCGCGCCCTCCACCCTCGTGGGCCCCTCGTGGCTCCCCTGACCGACTTCTTTCGCCTATATATATCCATATACCCTAAAAACATCGCGGAATAGAATAGATCGGGAGTTCTGCCGCCGCAAGCCTCTCAGAGCCACCAAAACCAATTGGGACCCTGTTCGACTCCTCACCGGAGGGGGGATCCATCACCGGTGGCCATCTTCATCATTCCAGCGCTCTCCATGACGAGGAGGGAGTAGTTCACCCTCGTGGCTGAGGGTATGTACCAGTAGCTATGTGTTTGATCTCTCTCTCGCGCGTTCTTGATTCGGCATGATCTTGATGTATCACGAGCTTTGCTATTATAGTTGGATCTTATGATGTTTCTCCCCCTCTACTCTCTTGTAACAGATTGAGTTTTCCCTTTGAAGTTATCTTATTGGATTGAGTCTTTAAGGATTTGAGAACACTTGATGCATGTCTTGCATGTGCTTATCTGTGGTGACAATGGGATATTCGCGTGATCTACCTGATGTATGTTTCGGTTATCAACTTGCGGGTTCTGTAACATTTTGAACTTATGCATAGGGGTTGGCACACGTTTTCCTCTTGACTCTCTGGTAGAAATTTTGGGGCATTCTTTGAAGTTCTTTGTGTTGGTTGAATAGATGAATCTGAGATTGTGTGATGCATATCGTATAATCATACCCACGGATACTTGAGGTGACATTGGAGTATCTAGGTGACATTAGGGTTTTGGTTGATTTGTGTCTTAAAGTGTTATTCTAGTATGAACACTATGATAGATCGATCAGAAAGAATAACTTTGAGGTGGTTTCGTACCCTATAATAATCTCTTCGTTTGTTCTCCGCTATTAGTGACTTTGGAGTGACCCTTTGTTGCATGTTGAGGGATAGTTATATGATCCAATCATGTTATTATTGTTGAGAGAACTTGCACTAGTGAGAGTATGAACCCTAGGCCTTGTTTCAACGCATTGGAATACCATTTGTGCTCACTTTTATCGCTTGCTACCTTGCTGTTTTTATATTTTCAGATTACAAATACCCATATCTACCATCCATATTGCACTTGTATCACCATCTCTTCGCCAAACTAGTGCACCTATACAATTTACCATTGTATTGGATGTGTTGGGGACACAAGAGACTCTTTGTTATTTGGTTGTAGGGTTGCTTGAGAGAGACCATCTTCATCCTACGCCTCCCACGGATTGAGAAACCTTAGGTCATCCACTTGAGGGAAATTTGCTGCTGTCCTACAAACTCTGCACTTGGAGGCCCAACAACGTCTACAAGAAGAAGGTTGCGTAGTACACATCAAGCTCTTTTCTTGCGCCGTTGCCGGGGAGGTGAGTGCTTGAAGGTATATCTTTAGATCTTGCAAATGAATCTTTTAGTTTCTTGTTTTAGCACTAGTTTAGTTTATAAAAGAAAATTACAAAAAAATGGAATTGAGTTTGCCTCATACGCTTCATCTTTTTAATATATTTTGTGAGTATGAAGGAACGGAAAATTGTGCCAAAGTGTTAGAAGAAGAATGCATCAAAATGTTTGACACTAAATATTTGAATGATGAGCATGATTGCAATGTTGTTAGTATGAATTCTTTGAATACCCATGATTCCATTGATATGCAGAGCCACAAGCTTGGGGATGCTATGTTTGATGAAGATGATATGTTTAGTCCCCCAAGTTTTGATGAGAAAATTTATTATGATGAAAGCATGCCTCCTATTTATGATGATTATTGTGATGACACGTATGCTATAAAGAATAAAGATAACCATGAAACTTGCCATCATGATTTAAATTTTCAATTGGATTATGCTTCACATGATAGTTATTTTGTTGAGTTTGCTCCCACTATTATTCATGAGAAGTAATTCGCTTATGTGGAGAGTTATAAAAATTCTATGCTTGTATATCATGAAAAGAATGATTTATGTGATGGTTGTATTGTTGAATTCATTAATGATTCTACTGAAAATTATTATGAGGGAGGAACATATGCTTGTAGGAATTGCAATAATATCAAGTTTCCTCTCTATGTGCTTAAAGTTTTGAAGCTATGCTTGTTTTGCCTTCCTATGCTAGTTGATTATTGTTCCCATGAGTTGTTTGCTCACAAAATCCCTATGCATAGGAAGTGGGTTACACTTAAATGTGCTAGTCATATTCTTCATGATGCTCTCTTTATGTTTCAATACTTATCTTTTATGTGAGCATCATTGAAATCATCATGCCTACCTAGGGGCGTTAAACGTTAGCGCTTGTTGGGAGGCAACCCAATTTTATTTTTGTTCTTTGCTTTTTGCTCCTGTTTAGTAATAAATAATCTATCTAGCCTCTGGTTAGATGTTGTTTTATGTTTTAATTAGTGTTTGTGCCAAGTAGAACCTTTTGGAAGACTTGGGTGAAGTCTCTGCGATCTTGCTGTAAAAAACAGAAACTTTAGCACTCACGATATTAGGTGCCATTTTTTACTGGAGAGTGCTTTTAGGTTTATTATTTTTGCATATGATTAATATATAAATTCCTCACGTCCACCAATTTATTTCAGAATTTTTGGAGTTCCAGAAGTATTTGTTTGATACAGATTACTACAGACTGTTCTGTTTTTGACAGCTTCTGTTTTTCGTGTGTTGCTTGCTTATTTTGATGAATCTATGGCTAGTAAAATAGTTTATAAACATTAGATAAGTTGGAATACAGTAGGTTTAACACCAATATAAATAAAGAATGAGTTCAATACAGTAATTTGAAGTGGTGTTTTGTTTTCTTTCGCTAACGGAGCTCACGAGTTTTCTGTTGAGTTTTGTGTTGTGAAGTTTTCAAGTTTTGCACTACTAGGAAAAGGCCTACTAGTGGCGCACCTGTTTTGCCTACTAATGCCGCACTACAGGTGAGCCACTAGCACCACACCATTAGAATTTTTTACTAATGGCGCACCACTGGTGCGCCATTAGTATCTTGTATACTAATGGCGCACTATCCAGTGCGCTATTAGTATAGCCCAGGGCGCGCCATTAGTATGCCTCCCAGGGGGCCATATTTACCCATGTGCTTTGGCATACTAATGGCGCACTGGTGGATGATGCGCCATTAGAGTCCTTTTTGTAGTAAGCCATTAGTGTGCTGAGTGGTGCGCCATTAGTGTGCTGAGTGGTGCGCCACTAGTATGAATATTAGGGATTTGTTTTTCTTTTCTGATATTTTCACATGTTATAAAATATATTATTGGATAGAATATAGACAGCACCCCACAACAACTGCAGATTCATCGAATACAATAGAAGATTAGTCTCCGAATACAATTCATCATATTAGTCTCCGAATTTAAAATACCGAACAAAGTTAGAACATTACAAGTCTCGAAACCACGAGTAGCGAGTTTGTCTTCACATTACAAGTCGATATCGATCATCTAAAATACCATCACATAGAAGAGAGCTGCGGTCATCACGATGAGCATAATCGTGATGAAACTAGTCTTCATCCGGTTCCTCCAATGCTCCCTCCTCTCTCCCGCTAGATAGCGCGCGTATCTAACTTCTGCCTCCGCCCTAGTGGTGTACCCTTTGTAACTGTTACCGCTGAAACGGTGAACCTGTCTCCGACACTCCTCACAGTCGTCGTAGACTCTGGGAAACTTACCCTTGTACATGACATACGACGGCATCTCTATGCACTAGCCAAACAAAATGTTAGTAACAATTAACAGACAATACATAAGCAATATATAAGTATGCAACAAAAGGATCGGAAGAGAAAAGCAACACATTAATAGCATCGATTACATCTAAGTTGAACGACTGTCCAAACCAAAGAGACATACAAGTTCATTAAAGTTTAATTACAACATGAGCCAATCAATGTTTCAGAACTACACATAGCATCACTACTTTCGACTCGACTCAAGGGACCGGAGCATGGATGAAGCCGCCGTCTCTCGTGATGGTCATGAAATCGCGGGCGTTGTCAGCCTGCATTTGTAGCGTTGTGTCTATCTCACTGTTGGATGGTTGATATCTGAGGTAGAACTGCTCCGAGGTATGAAGGATATCTTGATGGATGATTTCCGCAAACTCCATTTGGATGCGAAAGAATTCTTGTCTGATGTCCGCGTCCTGGATTGCCGACAAGCTCGCAGCCCAGTCTTTGAGATTATTTGGTAGCAGAAGGTGATTATGGTCCCGTACGATCGCCCGCATGTGATGGAGGGCATAGTAGGCATCCTTCTGATCGTCCGCATGTGATTTTTCGCCTTGATCTTCTCATAACTATCACCTTTGTCAATCATTCTCTTCACCGCACTTCTCCAAGTAGATAGGGTCGTGCTCATCCTCGTGAGGGCGGCACTGTTCACTCTATTCCCTGAGAGGCGTGTGTTTGCAAAGTCAGCAGGGAACGTGTATCGTTCGTGCAGCTTCGTGAAGAGGAGGTTTAGAAAATTCCCTCGGTCCTTATGCCATAGGTTCTCGGTGTTGATCGAGATGGTGCTCTGGAGAATGCACCCGAGCTGAACTGAGTACCCCTTGACTATTTCTTTGGGCGCCGTTGGATGCCCGTCAGAGTTCACTTCAGTAAATTCCTCCTTTATAGTGCCGAGCACGTTCGGGCACCGGTCCTTCCGTTGCCTCTTCGGTTGGCTGCCATCTGTGCGTGCGCTGCCATCATCAGTGGTGGCATCCTCGGCGGCACAATCAGTGGTGGCATCCTCGGCGACACCATCAGTGGTGTCATCCCCGACGCCACTAGGGGATGTGTAGTTAGGATCGGTGTCTTCCGCGGTGTCCTCATAGCGCTGAGGTTGTTCCTCCATCTCCTGGGACAGCTCCCAGAATTACTTGCCCGAACCGCCGGCCTCATCATTGTGGGCCATGTTTCGCTCTAAATAGGAAAAAAGTTTGGTCAAAAAGCTGGTTATTGTCAAGGAACAAGATCATGGTCTCATCATTTAGGGTTTGTCGACACCGAGGCATCCTAAAAGCTAAGCTTTTATCATTAGGGTTTGTCGACGCCGAGGCACCCTAAAATCCTAAGCTTTCGTCATTTAGGTTTTTATCGACACCGAGGCACCCTAAAAGCCAAGGTTTTATAATTTAGGGTTTGTCGACGCTGAGGCACCCTAAATGCTAAGTTAAGTTTTCATCATTTAGGGTTTATCGATGCCGAGGCACCCTAGCTAGGTTGACTGATATATATGGGTGTCTTCTAATAATATATAGCCTATCAAGAAAAGGGAAGGAGAATTCTAAGTTGGGCCTAATCACTTGGCTCTATTGCCACCTATGGTTTAATGCAGCAAGAATAAAGGGGCAGTTGATCCTACTTAATTAAGTACTAAGATACCCCGGCCCATGCATTAGTCGCAAGTACCCCATATGTCCACTACTAGGGAAAAGCCTAGCAGTAGCGCTGGTTTTTGGCCTATCAAGAGTATCGGGAAGCGCCACATCGATAAGGCGCCATAGCTAAAGCTTAGCGATGGCGCTGGCACGCCGCTTGCTATATCTACTTAGTAGCAGCGCTTTCTAACGGGCACTACTGCTAATTACTAGTAGCGCTTTCGAGAACAATCG
The DNA here is from genome assembly GCA_021605145.1 of Aegilops bicornis. NCBI lineage: Eukaryota > Viridiplantae > Streptophyta > Magnoliopsida > Poales > Poaceae > Aegilops > Aegilops bicornis. The sequence continues at coordinate 753,507,291 of CM038673.1, read as the reverse complement.
CTACTACTATTATTCGTAGTTCCATTTCTTTTTTATTTTAGGTCATATTCATACACCTGTATACAATTTTTCATATAGTAGCAAGTTAGAGAATGTTTTAACATCATAAGAGTTATTAAATCACTAGGTGAAAGAACTTTGGATTAGTTTCAAGTGCGGATCACTTTGGATCCATCCATTTGAAACTAATCCGCGGTTATTTCACCCAATGACATAATAACTTATCATCATCATCACAATATCATTAACAACTTATCATCATAATATATCATTGTCATATAACTCCTCATAATCATCATTTTCATTCATGATGAGACGTCATATAACAACTTCGTCACTAGTTATAATAAAAACTCCTCCTCATCATCATCATAGTACTCATAATCACTACTCCTACTCAGCATCAACATCAAGGCTAGGACATTGTAGTCATAAATAATCAACACTAACTAATTGTTCTTAGTACTTAGGACCTACTCCTATCTCCTAGCTAAAATACCATAAAACAGATAAACCGGTCCTTCACCATAATGGAGAATGGACATAAACCTATCTCCAACTTGTGGCTTGCGCACATTCATTTTGTCTCCAATTATTTGCGTGTGCGCATTCATCACTTTGCTCCATTCTTTGATTTTGAGCCTTCCATCATTTGAGGAAATCGAGTATGCAGTATGGTAAGCCTCCGAAGGAGTTGGTCGTAAGCTAACCATATGCATATCACCTTCGGTACATAGCATGTCAGGCACAACCTGCTTCGGGAGCCTCTGTTCAAAACCGAAATAGTAACATATATAGTTAGCAATGTAGTTTACTTAAGAATAATGTATGCAATGAAGTTACCATCATTAACAAAATCTTACCAAGTTTTTGGCAATGAAGTTACCATCAAGCAATTTATGGACTAGTGGCACGTATCTAGTATAATTTGGGCTGATAGAGTGACTGGTTTTGAAGGCCTCAACATCTTCTATGAATGAGACAAGATAACCTTTCTCCTCACAATTAAGCTTGGAATCATAGCTGTAGAATGTGTTGTCTGCTACCTTCCGAGTATTTCTTGAAGATAAGAAATAAGCTGACAATTATAAATAAATAAGTTTAGTACGGACGAACACCAAATATTTTTAAATTAACAACATAAATTACTGAACTTAACAAATTAGTTTGACAAACTCACATCTAGGTAAAACTGGAGGCATATCCACATCCACCCAGATGTCGATATTATCATCATCATCATAATCTTCGGGACGAATATCAAATCTTATTCACATTCCCTCCTCAAATCCATATGCGTTGCAGAGAGCTTCCCAATTAGAGCAACCGAACTGGGAGCGATCGACGACATTGTAGAACTTAACCAGAAACTCATAACCATGTTTAGTTCTTAAGTGATCCCTCCTCGTCTTCACATTCTCAAACTCATCTAAACCAAAACCAAGCTTCTGCAATACATATGATCTAGCATGGCACGGGATGTACTAGTCGTATTGAAATTTTTTCCATAAATTACACTTTGAAGAAAAGAAGCACAAGTGATGATATTTATTATGATGAAATGCTTGTCATTGCGTACCGTACAAACATCAAAGGTCTCTTCCAGCTTAACGGTGAAAAACCTATCATTTTGTAGGTGAGGAAACCTGTCGCACACACCACGGTCATCGTAGCAGTACCCGCACTCTGGGATCCCATCGTCATCAGACATCTCCTATGTTCAAAATTCAAATATTATAACTCGACGGCAAAACCCAAAAAATACAGCATGACCTTTGCTAAAAAAGACATATCGAGCGCCTGAAATTTGCAGGAACGGAAATTAATCAACACTCCGGCAAAACATAGGCCATTTAGCGATGGTCATTGCATTTCAATGGTTCAAAATATGAAGAAAAAAATTGAAAATATCTTATATATAATCCTAACACTAAATAAACTAGTTTTATTAACTACTTACTAAATAAACTAGTGCTATTAAGCACTTACTATAAATAAACTAGTTCTATTAAGCACTTACCAAATAAACTAGTTCTATTAAGTACCTAATATAAATAAACTAGTTATATTAATCAGTTACTAAATAAACTATTTTCTATTAAACACTTGCTAAAAATTCTACTACCCTAGTTCTACCCTAAATTTTCTTACTTCTATTTTATTCAAAACACCTACGATTTGCAAGAACAGAGACAAGGGAGGGGGAGCGGGCGGCCGTAGGAGGAGGAGGGAGGGGCGGTGGGAGGAGGGCTGCCGGCGAAGGAGGGAGGAGGGGGCGGCCTTAGGCGGAGGAAGGAGGGCACGATGGGAGGAGGATGGAGGAGGGCGCAGTGGGAGGATGGAGCATGGAAGGAGGGAGTACCTCGGTGGCGGATGGAGGACGGCGGCGGCGGCGGCGGACGATGGTGAGGTCGAGAGCGGCGCGGTGAGGTCGAGAGCGGAGGGGGTGGGGGAGGCGGCGGCGATGGTGAGGTCGAGAGCGGCAGCAGCGGTGAGGTTCAGGGTGGCCTCGGGCGGCGGCGGTGAGGGCAGGCTCGGGCTCGGGCGGCGGCGATAGAGGAGTAGGGGAATAGGGGGAGGAGGACTTAGTGAAATTTTGAGCGGGGTTTAGTCGAACTAGCAGAAGCGCACTTTAGGAAACGCGCTATAGCTAAAGTAGCTATAGCGCGTTTTACGGAAAAACGCTACTGCTAAGTCTAAGCACGCATCAAAAAAATACATTGGCCATCAATGATCTTTTTGTGTACAATCTGAATCGTCAATCTGAGTCCTCTCCGGTAGGAACTGGAGAGGACTCATATTGCGCCACAAATTCTACACATAGAGTTCAGTGAAGACCAACTGGTTGTGATAGTTTTAGAAGTAACATATTTAAGGTGGTAAACACCCTGTTCGCGGAGGGAGGTGGGACTAAACTTGTGGGCTGATATTAGCAGTAGCGATTTTCTTAGAAGCGCGCTGCTTCTAACTTCTATAGCAGTAGCGCGGTTCATTATAGAGCGCTACTGCTATAACTAGCTGGGTTGCGAGGTCATGGCAATTAGAGCAGTAGCGCGGTTTGGTGTGGACGCGCTACTGCTATTTTCCTTTCAGCAGCGCGTTTTGCTCTCACGCGCTGCTGCTAAATAGCAGTAGCGTTGTATTTTGAGGAGCGATGCTGGTAAGATTCTGTGTATAGGCTTTTCCCTAGTAGTGTCCTATTTTTAGCAAAGTCATGCTAAAATTCACGGAAAATTTCAGCATGACTTTTGCTGAAAATAGGGCATATGGAGTACCCGAATTTGCCGGAACGGAAGTTAATCGACATTCCGGCAAACTCAAGGGCCTCTCGGGGTACTTGCAAAATCATCACGACACGATGGTCAGAGACAAAACCCAGCAAACTAGCACCACAATGTGCCTCTACTTTCATATGGATGAAAAGGCCACAGACCATACGGTCCTCTGCTTTCATATGGACAAAAATCAGCTCAACTTGTGTGAGCTTCCATTCCAGATCTAATAGGTCACCCAAAAAAATCATCAATAGTTTAGCAAGTCTGTACCCTTAAGAATGAACATATAGCAATATCTATTGTGCCCCCGTAACATACGGAAATCAAAATCAGCTCAACTTAGATGACAATGTATATACTTTATCTGATATCCCAGTTCATTAACACTCAGACCAGAGTTGGTTCCACACACATGACTTGGAAAAGAACTTCCGCTTTTGTTTTACTTCATTAACACTCAGACCAGAGTTGGTTCCACACACATGCATGTATGACAGTCACTTCCGCTTTTGTTTAACTTCATTAACACTCAGACCAGAGTTGGTTCCACACACATGCATGTATGACAGTCACTGCCAAACAGTACTACAAACAAAACTTGTGGCAAGCAACAGCAGAAATAGTTTCATCCAATTTGAATCTGACATCCAGTGAAATTCAGGTAGCATTCTACAAGTTTCAACTACGAGTAGCGTCCTTGGGGCCAACTCTAATCAATTCATAACACTGCTATAATACTGCAATGCCTATGTAGTGAGATGCATAATAGTACACTGCTCACTCGCGAGTGCACATAATAGACTGTCCCAGCAATTCTGCTGCTGAATCTGGCCTGTGTAGGAGAACAGATGTTCTTCCGGCAAGGACCAATCCTTTCTCATGGTTGTACGCAGAGCCACTCAAAAAACATGAATAACTTATCACCACTCCAGAAAGATGGATTTCCTTCTCAAATACTACTATGTAATAAAATATGGTTTAGCCCTACTGATATGAAAAGATTGGACAGGACTATGTTACTACAAGAACATGAATTTGCACTCATAATCTTGCCAACAAGTATCACTAATCTTTAATAAGAAAAACTGGCAACTAAGAGCGACCACAAGAGTACTGTAGTAACATTACTTTGCTCAAAAAGTGCTAATTTGCTGTAGTAACAACAGCTGACATGCAGTATTGGTTCAGTTCACAAGGTTAATTAAGATATAAAATCAAGCCATCATCATCTGTTATCCTAGCTTAGGACAATCCCTTATACTCTGCTGATCATCTGAAACTACTCTGGGAGAGGATTTTAGAGATCGGACCAAAGCTGGGAGAGCAAAACATACAGTTTTAAAATTGTACTACATGGAGATACATATAGGATCCCGATTACAGACGACACGACAACAGTACAAACTTACTCGCAAAAGTAAGAGTTCCTGAAAGAAATCATGCATATAAATTTTGCGAAAAAAAACAAATTAGCACTTTTGATCACAAAAATTTGCACATAAATGCTAACAACAGTCCATATACATGAGCGACTCTTAGAAACTGTTGAAAGTAAAAAAACACAGTTCTCAGATTTTTTCTAAGCTGTCCAAACCAGATTGGGTTCAGCAAATCCATGCCGAGCACTCTGCCCTACAACATACTCAAACATAAAGAAATGTGTGGTCATGATTTTGAGTAAAAGATCTATCTTATCGAAGAAGGAAAATCGGTGAATATCAAAAGAGTTGCAATGATCACCTATGCATTGCACTCTGACCAAACATATGATCTTCATCTCACTACATAGGCATTGCAGTCTAATCAATCTGATATCCCGATGCATAACACTGCTCACTCACTTACATAGTACTTGGCGCGTCGGCTCAATCAGGCATGGGGCGAAGGAAGGGGAAGAGGACAGGGGAGGGGCAACTGCGCTGGGGCCGGGTAGTGACAGACGGCGGCGAGGTTGCACGGGCGACGGACGGCGGAGGCGAAGCCGCTCGGCGAAACAGAAGGCGGCGGCGTCGGTGAGATGGGGTTGGTCGGAGGAAGAAGACGTGCTCCGGCGGGCCTCCTCCTCCTGGTGGACGCGGGCCTCCTCCTCCTAGTGCTCCGGCGGCGACTCCAGCGGTGGAGCGGGCGCGGGGGTCGTCGGGTGCGGGGGAGGCGGCGGGGGCACAGGGGCAGTGGCGGCGCAGTACAGGTCGGGGCAGTGGGCGGGTGAGATGTGATCGATTGGGGAAGATAGAAAGGGGACTGGGGATTTTAGTGGGGGGGGGGGGGAGATTACTAATGGCGCACCCCCTGGCGGTGTGCCATTAGTATGTTTTTTTATAGCAATGGCGCACCCCCGAGCGGTGCGCCATAAGTAATCTTTTTTTTAGATAGCAATGGCGCACCAGCCGGGGGTGCGCCATAAGTAATTTTTTTATTATTATTTTGTGATGCATCTAATAATTTTTTAGAAAATGAATATGAATATGAAACAGTAATAAATTTTTATAAAAAAATAATAATTTTTTAAAAAATATCATCAAATTTGTTATTTGAAAATATTTGTGAATATAAAAAAATATCATCAAATTTGTTATTTGAAAATATCATCAAATTTGTTATTTGAAATTACAATCAAATTTGTTTTTTTTTGGACTTTTAGTTGCATTCATTTGTGACGGTGGAGCGGGGGAGGGTGCGGGGGGTCGTCGGCGGCGGTGGAGCGAGGGAGGGTGAGGGGGGTCGTCGGCGGTGGTGGAGCGGGGGAGGGTGCGGGGGTGTCCTCAGCGGCGGTGGAGCGGGAGAGGGTGCGGTGGGTCGTCGGCGGCGGTGGAGCGGGGGAGGGTTCAAAAAGTGCCCATGAAATACAATCGAGAAATGAAGGCTACAATTTAAATACAATCGATCTTAGCTAGCTATCTGTTCTCAATCTTCTTGCCCTTCTTTTTCGTAAATGGAGTTCTTCTGTGGATCGGACGTCCTTTAGGTAGGGTGGTCCTGCTTCTTGTTGTGGTGTATGCTGGTACTTCATCGTCGTCGTCATGTTCCATCTTCGGGTCGCCGTACTTGTCGAAGTCTTGCTCATTGGCGACTCCATCCATTCCGATGATCTTCCTTTTGCCTCTCCTCACGACAACACGACTGGGCTTTGATGGGTCGGTAATGAAGAAGCATTGGTCCACTTGGGAAGCCAGTACCCATGGCTCATTTTTTGCGGTGATGTTTGCGCCCGCGTTCTTGGATTTGGCTTCGGGTATAACCATGGTGGTGAAATACCGGTCTTCTTTTAGGACGCTCTTGGCCCATCTGACATGGAACATTGGGACCTTCTCTCCAGCGTAGCTCAGCTCCCAGATCTCCTCGATCCTTCCGTAGTATCTGTCCTTGTCGTTACCGGTGTAGGATTCCATCGTTACCCCGGAGTTCTGATAACCATCGCTCTTCATGTCCTTGTCCTCGGTGTAGAATGTGTAGCCGTTGATATCGTACGCTTCATAGGTCATCAGGTTGTGCTCGGCGCCCTGTGACAAGGCGAATATGAGTTGTTCTTCCGCGGAAGAATCCTCATGTAAAGGGTACGACAGAAGCTTCTGCTTGAACCAACGCATCAAACATGAGTTGTGCTCTTTGGTTATATATTCGTCCGTCCTCTGTTGGCCTCGGTCATTGTACGTCTTCTCAATAAAGGTTTTGTGCTCTACCACCCAAGGATCGACCACGTCTATGTGTTGTAGCGCGACTAGGTTTGCTCTTTCAAAGTTGGCGAGTCGACCCTCGAAGTCGGCATGCATTTCGTGGTGACCCTTACGGTGACCCCATCCAGCGAGCCTGCCGAGGTGCCTGTTGACGGGCAGACCAACAGGGTTCTCGATGCCTAGATAATTTGTGCAGTAGGAGATGCACTCTTCGGTCAGAAAGCCCCTGGCTATGCTTACATGTTGCGAACGTATCCTTTGATGACACCATTCATCCTTTCGAACGGCATCATGCTCTGCAGGAACATCGGCCCGAGTTGGATGATATCCTCCACGATATGGACCAGCAGATGCACCATAACGTCGAACAATGCGGGCGGGAAGTACATCTCAAGCTCGCATAGTATCACCACGATCTCTTCCTGTAGCCTTCTGAGTTGCCTCACGCCAACCGACTTCCGAGAGATGACGTCGAAAAGTTTGCATGGGCGAAATAGCGTTTCATGGATGTGCACGTCCATGATCCCACGGATTGCAACTGGAAGTATCTGCGTCATCAGCATGTGACAGTCGTGAGACTTCATCCCGCTGAACTTCTGCTTCGCTGGGTCTGGGTATGTGCTTATCTTCCCCGTGTAACCGTAAGGAAGTTTTACTCCTACGAGGCATATGAAAAATTGCTCGATCTCCTCCTGACTTAGAGTGAAGCATGCAGGAGGGTAATCATTTCCGGTCTTCTTGGCCTTCTTTCCTTTGCGACGACTTTCCATGTCCTGCTTCGCCTCATTATCATCATCATCATCATTAGTGTGAAGCTCCTCCCTGATGCCCATTGATTTCAAGTCTTCCCTTGCTTTGGGCCCATCTTTGGTCCTCTCTGGCATATTGAGCAGGGTACCAAGCAGACTCTCGCACACATTCTTCGTGATATACATGACATCAAGGGTGTGAGGCACATGGTGGATCTTCCAGTACGGCAAGTCCCAGAAAACAGACCTTGTTTTCCATACCTTCAGCAGCGGCTCTGGCACCTTTCGCTTCTTTCCCGGCTCTGGCGCCTTTTGCTTCTTTGCCGGCAGTGGGCAATCTTTCCAAATTTTCAACAGCTCGTCTATTTCCTCGCCGCTCCTCGTATCGTGGGCGTCTTCGGGGTTCGGTTTCACCATCGAATAGATCCTTGCATTTTCTCCACGGGTCATCGTCTCGAAGCCACCTTCGATGTCCCATGAACACGGTTTTTGAAGACCCGGGATCTCTATCTAGATGGCGATACATTGTGTCATCCATGCACCTGACGCTTCCAGAAAATCCGTGGACCACCTGCCTGCGACATATCCGTAACCGAGATAGTCATGCACCGTCGTGAGCAGCGCGGCTGTCAAAGGGAAATATTCTTTCTCTGCGGCGTCCCACGTATTGGCTGGCGTTTTCCACAGCATGTCTAGCTCCTCTTTCAGCAGCCCCAGATATAGATTGATGTCGTTCCCTGGTTGTTTTGGCCCTTCAATTAGCATACTCATGTGAATGTACTTCCTCTTCATGCACAACCAGGGGGGAAGGTTGTACATCCACACAAACATAGCCAGGTGCTATGTGTGCTTCTCTGGCTGCCAAACGGATTGACTCCATCGGCGCTCGCGCCGAGCAGGATGTTCGTTGGATCCTTCCCAAATTCTGGGTGTTCGAAGTTCAACGCTTGCCACTGGCTCCCATCCTTAGGGTGACTCAGCATCTTGTCTTTTTTATTTATCTCTGGATCATTTGCGTCATCTTCTCGCTTCTTCTCCTCCCTATCCGCGTGCCAACGCAGGAGCTTTTCTACCTTAGGGTCCGTGAAATACCGCTGCAGACGAGGAGTGATCGGAAAGTACGACACCACTTTTCGAGGAGCTTTCTTCCTCTTCTTGTATCGAGTGACGCCGCACACCGGACATATGGTAGACTCCGCGTGCTCCTCCAGATAAATGATGCAATTGTTCATGCACACATGGTATTTCACATGTGGTAAATCCAGAGGACACACAATTTTCTTCGCCTCCTCGAAACTGGTCGGGCACTCTGTTCCCCTTGGGAAGACGTTCGTGCCATAATGACATGTTCTCATTGAAGCATGCGTCGGTCATTTTGTGTTTTGCATTCATCTCCACAGCCGTGAGCGTTACTTTCAGGCAGGCATCCTCGGGCCTGCATCCTTCATACACTGGAGTAACCGCATCTATCTCCAGTTGATCCATCTTGGCTTTCTCTCGGGCGGCAGTTCTTGCATTATCCGTCTGCTTGAGAAGCAGCTCTTGAATATGAGGGTCCTGCACCCAGTCCATCGATGGTCCATCGTCGTCTGCTCCGGCATCTTCATCTTCATGATCATGCCCTTCATCTTGATCTTCCTCATCATCATGTCCTGCATCTTCTACATGATGACTGTGTACAACATCACCATCGTGATCATGTCCTGAAGATTCTTCGTCTTCTCGCCCGCCCGAGCCGCGGTGGTTATCTTGCTGCCCTTCCTCATTTCTTGCCCGGCCCCCATCGACGACTTCATAGTCGTCTTCATCACCTTGCCACCGATAGCCATCCATGAAACCACGCAAGAGTAGGTGGTCCCGCACCTGCCCGGAATCCGGGTCCGCAATAAGGCTCTTCAGCTTGCATCTTCGACACGGACACCTTATCTCCGTCACATTCTGTTGAAGCATATCGGCCTTCGGGGAGCTCAAAAACCTATTCACGATGCCTTCGGTCATCGTCCGGACCATGGTCGCCTGCGGGGTAGATCAAAACGATATTTTAGAACCAAGAAAAAATTTGGCATGACTTTCCCTAAAAATAGGACAAAAAAGAATGCATAGTGCCAAAATTCTCGCTGAAACGGAAATGAATCAACATTTCGGCAAAATATTTGCAACTATCTCATTTCTAATACCGCTACCTGCAAACACGAACATATATGCAACACCACAAACATACATAGATCTAGCAAGGCCATAAAAAGTGCATGTGCACGTTGTTGGAGGGAGAAAAAAAGTAGGTCTACAACATAAACATAGCTTTTCCCTTACTTACCTATCAAAAAAGTTAATTTAACCACTTAATTTGGATGAATCTATGGTGCAAATGAGGTGAGGAGGAGGAGGCAGCCGAGACAAGCTTGGAGGAGGAGGTGGAGAGAATGAAGTGGGGAAACTGAGTGTGTAGGTGTTGCTGTCCAAAATATCTAGCTGGTCCAGGTTACTAATGGCGCACCACCCACAAACGCGCCATTAGTAACCCTGGTTACTAATGGGCGCACCAGCTAGTGGTGCTCCATTAGTAGTTTTGCAAAAAAAAATTATAGTAGTGGCGCACTGTGTGGCAGGTGCGCCATTAGTATTTTTGGAAAAATAAAAAAAAATGTTACTAGTGGCGCACCGTGGGTCTGGTGCGCCATTAGTGTCTATCACTCTAATGGCGCACCAACACATGGTGCGCCACTGCTATATAGTAGTGGCGCACCACATGTCTGGTGCGCCATTAGTGGCCATATCATCTATCGCCCTTTTCCTAGTAGTGTTGGGTAAAGATTCGATGGACTATGGAATAAGGAGTGGAAAGAGCCTAAGCTTGGGGATGCCCAAGGCACCCCAAGGTAATATCCAAAGGACAACCAAGAGCCTAAGCTTGGGGATGCCCCGGATGGCATCCCCTCTTTAAATCTTTGTTCATCGGTAACTTTACTTGGAGCTATATTTTTATTCACCACATGATATGTGTTTTGCTTGGAGCGTCATTTTATTTTCTTTTGTTTTGCTTGCTGTTTGAATAATATACCAAGATCTGAAATTCTTAAATGAGAGAGAGTCTTCATATAGCTACATAATTATTTAACTACTCATTGATCTTCACTTATATCCTTTTGGAGTAGTTTGTCATTTACTCGTGTGCTTCACTTATATCCTATGAGTAAATGGTTGAATGATTTGAATATCATAAATCTGAAATTATATATGTTTCATATGCCTTTCCCATGGGGAGTAATGCCTTCACATATAAGAAGTAGAGGTGGTAAATTTTTTGAAGGTTAGCAAACATTGTATTGGTCATTGAACAATTCATGAAAGAATATTGAAGGAAGAGAGATTTCACATATAAATATAGTATCTTGGACACCTTTTATCATTGTGAGCCCCATTAATTATTTTCAAACCTGAGCAAATTAGTTGAAGTTGGACAAGGAAGACAACATAATGAGTTATGCTTGGGTATGTTATGGATCCTCTAACATGTGGTGCTTGCTATTTAGAATCCTTTGCTACCAAAATATCTGTACTAAGCGGGAATACTGCTTGTGCATCCAAATTCGTTGAACCAAGTTTCTTCCATGAGTGTCCACCATATCTACCTATATGCGATATTTACCTGCCGTTCCAAGTAAATTTGCATGTGCCAAACTCTAAACCTTCAAATAAGAATCTGTTTTTTATGCCCGAATCGCTCATGTAGCGACTAGGTGCTGTCGGTATGCTCCATGCTAGGTGGGTTATTCTCACGATAAGTGGACTCCGCTCATCATTCTCGAGAAAATGGCTGGTAACTGGGATGCCCAGTCCTATGATCAAAAGATCAAAAACAAATTCGCAAATAATTTAAACAAAACTACCCCAGGAATGTTGATAGTTGGACGGCACCCGTTGTTTCAGACAAGCCGGGGAGTGTGAATGTTGCTGGAGGGGGAGTAAAAAATTTACCTTTCTGCGTGGGAACCTCCTATAATGTATGTAGTATGGAAGATATTGGGAACACTTTGTCGTTATGTTGACAATGAAAGCATACCTCTCAAAATTATTTTCATCTCTGTTTTAGCTTCGAGCTCTGGCACCTCTGCAAATCCCTGTTTCCATCTGCGAAGGGCCAATCTTTTACTTTTATGCAAGAGTCAGTAGTATTCCTTCTCATTCCAACCTACTCTTTAGTTGGCAAGCATCATGTGATCTAAGCATATATGGCCATTCAAATATATTTGAGCATGAATTATTATTGTTGACATTACCCTTGAGGTAAAAGGTTGGGAGGTGAAACATTAAGCCCCTATCTTTCTCTGTGTTCGATGAACACTATTTGTTCTAAAAATATGCTTTGAGTGGTAGCAATCATGGAAGACTAAATGATAGTTGAGTATGTGAAGTTTGCTGAATCAAAGCTCCTCGACATAGACTCTTCCTGAAAATAAGATGAATTGTAATTGTTTGATGACTAATAACACGGTTTGTTAGTTTTCAAGAAAGTTTATGATCTATGCTTTAACATGTGAATAGTTTGTTACTTGATCATGAAAAGTTTTATGAGTTGAGATACTGTTATGACATATAATGATGCTAGAAAAGGTGATTGAAATTATCATTGATCAAACTTGTACACCTGCTAGAATTCACACTTCATCAATTATTTCTTTTATCATTTACCTACTCGAGAACGAGCAGGAATTAAGCTTGAGGATGCTGATACGTCACCAACGTATCTATAATTTATGAGGTATTCATGCTATTATATTAAATGTTTCGGATGTTTATGGGCTTTACTAAACACTTTTATATCATTTTTTGGGACTAACCTATTAACCCAGAGCCCAGTGTCAGTTTCTGTTTTTCCCTTGTTTCAGTGTTTCGCAGAAAAGGAATATCAAACGGAGTCCAAACGGAATGAAACCTTCGGGAGCTTGATTTTTGGAACGAACGTGATCAGGAGACTTGGAGTTGAAGTAAAGGAAGCTTCAAGGTGGCCACGAGGCAGGGAGGCGCGCCCCCACCCTCGTGGGCCCCTCGTGGCTCCCCTGACCGACTTCTTTCGCCTATATATATATATATATATATATATATATATATATATATATATATATATATATATCCATATACCTTAAAAACATCGGGGAGTAGAATAGATCGGGAGTTCTGCCACCGCAAGCCTCCGCAGCCACCAAAACCAATCGGGACCCTGTTCCAAGACTCACGGAGGGGGGATCCATCACCGGTGGCCATCTTCATCATCCCAGCGCTCTCTATGACAAGGAGGGAGTAGTTCACCCTCGGGGCTGAGGGTATGTACCAGTAGCTATGTGTTTGATCTCTCTCTCTCTCACACATTCTTGATTCGGCACGATCTTGATGTATCGCGAGCTTTTCTATTATAGTTGGATCTTATGATGTTTCTCCCCCACTACTCTCTTGTAATGGATTGAGTTTTCCCTTTGAAGTTATCTTAACGGATTGAGTCTTTAAGGATTTGGGAACACTTGATGCATGTCTTACATGTGCTTATATGTGGTGACAATGGGATATTCACGTGATCTAGTTGATGTATGTTTTGGTGATCAACTTGCGGGTTCCGTAACATTGTGAACTTATGCATAGGAGTTGGCACACATTTTCGTCTTGACACTCCGGTAGAAACTTTGGGGCACTCTTTGAAGTTCTTTGTGTTGGTTGAATAGATGAATCTGAGATTGTGTGATGCATATCGTATAATCATACCCACGGATACTTGAGGTGACATTGGAGTATCTAGGTGACATTAGGGTTTTGGTTGATTTGTGTCTTAAGGTGTTATTCTAGTACGAACTCTATGATAGATCGATCAGAAAGAATAACTTTGAGGTGGTTTCGTACCCTACAATAATCTCTTCGTTTGTTCTCCGCTATTAGTGACTTTGGTGTGACTCTTTGTTGCATGTTGAGGGATAGTTATATGACCCAATTATGTTATTATTGTTTAGAGAACTTGCACTAGTGAAAGTATGAACCCTAGGCCTTGTTTCAACGCATTGTAATACCGTTTGTGCTCACTTTTATCGCTTGCTACCTTGCTATTTTTATATTTTCAGATTACAAATACCCATATCAACCATCCATATTGCACTTATATCACCATCTCTTTGCCGACCTAGTGCACCTATACAATTTACCATTGTATTAGGTGTGTTGGGGACACAAGAGACTCTTTGCTATTTGGTTGCAGGGTTGGTTTGAGAGAGACCATCTTCATCCTACGCCTCCCGCGGATTGATAAACCTTAGGTCATCCACTTGAGGGAAATTTGTTGCTATCCTACAAACCTCTGCACTTGGAGGCCCAACAACGTCTACAAGAAGAAGTTTGTGTAGTAGACATCAAGCTCTTTTTCTTGCGCCGTTGCCGGGAAGGTGGGTGCTTGAAGGTATATCTTTAGATCTTGCAATCGAATCTTTTAGTTTCTTGTTTTAGGACTAGTTTAGTTTATAAAAGAAAATTACAAAAAAAATGGAATTGAGTTTGCCTCATACGCTTCATCTTTTTAATATCTTTCGTGAGTATGATGGAAAGGAAAATTGTGCCAAAGTGTTAGAAGAAGAATGCATTAAAATGTTTGGCACTAAATATGTGAATGATGAGCATGATTGCAATGTTGTTAGTATGAATTCTTTGAATACTCATGAAGCTAATGATATGCAAAGCCACAAGCTTGGGGATGCTATGTTTGATAAAGATGATATGTTTAGTCCCCTAAGTTTTGATGAGAAAATTTATTATGATGAAAGCATGCCTCCTATTTATGATGATTATTGGGATGACACGTATGCTATAAATAATAAATATAACCATGAAACTTGTCATCATGATTTTAATTTTCAATTGGATTATGCTTCACATGATAGTTATTTTGTTGAGTTTGCTCCCACTATTTTTCGTGAGAAGAAATTCTCTTATGTGGAGAGTAATAAAAATTCTATGCTTGTATATCATGAAAAGAATGATTTATGTGATGGTTATATTGTTGAATTCATTCATGATGCTACTGAAAATTATTATGAGGGAGTAACATATGCTTGTAAGAATTGCAATAGTATCATGTTTCCTCTCTATGTGCTTAAAGTTTTGAAGCTATGCTTGTTTTTCCTTCCTATGCTAGTTGGTTATTGTTCCCATAAGTTGTTTGCTCACAAAATCCCTATGCATAGTAAGTGGGTTACACTTAAATGTGCTAGTCATATTCTTCATGATGCTCTCTTTATGTTTCAATACTTATCTTTTATGTGAGCATCATTGAAATCATCATGCCTACCTAGGGGCGTTAAACGTTAGCGCTTGTTGGGAGGCAACCCAATTTTATTTTTGTTATTTGCTTTTTGCTCCTGTTTAGTAATAAATAATCTATCTAGCCTCTGGTTAGATGTTGTTTTATGTTTTAATTAGTGTTTGTCCCAAGTAGAACCTTTGGGAAGACTTGGGTGAAGTCTTTGCGATCTTGCTGTAAAAAACAGAAACTTTAGCGCTCACGAGATTTGCTGCCATTTTTTACTGGAGAGTGCTTTTAGGTTGATTCTTTTTGAAGATGATTAATATATAAATTACTCACGTCCACCAATTTATTTCAGAATTTTTGGAATTCCATAAGTATTCGTTTGATACATATTACTACAGACTGTTCTATTTTTGACAGATTCTGTTTTTCGTGTGTTGTTTGCTTATTCTGATTAATCTATGGCTAGTAAAATAGTTTATAAACCATAGAGAAATTGGAATACAGTAGGTGTAACACCAATATAAATAAAGAATGAGTTCAATACAGTCTTTGAAGTGGTGTTTTGTTTTCTTTCGCTAACGGAGCTCATGAGTTTTCTGTTGAGTTTTGTGTTGTGAAGTTTTGAAGTTTTGGGTAAAGATTCGATGGACTATGGAATAAGGAGTGGCAAGAGCCTAATCTTGGGGATGCCCAAGGAACCGCAAGGCAATATCCAAAGGACAACCAATAGCCTAAGCTTGGGGATGCCTCGGATGGCATCCCCTCTTTCGTCTTTGTTCATCGGTAACTTTACTTGGAGCTATATTTTTATTCACCACATGATATGTGTTTTGCTTGGAGCGTCATTTTATTTTATTTTGTTTTTCTTTCTGTTTGAATAAAATACCAAGATCTGAAATTCTTAAATGAGAGAGAGTCTTCACATAGCTACATAATTATTTAACTACTCATTGATCTTCACTTATATCTTTTTGGAGTAGTTTGTCATTTACTCGTGTGCTTCACTTATATCCTATGAGTAAATGGTTGAATGATTTGAATGTCATAAATCTGAAATTATATATGTTTCATATGCCTTTCCCATGGGGAGTAATTACTTCACATATAAGAAGTAGAGGTGGTAATTTTTTTGAAGGTTAGCAAACATTGTATTGGTCACTTGAACAATTCATGAAAGAATATTGAAGGAAGAGAGATTTCACATATTAATATAGTATCTTGGATATATTCAATGAGTGTGAGCCCCATTAATTATTTTCAAACCTGAGCAAATTAGTTGAAGTTGGACAAGGAAGACAACATAATGAGTTATGCTTGGGTATATTTGTGTAGAAATTATATTGTTATGGATCATCTAACATGTGGTGCTTGCTATTTAGAATCCTTTGCTAGCCAAAATACCTGTACTAAGCGGGAATACTGCTTGTGCATCCAAATTCCTTGAACCAAGTTTCTTTCATGAGTGTCCATCATATCTACCTATATGCGGTATTTACATGTCGTTCCAAGTAAATTTGCATGAGCCAAACTCTAAACCTTCAAATAATAATCTGTTTTGTATGCCCGAATCGCTCATGTAGCGACTAGGGGCTGTCAGTATTTTCCATGATAGGTGGGTTATCCTCACGATGAGTGGACTCCGCTCATCTTTCACGAGAAAATGGCTGGTAACTGGGATGCCCAGTTCTATAATCAAAAGATCAAAAACAAATTCACAAATAATTTAAACAAAACTCCCCCCGGAATGTTGATAGTTGGACGGCACCCGTTGTTTCGGACAAGCCGTGGAGTGTGAATGTTGGTGGAGGGGGAGTAAGAAATTTACCTTTCTGCGTGGGAACCGCCTATAATGTATGTAGTATGGAACATATTGGGAACTCTTGGTCGTTATGTTGACAATGAAAGCATACCTCTCAAAATTATTTTCATCTCTCTTTTAGCTTCGAGCTCTGGCACCTCTGCAAATCCCTGCTTCCCTCTGCGAAGGGCCTATCTTTTACTTTTATGCAAGACTCAGTAGTATTCCTTATCATTACAACCTACTCTTTAGTTGGCAAGCATCATGTGATGGAAAGATCTAAGAATATAAGGCCATTCAAATATATTTGTGCATGAATTATTATTGTTGACTGTACCCTTGAGGTAAAAGGTTGGGAGGCGAAACACTAAGCCCCTATCTTTCTCTGTGTTCGGTGAAAACTATATGTTCTAAAAATATGCTTTGAGTGGTAGCAATCATGGAAGACTAAATGATAGTTGATTATGTGAAGTTTGCTGAATCAAAGCTCTGACATAGACTCTTCCTGAAAATAAGATGAATTGTAATTGTTTTCAAGAAAGTTTATGATCTATGCTTTAACATGTGAATATTTTGTTACTTGATCATGAAAATTTTTATGAGTTGAGCTACTGTTATGACATATAATGATGCTAGAAAAGGTGATTGAAATTATCATTGATCAAACTTGTACACCTACTAGCATTCACACTTTATAAATTATTTCTTTTATCATTTACCTACTCGAGGACAAGCAGGAAATAAGCTTGGGGATGCTGATATGTCTCCAACGTATCTATAATTTATGAAGTATTCATGCTATTATATTATCTGTTTTGGATGTTTATGGGCTTTACTAAACACTTTTATATTATTTTTTGGTAGTAACCTATTAACTCAGAGCCCAGTGCCAGTTTCTGTTTTTTCCCTTGCTTCAGTGTTTCGCAGAAAAGGAATATCAAACAGAGTCCAAACGGAATGAAACCTTCGGGAGTGTGATTTTTGGAACGAACGTGATCCAGGAGACTTGGAGTTGAAGTCAAGGAAGCTTCGAGCTGGCCACGAGGCAGGGAGGCGCTCCTGCCCCCCTGGGCGCGCCCCCACCCTCGTGGGCCCCTTGTGGCTCCCCTGACCGACTTCTTTCACCTATATATATATCCATTTACCCTAAAAACATCGGGGCGCAAAATAGATCGGGAGTCCCGCCGCCGCAAGCCTCTGAAGCCACCAAAAACCAATCGGGACCCTGTTCCGGCACCCTGCCGGAGGGGGGATCCATCACCGGTGGCCATCTTCATCATCCCGGCGCTCTCCATGACAAGGAGGGATTAGTTCACCCTCAGGGCTGAGGGTATGTACCAGTAGCTATGTGTTTGATCGCCCTCTCTCGCGCGTTCTTGATTCGGCACGATCTTGATGTATCGCGAGCTTTGCTATTATAGTTGGATCTTATGATGTTTCTCCCCCTCTCTCTTGTAATGCATTGAGTTTTCCCTTTGAAGTTATCTTATCGGATTGAGTCTTTAAGGATTTGAGAACACCTGATGCATGTCTTGCATGTGCTTATCTGTGGTGACAATGAGATATTCGCGTGATCTACTTGATGTATGTTTTGGTTATCAACTTGCAGGTTCCGTAACATTGTGAAGTTATGCATAGGGGTTGGCACACGTTTTCGTCTTGACTCTCCGGTAGAAACTTTGGGGCACTCTTTGAAGTTCTTTGTGTTGGTTGAATAGATGAATCTGAGATTATGTGATGCATATCGTATAATCATACCCACGGATAGTTGAGGTGACATTAGAGTATCTAGGTGACATTAGGGTTTTTGTTGATTTGTGTCTTAAGGTGTTATTCTAGTACGAACTCTATGATAGATCGATCAGAAAGAATAACTTTGAGGTGGTTTCGTACCCTACAATAATCTCTTCATTTGTTCGCCGCTATTAGTGACTTTGGAGTGACTCTTTGTTGCATGTTGAGGGATAGTTATATCATCCAATTATGTTATTATTGTTGAGAGAACTTGCACTAGTGAAAGTATGAACCCTATGCCTTGTTTCAACGCATTGCAATACCGTTTGTGCTCACTTTTATCGCTTGCTACCTTGCTGTTTTTATATTTTCAGATTACAAATACCCATATCTACCATCCATATTGCACTTGTATCACCATCTCTTCGCCGAACTAGTGCACCTATACAATTTACCATTGTATTGGGTGTGTTGGGGACACAAGAGACTCTTTGTTATTTGGTTGCAGGGTTGCTTAAGAGAGACCATCTTCATCCTACGCCTCCCACAGATTGATAAACCTTAGGTCATCCACTTGAGGGAATTTGTTGCTATCTGACAAACCTCTGCACTTGGAGGCCCAACAACGTCCACAAGAAGAAGGTTGTGTAGTAGACATCAGAGGGCACTGTTCCTAGTTTTTCAACAGCTCATCGATTTCGGTGTCGCTCCTCTTACGTGAAGGTCTTCGATGCTCAACCTCACCGTTGAATAGATAGCCATGCACTACTGGAATCATGGAATTTGCCGTCAGCCATTCCTTTGTCGTCTGCTAGCAGACGGCAAAGAAGGTCTGTGCCGTCTGCAAACATAATGTAGATGGAAAAGAAAAGGCTGACGACAAAGAAAAGGCTGATGGCAAAGAAGGTATGTGCCGTCTGCTATTCTTTGCCGTCCACCTTATTTGTCGCATGCTTCCCTAGGAAAGCTGATGAAAAGCGTCTTTGTCATCCGCTGCGCGAAAACAGATGACAAAGAAGCTTATTACCGTAAGTTATAGTGTTGGACATGTTTGCCGTCTGTGGCTGACGGCAAAGACCTCTGCGTTAGCTTTCTGTTGCTTTGTAGTCTGCCATGGTAGATGGCAAATCAGCTAATTCCTGTAGTGACCGTTTCTCCGTGGGTCGTCCTTCTCGAGCCATCTTAGATGCCCCACGTACATGATTTTCGTAGACACACCATTTTCATTGTTCAGACGTTGTATTGGCCATGCACCGCATGCATCCGCAATATCCATAGTACACCTAGCCTGCGACATATCCGTAACCAAAGTAGTCGTGCACCATCGTCATCAGCGCGACCCTCATATAGAACTACTCGCCTTTGCTAGCGTTCCATGTCTTGGCCAGTGTTTCCCATAACGTGTCTAACTCCTCTTTCAGTAGCCCCGGATACACATTAATATTATTTTCCGATTGTTTCGGCCCTTGAATCCACATGCTCATGTGTATGTATTTTGACTTCATGCACTTCCAGGTGGAAGCTATACATTCATACAAACACGGGCCATGTGATATGGTTGGTGTTCTAGTTACTAAAGGGATTCATGCAACCAAGATTGCTACCAATCACGATGTTCCTTGGATCACCTATCAATATTCGGGCGTTGAACGCTCTCCATTGGCTTGCATCCGTGAGGTGTCTCAGTTTCGGATCATCTCCATCACTGGATTCACCCTCTCCAGCGTGCGGTAGCATGAGCTTTGCTTCCTTAGGATGTACGAAACAATGCTGCAGAAGGGGAGTGATCGGTAAGTACCATACAACTTTATTGGGAGATATTTTTTTTGGCCTTCTTGTATCGAGAAGCATTGCACATCGGACAGTTGTTTTTTTCCGCGTGCTCCTTCCGATAAATGGTGCAATCATTGATGCATGCATGGTATATAATGTGCGGCAGATCAAGAGGACACACGATCTTCTTGGCCTCGTCGACACTAGTAGGACACAGGTTCCCCGCGGGAAGAACCTTCTTTAGATACTTGAGAAACTCATCGAGGCTTATGTCGGTCCATTTGTTTTTAGCATTCGTCTTTAGAAGCTTGAGCGAGAATCTCAAGTGGGTCACCTCGGGAATGCAACCATCATACAGTGGAGTATTCCAGTCTACCTCCAGTTGCTCCAGCTTGGCCTCCCCTCTACAAGCAGCTCTGTTGCTACTCGCCTTCTTGCGA
Source organism: Aegilops bicornis (assembly GCA_021605145.1). NCBI lineage: Eukaryota > Viridiplantae > Streptophyta > Magnoliopsida > Poales > Poaceae > Aegilops > Aegilops bicornis. Next base: position 753,486,563 of record CM038673.1, on the reverse strand, counting down.
AGCAGGTCTCGAACATGAGGCTCCCGCACGATTGAACTTAGTAGTGACGAAGGCTCCGGTGTGTCCGCTTCTTCTCTGCCGCCATTTTCGGCCTCTTCTCCGCCGCCATTATCGGTCGTCTCTTCGTCTTGCCGCATGTCATCATTCGCTGCTCCTTCGGCATCCTGATCACCATCATCTTCACTTATCCACCGAGTATAGCCATCCATGAAACCAGTCATGAGCATGTGAGCCTTCAAACGGCCATCCTTAAAGGGGTCGATCTAGACTCCTCCTTTGCATCTTCGACACAGACATAAAATCTCTGTACCGATATTTTCATACATGTCCTGCACCGGTGATCGTAACCATTTTTCCACCATCGTTCCACTGACTATCATGATCGCCTGCGTGGTAATAATAAACAAAATGATTATAAAAGCACATGCATGCATCAAAGTCATACAAAAATTCGGCATGACCTCCCCTAAAAATAGGACATATAGAGTTTGCACGAAATTCACCGAAATGGAAATAAATCGACATTTTGGCAAAACATAGGCAACTCAAGCACAATTTCCATCATATGGCGCACACACACACACACATATTTCCATTCTTGCAAAGCACAAAGTTTTACTCACCTATCTCGAAATAGATCGAGCAAGGTGATGAGGTCGGTGTTGGCACACACCTGCTAGTGATCGAAAGTGGACAGATATTACTTCTGTACATGGATAGATCTAGTTAGGGAGGTAGATAGGACACTTCATTAAATGGGGTTGCCAGGGATAGATTTAGTTAGGGAGGTACATGGATAGATCTAGCTAGTTGGGGAAGGAGATGAATCTAACTAGTGGAGGGCCGGGGAGGAAAAGAGAGAAAGGGGTTGCATTAATTGAGGTGGTGTAGTTAGTTAGGGGCATTAAAGAGAGAGAAAGTGATGTGGGAGAAGAAAGAGAGTAATGTGGCGAGAAGCAAGGTGAGAAGTGAGAGGAGGGGGAGGGAAAAGTGAAGGGAGAGAGAGAAGGGGGGGGGAGAGTGGGATGGAAATTGAAAGGTGGCTGCGCCTTAGCAGTAGTGCGGGCTAGAAAACAACGCTAATGCTAAAATGTTAGCAGTAGTGCGGTCCTGTAGGCCGCGCTGCTGCTAAGTGAGGCCCACCACGTGGCACGGTACAATTTTACCAGCAGCAGTGGGTCTGCAAAGCGCGCTACTGCTAACTCTTTAGCAGTAGCGTGTTTCCTGGGGCCATGCTGCTACTATACATAGTCTACTAGCTAAGGTGTGGATCACATACCAGTAGCATCTTTCAGACAAACCGCGCTACTGTTAAATAGATAGTAGTAGCGCCGTTTTGATCCCCTCGCTACTGTAAAGTATCAGTAGTGCGTTCACAAGAGCCGCGCTACTGATAATCCTTCACCTATAGGATTTTCCCTAGTAGTGGTAGTATTAATGATTGCCGGGGCCCCGTCCAGCCGAGTGCGCTGTGCCGAGTTTGGCACTCAATGAAGATTTCGCCGAGTTTAATATATGCTCTACCGAGTTTCCTAAAAGTCGACATAAACGGTGATTCTAGTAGTGTAAAGGCATGCACATGTACGCATATTGTTTTTCCAGAACATATGCTAGAGCCGTGCGGGCATGGAGATCAATGGGTATTATTTTTAAGCTATCGAAGGGGATTTGGAGGAGAGGCATTATGAGAACCATATGACGCCAGGATTTAGCCAGGAAGAAGAGATTTGAACTTTTTTTGGAGTACAATAGATTGGTTCTGGTTTTCAAACGGGATTTTCTTTGATTGGTTGGGTTTATCTATTACTTTTCACTAGGTATTTCCGATATGTTTTCTTTAAATGAACATATGATTGATGTTTTTATCTGAAGATGTGATTAGCTTTTGAAGGAGATAGTAGTGCATTATGTTAGATAGATTTTGCAATTTTAAGGATGTCTATTTCACGTAAGAGCTTGTAGGAAGTCATAATTATAAGTATAGAAAAAATATATGGAGATTTAGGGAGTTATCGAAAGATCTCCACCGTAATCACTCGGTCCCACATAAGATTATTTTTCTTAGAAAAGGTGGATTACCTCCGGCCTTTGCATCTCGGCGACACATGCAGCCATTTTAATAATTATTCACAAAGACCTTATAAAGTAGTACATCAGGTAGTGTGAAGCAACCATCTTAGCAACAACTGCCACTACTCATATCCACTTGATGAAGGGATGCCGATAGCCCAAGCCTAATACCAAACAAACAGACATCGCACTCTGGGTTTGGGGTACAAACCGGCCCAACACACTCACATATGTGTCGTCGCCGCCTTTTGCACCAATCCATCTTCAGAGGAGAAACTAATGCACCGATGCTAGGCCTATGTGCGATCGACGCCACCATGACGCCAGACAATGTCCTCCTCCTAAGCGAGTCCATCTCCGCGCATCGGACGTCGAGTCCCCACTGCTGCACGCCGCCGAGATCCGCCGCCATTAATGTGTAAAAAGAAGCACCACTCCACCAAAGAAGTCGTCCACCGGTCCCTCGAGCCTGTGTACACCTCCAAGCATGACGCCCCCAAGGGGAAACGACACCAGAGCGGCGCCGTCACCCGATCTACTGCTCTAGGGTTTCCTGGGAGGTAGCGGATAGAGCTCTCGAACTTCTCCATGATGATGCCTTCAAGAAGGTAATGACACAAACGACTGCCGCCATCGCTGGTCTTGGCAAGAAGCCGAGAACGAGGTTTCCACCTGAATCCGCTCGACGAACCTCCATCAAGCATCGAGTGCACGGGTCACCACCGTTCTAAGTAGCCACGCTGCGAGCAGGCCTCACCGGCCATAACAGATATGTATGGAGGCCAGACCACGCATGGCACTGACCAGTCCACCAGGCCCTCCATGCCGCCGCCATCGATCTGAGGTCAGAGGGCCCGTCACCGTAGATCATGTTGCTGCCGCTGAATGCAGCGAACGCCGTTGCCCGAAGAAATGCCGGCCGCCGCACCCGCAGCCATCTTCGCCCCGAGGCAATGGACTTTTTTTAATGTATGAAATGGACTTTTTTTAATGTATTCGGCCTAGAATTTTATATTTCTATCTTGCATACAAATGATCGTATTATTTAACAAAATTTGACAGGTACATAGAGAATATCCACATGTATTCGTAGGAAAAATTTCTATTTTTTCTGAAATTTTAAATACCACTTTGAGATTATTTTTTATTCTGTCCTATCGAGCCCGGGTGCCAAAATGCCGCATTCGCAAGCATCCACTAGTATCATAGGGTAAAGAACTGGCTGACGGCAAGAGCTAGTTTGCCGTCCGCTAGCTGACGACAAAGATTTGGCTGACGGCGAAGGCGCAATTTACCGTCAGCCAGTTCTTTGCCGTCTGCTTTTCGTGAGCGGATGGCAAAGGTCTTTGCCGTCGGCTAGCGGACGGCAAATAAATTGCTGACAGCAAATTATCTGATTCCAGTAGTGAGACAAGTAAATTATAGCCATATTATAAGAAAATGTATGCCTAGCCCGCACAAGCACTTGGGTTCATCATTAATCTGTTGAAATTATGCATATGATTTAATGCCACAAGACCTATAGGAATTTCCCAGTATTCTTTTCTTTAGAATTTGTCATTATTCTTGTTTCCAGTTTCATATACGGTTTTGAAATGAGGCTGGGAGCTGTGATGTTATTATTGCCTATGATTACCTCAGGATTCAAATACGATGAATATGAAGTCATCCATAAGAAATCTCTCAAAATTTTGTATATGACTTCACACTAGAAGGAAAGCCTATATTATCTTTTAACGGAAGAAGAAGAAAATCATGGTTGGCTCTAGTTAGTCGAACACAGGGACGACCAAGTTTTCTTTTCTCTGATTCGGTGGGTCTCTATCGGACCTTGATTGCTACAATAATTTTAAAGAATACGCCAGACTTCCTGGCCAAAACTGTTCATATTTTGTCCTTAGTTCATCGGTCAAGATGGAAATAGTCCATGACGGCATATATAGGAAGTATATTGAGAGATAAAAGCCTCAGCCACACAACTATCCATACTTTCATTTGTTTAAGTATGTAAAAGCATAAGAATGAATTTAAGGTCCTTATGGCAGGCTGGCATTGTTTTCTCGTTGATCCCAGTTTCAGCAACATCTAACAAGAATGACGTGTGGAATTGGAAACTAACGTAGACATGCCAAAAGCATTTGACAAGTAAAACTCGAATTACATGTCATTCCTTGACAAACTGTTGACTTAAGTATCCTCATTTAAATATGAACGTGTAATTGGTTTTTTTAACTGAACATGTGATTGGCTTTTGAAGGATATAGTAATGCATTACGTTAGATAGATTTTGCAATTTTAAGGAAGTCTATTTCACGTAAGAGCTTGTGGGAAGTCATAATTATAAGTATAGAAAAATATATGGAGATTTAGGGAGTTATCGAAAGATCTCCACCATAATAACTCCGTCCCACATAAGATTATTTTTCTTAGAAAAGGTGGATTAACCCCGGCCTTTGCATCTGGGCGACAAATGCATGAAGTCATTTTATTAATTATTCACAAACACCTTACAAATTAGTACATCAGGTAGTCCAAAGCAACCATCTTAGCAACAACTGCCGCTACTCCTATCCACTTGATGAAGGGATGTCGATAGCCCAACCTAATACTAAACAGACATCGGACTCTGGGTTTGGGGTACAAACTGGCCCAAAACACTCTCATGTGTTGTCGCCGCCCTATTGGACCAATCCATCTTCAGAGCAGAAACTAACGCACCGATGCTAGGTCTCTCTGCCATCGACGCCACCATGACGCCATACAACGTCCTCCTCCTGCGCGAGTCCATCTCCGTGCATCGGACGCCGAGTCTCCACTGCTCCATGCCGCCGAGATCCGCCGCCATCAGTGTGTAAGACGAAGCACCACTCCACCAAAGATGTCGTCCACTGGTCCCTCAAGGGGGAAATGACACCAGAGCGGCGCCGTCATCCGATCTACTGATCTAGGGTTTCCCGAGAGGTAGCGGATAGAGCTCTGGAGCTTCTCCACGATGATGCCTTCAAGAAGGTAATGACACAAAAGAGTGCCGCCATCGCAGGTCTTGGCAACAAGCCGATAACAAGGTTTTCACCTGGATCCACTCGATGAACCTCCATCAAGCATCGAGTGCACGTATTGCCACCTTTCTAAGTAGCCGCGCAGCGAGCAGGCCGCACCGGCCATATTAGATCTATCTGGAGGCCAGACCACGCATGGCACTGACCCGTCCACCAGGCCCTCCATGCCGCCGCCATCGATCTGAGGTCAGAGGGCCCATCAGCACAGATCCGGTGGCCGCCGCCGAATGCAGCCTACGCCGCTGCCCGAAGAAATGCCGGCCTCCGCGCCCGCAGCCATCTTCGCCCCAAGGCAAAGCTGGGCGCCGCGCCACCGCCGGTCAAGATAGGGACGCCCGCCACGCCGACAATGCCAGACTGGCCCTGCCTCCTCACGCCGCGGGGCTCCGCACCATCCCCATAGCAAAGGAGAGAGGAAGGCCCCCGCCAACGCCATGGGCCACCGGGCTATAGACCGGCGGCGGCGTCGCCAGCGATAGCGGAGGGAGGGAGGGAAGGAAGGAGAGTCCCCGGCGGCTAGGGTTTCGTCCCCACCCGACTCGCCCGAGCGAGGGCGACGTGGGGGGCGGTCCTTCTTGATGTGATTGGTCCCATATAAGATAAATGGCCATGGGGCCGGCTGGGCTCCAGGGAGCCCTTTTTACCTTTCGAAAACTCTACTTTCACTTCACAAAACATTTTGTAAACAATTTTGCTTCTAAATACACGTGTATAGTTTGTACGTATGATTTTTCATGTAAATATATTTTCATAGGTGGTCTACAAAAAACAATGCCAAATACATGTGTGAAATGGACTTTTTAAATATATTTGGGCTGGAATTTTATATTTCTGTCTTGCATACAAATGACCGTATTATTTAAAGAAAATTTTACACGTACGTAGAGAATATCCACATGTATTCGTAGGAAAAGTTTCTATTTTATTCTGAAATTTTAAATACTACTTTGAATTATTTTTTTATTCTGTCCTCTATCGAGCCCAGGTGCCAAAATGCCGCATCCGCAGACATCCACTAGTATCATAGCGTGAATATATTTTGGTCAAAACTGCCTTCATGGACAATCTCCTGTACTTATATCTATACTACCGGAAGGCTCCACAAGTAGCCATTAGTGACAGTTCACATGATATTAGTCCAAAGGAATTCAATCCCTCACAGGAATAGCTGTCAGTAAAGTGTATAGATTAGAAATAGCTACACTTGAGTCTGAAGAGACGGCACCATGCATGGAATTTGGGTACCCATCTTCATTTTCTTCTTAACTTCTCGTTACCAAAATGGGACTGCTTTCCTTGGTAATGATGTGTTTGAATTCGCGGGACGTTCGGGAACTACTGAGTAGAAAAGTCACATGGTGCACATGGACCTTGTTATAGTTTCGAGCAGAATTTTGGTAGTCGCCATATTTCGTTTTTCTCGTTTAGTGCCTCGACCGACATCAAGATTGTATTGCCAATGTTTACACGAGACTGCAATGGAGATACAACATCCCAAACTGAAATCGTTCTGTCCTTTGTTCAATTTTCAGGGCATAACTAGTTCCTTGCAATCTCCCGTAGAATGTATCACACATAACCTGGCACAGGTAAGTTCTTAGCAGTGGCGTGTGCCAATTCCACATGGTGGGCCCAGATTCACACCCGCCAGATCCACGTACCGTATCAATGGCGGGTGCAGATCCCCATCAGCCAATGGTACGTTACTTTCCCAGGCAATCAATAAGCATTGTCATGGCAACAAATCATGACCCATTTCCAAATTACTGGTATAATTAATATTTAGGTTCACACATAACACACGGCAATTAGTTCTCCATCTTAAAGAAACCCAGAGAGCACATACATTACCAACTGGAAGATGCACGAGCTAGAGTAGTCATATGTAGTAGTACAAAATAATTCAACGAGAAAATGTGTACGAGCATAACAGAAAATAATAGATGTAAACATTAATTTTCAAGTTTCACTCAGTTATAAAAATTGCCCTTTCGTATGTACCGGACTACACTACAGGGCTATGCAATTTTATTAAACTAAATAATGTTTTGTGCACAACACAAGAATATAACAATAATGTCCATCTAATTTATAAAAATTTAATGCACCTACTAAAAATAAGTTGTCTTAGCAAACTAAAATGTACTTCCCACGAAAGATTGTAGTTACTGAAATAATTCAACTACGAGCCCGCATGAGCAATTTTCAAGGATCTTCATCAACAACTTTTTTTCCAACATGCTTCTTATGTGGTGAAAAATCAACGTAAATGTTATATAGTTAACTGAAACTATGTTTGTGATAGCAGTTTGACAAGAGCATACAAATTTGTATGAATATATTATAACAATCAAATGCTAGGGTAATACTACAGGGTATGGTATAAATTTAGACGTAATACAATTAAAATGATTTATATATTACCATAACACGCACTCTTAGAATATTACTTATTCATGCACACCACGAAATTTCTATTTTTTCCCCGTTATCATGATCATTTTGAGATACTTCATGGATGAAAGTTGTCAATATCTATGGAATGAATTTAGACAAGTAAATTATATTTTTATTATAAGAAACTGTATGCCTAGCCCTCGCAAGCACTTGGTTTCATGATTAATCTGTCAAAAATATGCATATGATTTAACGCCACAAGACCTGTAGGAATTTCTCATTATTCTTTTCTTTAGAATTTCTCATTATTCTTGTTTCCAGTTTCATATACGGTTTTGGAATAGTGTTGGTAGCTGTGATGTTATTATTGCCTAGGATTCTCAAAGAATTCAAATACGATAAATACGATGTCATCCATGATAAAATTTCTCAAAATTATGTATATGACTTAACATTAGAAGGAAAGCCTATAAAAACGTGTAACTTAATAAGAAGAGAATCTTGCTTGGCACTATTTAGTCGAACACAGGGACGACCAAGTTTTCTTTTCTCTGATTCAGTGGGTCTCTATCGGATCTTGATTGCTACCATAATTTCAAAGAATACACAAGACTTCCTGGCCAAAACTGTTCATATTTTACCCTCAGTTGATCGGTCAAGATTGAAATAGTTCATGACAGCATATACAGGATGTACATCGAGAGACAAAAGCCTCAGCCACACAACTATTCATACTTTCATTTTTTAAATATGTAAAAGTAAAAAAATGAACTTGAGGTCCTTATGGCAGGCTTGGCATTGTTTTCTCGTTGATCCCAGTTTCAGCAACATGTAAGAAGAATGACGTGTGGAAACTAAGGTAGAGACATGCCAGAAGCATTTGACAAGTGATACTTCAAGTACATGTCATTCCTTGACAAACTGTTGACTTAAGTATCATCATTTATTGGAATCCGTTATTGTTCGTTGCCTCATAGGGTAGTATTTTACAGAAAAAGGCTGCAGGTATAGATAATGCGCCATGGGGCCGGCTGGGCTCGAGGGAGCCCTTTTTTATCTTCCGAAAACTCTAGTTTCACTATAAAACATTTTGAAAATAGTTGTGCTTATAGACATACATGTATAGTCTGTACGTATAATTCTGCATGTAAATATATTTTCTTAGGTGATGCACAAAAAAAAAGATAAATACAAGTGTGAAATGGACTTTTTTTAATGAATTTGGGCTGGAATTTTATATTTCTGTCTTGCATATAAATGATTCGGAACAGATTGTCCGCCAGGACCCTTTCCAAAGATTAGTTGTAAATCCTTGACCATATCAAGTATATCAGCATCAGTATGGAGGATGGGCTTCTTCTGGTGATCTGCCTCACCTTTGAAATACTTACCTTTCTTTCTTAAGGCATGCTTGGTCAGAAGAAATTCGATGATGTCCCAGGTACAAACCACTCTATTTCTAGAGCATCGGAAATGAACTAAACTAGCAGTGAGAGATGAAAGGATGAAGTTACTAACGTTTTAGAACACTTGTGTAGTTGGTGTGCCACCAAACCTAGACAAATCTGGAGGGAAATATAGCTTGGAGGTCGAGCTTGGAGAGGAGAAAGCTTAAATGTGGCTCGGACATTTCATCGAACACCTCATGTGCATAGATAGGCAAAGAACAGAGCAGCACACACCTCCACACCCTTCCACGGTCAAAAAACAGAGGAGATGGGGGGAGGGGGGGCGTGGATATTCCCGGATTGTGTCTAGAACCGGGATAAATGGCCTACCCTTTAGTCCCGGTTCCAGACACCAACCGAGACTAAAGGGCATCAACCCCTTTAGTCCTGGTTAGTGGCTGGAACCGGGACTAAAGGTCCCCGCCGAACCGGGACTGATGCCTACCGAGGCCCGGCCGGCGTCCTAGCCTCCTGAACAGGGACTAATGCTCCCATTAGTCCCCTAACACGACCGGAACTAATGCTCTGATCTGCCCAGGACCAAACCCTGTTTTCTACTAGTGGGTTAGCACTGGCTCAAGACCTGGACGTGAACATGCTGATTTTAGCATCAGATAGCTCTTCAGTGGTGCAGGATATTCACAATAGAGCTGAAGGAGCGTACGGTGCAATCATTAAGGAGATTAATAACACAAAGTCTTTATTTCATAGCAGTTCTTTTATCCATGAACATAGGAATTTTAACTTTGAGGCTCATGGCCTAGCCAAACACGCAACAAGTTTAGGTATAGGACGCCATGTTTGGCTTGGGCATACATATGACCCAATTACTGAATTCAAGGCGCTTACTAGCAAGGATTATTGTGGTGACGTATATAAGCACGTTACAGATGGATCATGCAGCGGTGGTGCGGCCGCTGTGGAGTACCACAGTCTCGACGGTGAGACCGGGGCCGAAACCAAAGAGTACGCCCCAGTCTAGGCCCTCGCCGGTGGTGGCGTGTCCGTCCTCAGCAGAGCGCTTACGCATCTCGTCGAGGATGAAGAGGACACAAGCGCTGGACATGTTGCCGTACTCGGATAGGATGTGCCTGGTGGCACGCATCCGCCTTTTGTCCAGCTTGGCCTCTGCCTCCACCATGTCAAGGATGGCCCGACCACCAGGGTGAGCCACCCAAAAGATGGAGTTCTAGTCATCGATGCCGAGTGGAGCGAAGGCGTCCTCTAGCGCTTGTTGGATGTTTTTTGAGATGGCTACAGGCACATCCTTGTGGAGGTGGAAGGTGAGCCCAACCTCCCGGAGGTGGCCCTTGATGAAGCCATCCGTGTCCGGCAGTATTGTCTGGCTCGTCGAGACAAGTTGAAACAGTGGCCTTTCAACAAGCACGTCGGGGTCAGCGCCCACGACCACGGCAACTGCCCCATCGCCAAAGAGTGCCTGGCCAACCATGGAATCTAGCTGGGTGTCACATGGGTCACGAAAAGTCACGGCTGTGATCTCTGAGCAGACGACGAGCACACGCGCGCCACGGTTGTTCTCTGCAAGGTCCTTGGCCACGCGGAGCACCGTGCCGCCAGCAAAGCAGCCTTGCTGGTACAGCATGACGCGCCTCACGGACGGGCGGAGGCCGAGCATCTTGGTTAGCTGATAGTCGGCGCCCGGCATGTCTACACCGGAGGTGGTGCAGAAGACGAGGTGCGTGATCTTGGACTGTGGCTGGCCCCATTCCTTTATGGCCTTATGTGCCGCCTCCTTCCCGAGCTTCGGGACCTCGCCGAGCACCATGTCTTGGCGCGCATCCAGAGACGGCGCCATGTACGCGCAGACGTTGGGGTTCTCCTTAAGGATCTCCTCCGTCACGTGCATGTACCTCTTTCGGATCATCGACCTGTCACCTGCACACATAAAGCATAGATGTATCGACATCGACGGGAACAGCGCCCATGATGTCCAAGGCACGTCTGTTAGCTCATCAGCAAATGATTCATGAGTTAATAAATTAGCTGTGCGACTGTTCAGTATAACTAGTCTCAGTCATGCAGTTGACACATAAGTCATCAACTAGACGCACGAGGTGCACAGGGTACACGGACTATATTGAAGCGACTATATGACTATTTATGTTATGGGCAAAAGTGACAAATGATAAATTTATTTATTTCTCTACCGAAGATAAGTGAGCTCACTGAACGAGGACACTGGTGCAGGTTCTCAATGTGTAGCGCTTTTCCAAAATTTGATGGAACTTCAGAGATACGTATAACGCATCAGTCACATGCTGCCACACATGCATCAGTCGCGTGATCCACTAGTACTCACATGCATCAGTCGCGTGCTCCCACACATGCATCCGTCATGTGATAGATATACTTACACATCCTCTGGAACTTGTCCTTGAGATCAGTTAGGTGTTCGCTGTTGGTGATGCGAAAGTAGTAGTCCGCGTAGTCCGCCTGGTACACGCAGTTATGCGGCGTCGCCGTACCGATGGCCAGCACCGTCGCCGGGCCCTGCGCCCTCTGCGTCTTCATCACTTCGTCCACGGTCACCGCCGCCGCCATCTTCGGCAGGGATGTCTAGTGGGTACCTAGCTAGTAAGTGTGCGCGTGCGTGCGTGTATTTGTGTGTGGGCGCGCTCGGATGCCATTTACTTGTGGGCGCAACGACTATATATAGGCTGTAGCTGTAGGGTTGGCATCATTCCAAGGAAAAAGAGAGGCTAGGGTAGATACAGGCCGGTCGAATAAGTAACATACATAACTCCCTGGCGGCTGGAACCCTAGCCGCCGCCAGGAGAGGCCGTTTTTCAGCGTTGTCCTCTGGCGGCTCCCCTCCGCCGGCGACCTTGGACGTTGGTGGTAGGGGTTCACCGGATCCACTCGTGTGAATCGTGTTTACTTTTTTGTAGTCTAGGTTTTTAGGCTGTTCATCATCTTGGCTTCGACGGCAACGATGACGATGCTGAATAAAGATTCCTCGGATCCTTCCCTGACGAGGCCATCGGACCTATGATCGGGGATGGATTTGGAAACCAGTCTGTTCAAGCAAGGATGATGTGGAGGCGGCGGCATCCTCGTGGTGGACCTATGTCCTCGGGCTTCGCCGTTGCGACGGCGTTTGCTCCAGCGTCGCCGCGGAGCCTGGGAGGTAGTCCGGGAGCAGATGAAGATTGTGGTTTGCATCGACGACATTTAGAAGACGGAACATGTGCTGGGTTCGTGGTTCGTGGATGGCAGGTATTGTTTCCTCCTTTGCTGTCTTAGTCGTGGTGGGGTGTCAGATCTGGAGTTCGATGGCGTGTCCAGGGTGTTGCCCCGGTCTGATTCGTCCAATGGCAATGGCTTCACTTTTGGTGAGCCACCTTGCAGGTCCGCAAAGCTGCATATCAGCGATGGAGCCCTGTCGAGCTCGTGTGAGTAGGTGATCCGTTTTTCTTCTGTGGCTGCTGTGATGGTACCAGAGGCAGGTGACAGGCGTTGGTGTCAAGCTTAGAGATGTTCTGTTATCTTTTTAGTTTTGTCATGTCGGTTCTTACGTGACTTGTACTTTGTTCTTTATGATATAAATGAGACACGTATTACCATGCAAAAAAGAGCCCCAAAATAATTCACTGGAGCTGCTCAAGACTTTGACTTCAAATACGTGCCACAAGAGGCAACGTGCACGGGAGAGGGACGCGGCGGACCAGCCCGTGCTCTGATACGTCTCCAACGTATCTATAATTTTTTATTGTTCCATGCTATTATATTATCTCTTTTGTATGTTTTATATGCATTAATATGTTATTTTATATGATTTTTGGGACTAACCTATTAACCTAAAGATGAGTGCCAGTTCCTGTTTTTTCCTTGTTTTATAGTTTCGCAGAAAAGGAATACCAAACGGAGTCCAAACAGAATAAAACTTTTGTGATGATTTTTCTTGGACGAGAAAACACCCAAGAGACTTGGAGTGCAAGTCGGAAGAGCCACGAGGCGGCCACAAGGATGGAGGGCGCGCCCCCCGACCTTGTTGGCCCCTCGGTGACCCCCTGACCTAGATCTTCCTCCTATATATTCTCAAATATCCCAAAAACTTCTGGGGGAGCCACGAAACCACTTTTCCACCGCCGCAACCTTCTGTATCCGCGAGATCCCATCTTGGGGCCATTTCTGGCATCCTGCCGGAGGGGGATTTGATCACGGAGGGCTTGTACATCAACACCATTGCCTCTTCGAGTAAGCATGAGTAGTTTACCACAGACCTACGGGTCCATAGCTAGTAGCTAGATGTCTTCTTCTCTCCCTTTGTTCCCAATAAAAAGTTCTCCTCGATGTTCTTGGATATCTATTCGATGTAATACTCTTTTGCGGTGTGTTTGCCGAGATCCGATGAATTGTGGATTTATGATCAGCTTATCTATGAATATTATTTGAATCTTCTTTGAATTATTATATGCATGATTTGATATCTTTGCAAGTATCTTCGAACTATCGATTTGGTTTGGCCAACAAGATTGGTTTTTCTTGCAATGGGAGAAGTGCTTAGCTTTGGGTTCAATCTTGCGGTGCTCGATCCTAGTGATAGAAGGGGAACCGACACGATTTGTATTGTTGCCATCGAGGATAAAAAGATGGGGTTTTCATCATAATGCTTGAGTTAATTCCTCTACATCATGTCATCTTGCGTAAGGCGTTACTCCGTTCTTTATGAACTTAATACTCTAGATGCATGCTGGATAGCGGTCGATGTGTGGAAAAATAGTAGTAGATGCAGAATTGTTTCGGTCTACTTGACACAGACGTGATGCCTACATTCATGATCATTGCCTTAGATATCGTCATAACTTTGCGCTTCTCTATCAATTGCTTGGCAGTAATTTGTTCACCCACCGTAATAATTTCTATCTTGAGAGAAGCCACTAGTGAAATCTATGGCCCCCGATCTATTTTCCATCATATAAGTTTTCGATCTACAATTTCAGTTTCCTATTTACTTTCTTTGCAATCTTTTACTTTCCGTTCCATAAACCAAAAATACCAAAAATATTACTTTACCGTTTATCTATCTTTATCAGATATCACATTGCAAATAACCGTGAAGGGATTGACAACCCCTTTATCGCGTTGGGTGCAAGTTGGTGTTTGTTTGTGCAGGTATTCGGTGACTTGCGTGTTGTCTCCTACTGGATTGATACCTTGGTTCTCAAAAGCTGAGGGAAATACTTACTATACTTTGCTGCATCACCCTTTCCTCTTCAAGGAAAAAACCAACGCAAGCTCAAGAGGTAGCAGGAAGAATTTCTGGCACCGTTGCCGGGGAGATCTACACCAAGCCGACACATACCAAGTACCCATCATAAACTCTCATCCCTCGCATTACATTATTCGCCATAAGCCTCTCGTTTTCCTCTCCCCCACTTCTAAAACAATTTTCAAAAAGATTCACCTTTTCTTCGCCCCTCTTCCATTCGTCTTCTTCGCTTGCTTTTTGTGTGCTCTTGTGTTGGATTGCTTGCTTTGTCCCGATGTCTCAAGATAATACCAAGTTGTGTGGCTTTTAAAACACCAATAATAATGATTTTATTAGTACTCGATTGCTCCCAATGCTATTGCGGAATCTTGTGAGATTAATACCGCTTTGCTGAATCTTGTTATGAAAGATCAATTTTCCGGCCTTCCCAATGAAGATGTCGCATCACATCTTATTAATTTCGTTGATTTGTGTGATATGTAAAAGGAAAAAACATGTGGATAATGATATTGTTAAATTGAAGCTATTTCCGTTCTCACTTCGAGATCGTGCTAAAAATAGTATTGATCAATGGAATAAGTGTAAAGATGCTTTTATTTCCAAGTATTTTCCTCCCGCTAAGATCATCTCCCTTAGGAACGATATTATGAATTTTAAACAACTTGATCATGAACATGTTGCACATTCTTGGGAGAGTATGAAATTGATGATGTAAGTTTCCGAACTAGAATTTCAATTTCCTATTTACTTTATTTGCAATCTTTTACTTTCCGTTCCATAAACCAAAAATACCAAAAATATTAATTTACCGTTTATCCATCTTTATCAGATCTCATGTTGCAAATAACCGTGAAGGGATTGACAACCCCTTTATCGCGTTGGGTGCAAGTTGGTGTTTGTTTGTGCAGGTATTCGGTGGCTTGCGTGTTGTCTCCTACTTGATTGATACCTTGGTTCTCAAAAGCTGAGGGAAATACTTACTCTAATTTGCTGCATCATCGTTTCCTCTTCAAGGGAAAACCCAATGCAAGCTCAAGAGGTAGCATGCTCCACCGCCGCGGGACAGAGCCGGATGTCAACGAGGAGGCATGTCTCCTCGCATGGGTGTACCGCCGCTCCCTCACGATGGTGGAGACGGATACTCGCCGGCTCTGACAGAAGAATGCCAAGGTGCTCCGGCTTGCTATTGAGTAGTCGGAGCGCGAGGGGAAGGAGGCAGCGAAGGAGAAAGCTCGTTTAGCAAGGTTGAAGCGAGAGTAGGACAGGGCGGTTGCTACGTCTTGAGCTTGCGTTGGTTTTCCCCGAAGAGGAGAGGATGATGCAGCAAAGTAGCGTAAGTATTTCCCTCAGTTTTTGAGAACCAAGGTATCAATCCAGTAGGAGGCCACACACAAGTCCCTCAGACTGCACAAAGCGATAGCTACTCGCAACCAACGCGATTAGGGGTTGTCAATCCCTTCACGGTCACTTTAGAGTGATATCTAATAGAGATGATAAATAATATTTTTGGTATTTTTGGTATAGAGATGCAAATTGACAAGTAAAAGGCAAAGTAAAAACAAAGCAAGTAATAAAGTGATGGAGATTGATATGATGAGAATAGACCCAGGGGCCATAGGTTTCACTAGTGGCTTCTCTCAAGAGCATAAGTATTCTACGGTGGGTGAACAAATTATTGTTGAGCAATTGACAGAATTGAGCATAGTTATGAGTATATCTAGGTATGATCATGTATATAGGCATCACGTCCGAGACAAGTAGACCGAAACGATTCTGCATCTACTACTATTACTCCACTCATCGACCGCTATCCAACATGCATCTAGTGTATTAAGTTAAAATCAGAGTAACGCCTTAAGCAAGATTACATGATGTAGAGGAATAAATTCATGCAATATGATAAATACCCCATCTTGTTATCCTCGATGGCAACAATACAATACGTGCCTTGCAACCCTTTCATCCTTTGGGTAAGGAGACCGCAAGATTGAACCCAAAGCTATGCACTTCTCCCGTTGCAAGAACTACCAATCTAGTTGGCCAAACCAAACGGATAATTCGAAGAGACTTGCAAAGATAACCAATCATACATAAAAGAATTCGGACAAGATTCAAATATTATTCATAGATAAACTGGATCATAAACCCACAATTCATCGGTCTCAACAAACACACCGCAAAAGTAAGATTACATCGAATAGATCTCCATGAGAGAGGGGGAGAACATTGTATTGAGATCAAAAAAGAGAGAACAAGCCATCTAGCTACTAGCTATGGACCCGAAGGTCTGAAGTAAACTACTCACACTTCATCGGAGAGGCTATGGTGATGATGTAGAAGCCCTCCGTGGTGGATGGCCCCTCCGGCGGAGCTCTAACAGGCCCCAAGATGGGATCTCGTGGATACAGGAAGTTGCGGCGGTGGAATTAGGTTTTGGCTCATGTTACGACTGCTTGGGGCAATGAGGGTATATATAGGAGGAAGGAGTACGTCGGTGGAGCAACAAGGGGCCCACGAGGCAGGGGGCGCGCCCTCGGGAGGGGGGGGGCGCCCCCCACTCGTGACCGCCTCTGTTACTTCTTGGCGTAGGGCCCAAGTCTCCTGCATCACGTTCGGTGAGAAAATCACGTTTCCGAAGGTTTCATTCCGTTTGGGATTCGTTTGATATTCTGTTTATTCGAAAAACTGAAATAGGCAAAAAAACAGCAATTCTGGGCTAGGCCTCCGGTTAATAGGTTAGTCCCAAAAATAATATAAAAGTGGAAAATAAAGCCCAATATAGTCTAAAACAGTAGATAAAAGTAGCATGGAGCAATAAAAAATTATAGATACGTTGGAGACGTATCAGGCATCCCCAAGCTTAATTCCTGCTCATCCTCGAGTAGGTAAACGATAAAAAGAGAATTTTTGATGCAGAGTGATACTTTGGCATAATTTCAATGTAAATCTTCTTAATCATGGTATGAATATTCAGATCCGAAAGATTCAAGACAAAAGTTCATATTGACATAAAAATAATAATACTTCAAGCATACTAACTAAGCAATTATGTCTTCTCAAAATAACATGGCCAAAGAAATTTATCCCGACAAAATCATATAGTCCTGCTATGCTCCATCTTCCCCACACAAAATATTTAAATCATGCACAACCCCGATGACAAGCCAAGCAATTTTTTCATACTTTAACATTTTCAAAACTTTTTCAATCTTCACGCAATACATGAGCGTGAGCCATGGATATAGCACTATATATGGAATAGAATGGTGGTTGTGGAGAAGACAAAAAGGGAGAAGATAGTCTCACATCAACTAGGCGTATCAACGGGCTATGGAGATGCCCATCTATAGATATCAATGTGAGTGAGTAGGGATTGCCATGCAACAGACGCACTAGAGCTATAAGTATATGAAAGCTCAACAAAAGAAACTAAGTGGGTGTGCATCCAACTCGATTGCTCACGAAGACCAAGGGCATTTGAGGAAGCCCATCATTGGAATATACAAGCCAAGTTCTATAATGAAAAATTCCCACTAGTATATGAAAGTGACAAAATGAGAGACTCTCTATCATGAAGATCTTGGTGCTACTTTGAAGCACAAGTGTGGTAAAAGGATAGTAACATTGTCCCTTCTCTCTTTTTCTCTCATTTTTTTATTTGGGCCTTTTCTTTTTTTTATGGCCTCTTTTTTTCATATTTCTTTTTTTATTATTTTTCGCTCGGAATCTCATCCCGACTTGTGGGGGAATCATAGTCTCCATCATCCTTTCCTCACTTGGGACAATGCTCTAATAATGATGATCATCACACTTTTATTTACTTACAACTCAACAATTACAACTCGATTCTTAGAACAAAATATGACTCTATATGTATGCCTCCGGCGGTGTACCGGGATATGCAATGATTCATGAGTGACATGTATGAAAGAATTATGAAGGGTGGCTTTGCCACAAATACGATGTCAACTACATGATCATGCTAGCAATATGACAATAATGGAGCATGTCATAATAAACGGAACGGTGAAAAGTTGCATGGCAATATATCTCGGAATGGCTATGGAAATGCCATGATAGGTATGGTGGCTGTTTTGAGGAAGATATATGGTAGGTGTATGATACTGGCGAAAAGTGCGCGGTATAAGAGAGGCTAGCAATGGTGGAAGGATGGGAAAAGTGCGTATAATCCATGGACTCAACATTAGTCATAAGGAACTCATATACTTATTGCAAAAATCTAGAAGTTATCAAAGCAAAGTATTACGCGCATGCTCCTAGGGGGGTAGATTGGTAGGAAAAGACCATCGCTCTTCCCCAACCGCCACTCATAAGGAAGACAATCAATAAATAAATCATGCTCCGAGTTCATCACATAACGGTTCACCATACGTGCATGCTACGGGAATCACAAACTTCAACACAAGTATTCTTTAAATTCACAACTACTCAACTAGCATGACTCTAATATCACCATCTTCATATCTCAAAACAATTATCAAGCATCAAACTTTTCTTAGTATTCAACGCACTCAAAAGAAAGTTTCACATATCTTGAATACCAAGTATATTAACATTAAGCAAATTACCATGCTATTAATGACTCTCAAAATAATCTAAGTGAAGCATGATAGATCAATAGTTTCTTTAAAACAAATCCACCACCGTGCTCTAACGGATCTAAGTGAAGCACTAGAGCAAAAATTATCACGCTCAAAAGATATAAGTGAAGCACTATGAGCAAAACTATCAAGCTCAAAAGATATAAGTGAAGCACATAGAGTATTCTATCAAATTCCAATTCATGCATGGCTCTCTCAAAAGGTGTGTACAACAAGGATGATTGTGGTAAACTAACAAGCAAAGACGCAAATAATACAAGACGCTCCAAGCAAAACACTTATCATGTGGTGAATAAAAATATAGCTCCAAGTAAATTACCGATGGAAGTAGACGAAAGAGGTGATGCCTTCCGGGGCATCCCCAAGCTTTTACTTTTTGGTGTCCTTGGATTATCCTGGGAGTGCCATGGGCATCCCCAAGCTTAGGCTCTTGCCACTCCTTGTTCCATAATCCGTCAAAAGAATTCACCCAAAACTTGAAAACTTCACAACACAAAACTGTGAGCTCCGTTAGAGAAAGAAAACAAAAGACTACTTTAAGGTACTGTAATGAACTCATTATTTATTTATATTGGTGTTAAACCTACTTTATTCCAAATTCTCTATGGATTATAAACTATTTTACTAGCCATAGATTCATCAAAATAAGCAAACAACACACGCAAAACAGAATCTGTCAAAAACAGAACAGTCTGTTGTAATTTGTAACTAACGCAAACTTCTGGAACTCAAAAAATTCTACCAAAATTAGAAGACCTAGAAAATTTGTTTATTGGTCAGCATCAATTGGAATCAGTATTTTATCACGTTCTGGTGATTTCTAATAATTCGGGCACTGAGCACAAAGTTTCTGGAAATTACAGCAAGATCAAATAACTATCATCCAAGAAGATCCAATAGGTCTAGCTTGGCACAAACACTAATTAAAACATAAAACCACATCTAAACAGAGGCTATATGGATTATTTATTCCTAAACAGAATTAAAAAGCAAAAAAATAAAAATAAAATTGGGTTGCCTCCCAACAAGAGCTATCGTTTAACGCCCCTAGCTAGGCATAAAAGCAAGGATAGATCTAGGTATTGCCATCTTTGGCAGGCAATCCATAAGTGGCTCTCATGATAGATTCATATGGTAATTTTATTTTATTTCTAGGAAAATGTTCCATTCCTTTCTTTAATGGAAATTGGAATCTAATATTTGCTTCCTTCATATAAATAATTGCACCAATCATTCTAAGGAAAGGTCTATCAAGAACAATAGGACATGAATGATTGCAATATATATCAAGAACGATAAAATCTACGGGCACATAATTCCTATTTGCAACAATAAGAACATCATTAATTCTTTCCATAGGCTTTCTAATAGTGGAATCCGCAAGATGCAAGTTTAGAGAGCAATCATCAAAGTCACGGAAATCTAGCAAATCACACAAAGTTTTGGGAATAGTGGAGACACTAGCACCCAAATCACACAAGGCATGAAATTCGTAATCTTTAATTTTAATTTTAATAGTAGGTTCCCACTCATCATAGAGCTTTCTAGGGATAGAGACTTTTAACTCAAGTTTTTCTTCATAAGATTGCATCAAGGCATCAACAATGTGTTCGGTAAAGGCCTTATTTTGACTATAAGCACGCGGAGAATTTAGCACGGATTGCAACAAGGAAATACAATCAATTAAAGAGCAATTTTCATAATTAAATTTCTTGAGATCCAATATAGTGGGTTTAGCAACATCTAGGTTTTTATTTCTTTCAATCCCACTTTTATCAATTTCATCATCAAGATCTAAAAACTCCGAATTCTTAGAACGCCTTCTAGGTAAAGGAAGATCATATTCAGTTTCATCAAGATTCATATTGCAAAACAAAGATTTAATGGGGGACACATCAATAAATTTTAGATCTTCATCTTGATTTTCATAGGAATTGGAAGAACACGCTTTAATAAAGGCATCTTTGGAAGCACGCATCCTAGCGGTGCTTTCTTTGCATTCATCAATGGAAATTCTCATAGCTTTGAGAGACTCACTGATATCATGCTTAGGAGGAATAGATCTAAGCTTTAAAGAATCAACCTCAAGAGAAATTCTATCAATGTTCCTAGCCAAATCATCAACTTTAAGCAATTTATCTTCAAGCAAAGCATTAAAATTCTTTTGTGAATTCATAAACTCTTTAACACTACTCTCAAATTCAGAGGGCATCTTATTAAAATTTCCATAAGAGTTGTTGTAGGAATTTCCATAATTATTAGAAGGATTACTAGGATAAGGCCTAGGATTAAAATTCCCTCTATAATGCCGTTGTTACCAAAATTATTCCTACCAACAAAATTCACATCCATAGATTCATTATTATTCTCAATCAAAGTAGACAAAGGCATATCATTAGGATCAGAAGAAACACTCTTAGTAGCACATAATTTCATAAGTTCATCCATCTTTCCACTCAAAACATTGATTTCTTCTATCGCATGCACTTTTTTATTAGTAGATATTTCAGTATACCATTGAGAATAATTAACCATAATATTATCTAGAAGTTTAGTAGCATCTCCTAGAGTGATTTCCATAAAAGTGCCTCCCGCGGCCGAATCTAAAAGATTTGTAGAAGCAAAATTCAATCCGGCATAAAAGTTTTGTATAATCATCCACAAGTTCAAACCATGAGTAGGACAATTACGTATCATTAATTTCATTCTCTCCCAAGCTTGTGCAACATGTTCGTGATCAAGTTGCTTAAAATTCATAATATCATTCCTAAGAGAGATAATCTTAGCGGGAGGAAAATACTTAGAGATAAAAGCATCTTTGCACTTGTTCCAAGAATCAATACTATTTTTATGCAAAGATGAAAACCACGCTTTAGCACGATCTCTAAGCGAAAAAAGAAATAGCTTCAACTTAACGACATCATTATCGACATCTTTTTTCTTTTGCATATCACATAAATAAACGAAGCTATTCAGATGAGTAGCGACATCTTCACTAGGAAGGCCGGCGAATTGATCTTTCATAACAAGATTCAACAATGCAGTATTGATTTCACAAGATTCAGTATTGGCAAGGGGAGAAATCGGAGAGCTAAGGAAATCATTATTATTGGTATTGGTGAAGTCACATAATTTGGTAGCATCTTGAGCCATCGCGACAAACAAGCAATCCAACACACGAGCAAACAAAAGGCAAGCGAAAAAAGGCAACGAGAAAAAGAGGAGGAGATTGGGAAAGAGAGGGCGAATAAAACGGCAAGGGTGAAGTGGGGGAGAGGAAAACGAGAGGCAAATGGCAAATAATGTAATGCGAGAGATAGGGATTGTGATGGATACTTGGTATGTTGACTTTTGCGTAGACTCACAAGCAACGGTACCAGAAATCCTTCTTGCTACGTCTTGAGCTTGTGTTAGTTTTCCCCGAAGAGGAGAGGATGATGCAGCAAAGTAGCGTAAGTATTTCCCTTAGTTTTTGAGAACCAAGGTATCAATCCAGTAGGAGGCCACGCACAAGTCCCTCGTACCTGCACAAAACGATAGCTACTCGCAACCAACGCGATCAGGGGTTGTCAATCCCTTCACGGTCATTTACGAGAGTGAGATCTAATAGTGATGATAAATAATATTTTTGGTATTTTTGGTACAGAGATGCAAAGTGAAAAGTAAAAGGCAAAGTAAAAACAAAGAAAGTATTAAAGTGATGGAGATTGATATGATGAGAATAGACCCGGGGCCATATGTTTCACTAGTGGCTTCTCTCAAGAGCATAAGTATTCTACGGTGGGTGAACAAATTACTGTTGAGCAATTGACAGAATTGAGCATAGTTATGAGTATATCTAGGTATGATCATGTAGATAGGCATCACGTCCGAGACAAGTAGACCGAAACGATTCTGCATCTACTACTATTACTCCACTCATCGACCACTATCCAAAGCATGCATCTAGAGTATTAAGTTAAAACAGAGTAACGCCTTAAGCAAGATGACATGATGTAGAGGAATAAATTCATGCAATATGATAAATACCCCATCTTGTTATCCTCGATGGCAACAATACAATACATGCCTTGCAACCCTTTACATCCTTTGGGTAAGGACACCGCAAGATTGAACCCAAAGCTATGCACTTCTCCCGTTGCAAGAACTACCGATCTAGTTGGCCAAACCAAACGGATAATTCGAAGAGACTTGCAAAGATAACCAATCATACATAAAAGAATTCAGAGAAGATTAAAATATTATTCATTGATAAGCTGGATCATAAACCCATAATTCATCAGTCTCAACAAACACACCACAAAAAGAAGATTACATCGAATAGATCTCCACGAGAGAGGGGGAGAACATAGTATTGAGATCCAAAAATAGAGAAGAAGCCATCTAGCTACTAGCTATATATGGACCCGAAGGTCTGAAGTAAACTACTCACACTTCATCGGAGAGGATATGGTGATGATGTAGAAGCCCTCCGTGGTGGAAGCCCCCCTCCGGCAGAGCTCCAGAACAGGCCCCAAGATGGGATCTCGTGGATACAGGAAGTTGCGGCAGTGGAATTAGGTTTTTGGCTCCTGTTCTGATCGTTTGGGGGTACGTAGGTATATATAGGAGGAAGGAGTACGTCGGTGGAGCAACAGGGGGCCCATGAGGCAGGGGGGCACGCCCTAAGGGGGGTGCCCCCCACCGTCGTGACCGCCTCTGTTACTTCTTGGCGTAGGGTCCAAGTCTCCTGGATCACGTTCGGTGAGAAAATCACGTTTCCGAAGGTTTCATTCCGTTTGGACTCCGTTTGATATTCTGTTTCTTCGAAACACTGAAATAGGCAAAAACAACAATTATGGGCTGGGCCTCCGGTTAATAGGTTAGTCCCAAAAATAATATAAAAGTGGAAAATAAAGCCCAATATAGTCCAAAACAGTAGATAAAGTAGAATGGAGCAATCAAAAATTATAGATACGTTGGAGACGTATCAGCGGTCCGCCGGATGAAGGGGCTCATCGTCCTCTCTGGCTCCGACACCGCCGATGGCGATAGCTGCACCTCCTTGTTCGATGACCAAGACCCTCCACGAGCCGCGCACGCCTACAGCTGCGCCGGCGTCCGGAAAACCCGGACGAGGAAGTGGTGATTCCACCCCTCTCCTCCTCAATCTTTATATCACTTTTAGTTGTAGAAGTTTATGAATTTTTCCGGGGATGAACTATGATCTTTTGGATGTGGTGAAGTATGTTAATGTCTGTTCGCAACTGATCATGTGTTCCTTTGCAGCCATTTTTGTTGTCCGTCGTTTGGTCACGTAGGGTAGATCAATGTTTGTAGGTGTAGTATAGATATAAGGCGCCGGATATGAGATACGCGGATGTAGAGTGAGGGGTGCCCGGTTAGTGCTCATGACGCCTCGGGCTCATCCGCGGGCGATTGAGGGGCCGGATTTTCCAACTCCGACTATAGATGCTCTTACTTGGTTATATGAAGTTGGGACTTGGGGTAATTATTATCTTTAGATCTTTCTCGGCATTGGCAAATAGAACTTTTTTTTAATGAACAGTAGCGAGCGCTATGTTTCATTCATTAAGAAGAAGACCGGCAGAGCCGAGAAATTACAAGTGTAAGCGTGATGAGATGAACAAGTCACACCGGAAAGAAAGAAAGTAACATAATGGCATCTCCAAGGCAGACCCGCAAACTTTCTCCCACCTCTATACGTAGGCAGGGGGACTAATCCGCGGACATGGATGCGGGAGCTGGCCATCCAACTATGCCCGCATACATCTAGCCTCCCTAATATTTTTTAAAGTCATCATGTTCAAATAGCCGCATACATAGGTTAGACACGTTCAAATAGCCACATGTAGCAGTAGTTCAAACTTAAAAAAGTTTGAATATCCGTGCATCTTTTGCTTAAATTTTTCTAAAACTGAACTACGTTGCTAATCGCGAAGTTATTAGTATGTTTTTCAATAGAAAATCCCAAGGATTGTGTGCTTCATATGATGTTTCGTAAAGGTCGCCTTGATGTTTTGAATATACGGCCAGGTCATCCTACGAATCACTCCTGTTAATACCGGATTTGTAAAACCGATGAAGAAAGACAATCAAAGATTGCAAAAAATGTATGGTCAATCATAGGCAGCTACTTGGAAGCAACATTGTGCGAAGGGCAAGAATTGGAGACAGGATAATCTCCATTCTCCATAATGGTGAGTCAGGGCATATATTGTTTTATGCTATTCTACCTAAGAGAAGGTAGTAGTTCCTATGAGAGAGAAGTAGGTCCTAGATACAATGTGTTATTATGTGGTACACTGTGTTAGAGTTGATGATGATGAGAAGGGGTTGTGATTATGACTAGTGACCAAATTGCTATATGATGTCTCATTGATGAAAATGATGATCATGAGGAGGTGTTATATGACAATGATGTATTATGATGATAAGTTATTAATGATATGATGATGATGATGATGATGATATTGATTATATCATTGGGTGAAAGAACGTGGATTAGTTTCGGTAGATGTCTATCCACTTGAAACTAGTCCACGGTTCTTTCACCCAAAGGATGTAATAACTCATTATGATGTAAAACAATCTCTAAATTGCTATTGTACGAAAACTTGTATAAAGGTGTATGAATACAACATGAAATAAAAAGAAATAGAATACGGAATAATAGTAGTAGCGCGGGCTGCGAGAAGCGCTACTAGTATTTACCAGTAGCGCCCTTTCTAGGAAGAGCTACTACTAAGTGGATATAGCAATAGCACGGGTAAACATACGCTACTGCTAACCTTTAGTTGTAGCGTCGTAGCAGTAGCGTTGTCACCCGTGCTACTGGTAGGCCAAAAACCCGTGCTACTGCTAGGCTTTTCCCTAGTAGTGTAGGATCACCCATGTTCTCGAATTCTAGAGCTGCGACAAACATCCCCACCCTCATCCTCGACAATCATGTTGTGCATGATCACACAACATGTCATCACCTTCGACAAGGTCTTCGGATCTAATTGTTTAGCAAGTCCATGAACAATTGCAAAACGGGCCTACAGAACTGCAAATGCCCTCTCCATATCCTTTCTAGCTGTTTCTTGTCTTTGGGTAAAGTGAGACTTTTTCGGGCCAACTAGGTTAGAAATGGTGCTGATAAAGGTATCCTATGAAGGATAGATATCGTCAACCCGATAGTAGCCCATGTTGTACTCATGTCCATTGACAGTTAGTGGCAAGGAGGAGCTTTTCCTTCAGTCAGCCTCGCAAACAATGGTGATCGCTGTAGCACATTGATGTCATTGTGAGACCCGGACATGCCAAAGAAAGCGTACCAAATCCAAAGATCATGTGATGCAAAAGTTTCAATAATGATGGTGGGCTTCTTAACATGACCTTGATATTGCCCTTATAAAGCCTTCACGTAGTTCTTCCATTTCCAATGCATGCAGTTAATATATCTAAGAAAACCTAGCCTCTCAGGGTCTGCCATAGTTGGTTCTCTCAGAACTGAGATCCAAACACCTCGACCATGGCGATTAGAACCTGACCATGACATCTACGCATGTGCTCTCGGACATCCGCAGTACTGGCCCCTCGATACGTCCATTTTGCATCATGCTTTTATATCGATATTTATCGCATTATGGGATGTTATTTCACGTTATGTCACAATACTTATGGCTATTCTCTCTTATTTTACAAGGTTTACATGAAGAGGAGAATGCCGCAGCTGGAATTCGGGCCGGAAAAGGAGCAAATATTGGAGACCTATTCTCATGCAACTCCAACAGTCCTGAAACTCCACGGAATGTCTTAGAATAAATAAATAAAAATCGTCGCCAAAGATGAAGGCCAGGGGGCCCACACCCTGCTCACGAGGGTGGGGGCGCGCCCCCCCTGGGGCGTGCCCCCCTACCTCGTGGGCCCCCTGTTGACTCTCCGATGCCCATCATCTCATATATGAAGTCTTTCAATGAGAAAAAAATCAGAGACAACCTTTCATGACGAGACTCCGCCGCCATGAGGCGGAACCTTGGCGTGACCAATCTAGGGCTCCAGCGGAGCTGTTCTGCAAGGGGACATTTCCCTCCGGGAGGGGGAAATCATCGTCGTCATCATCACCAACGCTCCTCTCATCGGGAGAGGGCAATCTCCATCAACATCTTCACCAGCACCATCTCATCTCCAAACCCTAGTTCATCTCTTGTATCCAATTCTTGTCTCCAAGTCCGGGATTGGTGCTAGTAGGTTGCTAGTAGTGTTGATTACTCCTTGTAGTTGATGCTAGTTGGTTTACTTGGTGGAAGATCATATGTTCAGATCCTTTATGCATATTATTACCCCTCTGATTATGAACATCAATATGCTCTGTGAGTAGTTACGTTTGTTCCTGAGGACACGTTAGAAGTCTTGCTATTAGTAGTCATGTGAATTTGGTATTCGTTCGATATTTTGATGAGATGTATGTTGTCTAACCTCTAGTGGTGTTATGTGAACGTCGACTACATAACACTTCACCATTATTTGGGCCTAGAGGAAGGCATTGGGAAGTAATAAGTAGATGATGGGTTGCTAGAGTGATGTAAGCTTAAAACCTAGTTTATGCGTTGCTTCGTAAGGGGCTGATTTGGATCCATATGTTTCATGATATGGTTAGGTTTACCTTAATACTTTTGTTGTAGTTGCGGATGCTTGCAATAGAGGTTAATCATAAGTGGGATGCTTGTTCAAGTAAGAACATCACCCAAGCACCGGTCCACCCACATATCAAATTATCAAAGTACCAAACGGGAATCATATGAACGTGATGAAAACTAGCTTGACGTTATTCCCGTGTGTCCTCGGGAGCGCTTTTCCTATTATAAGAGTTTGTTCCAGTAGGAGGCCACGCACAAGTCCCTCGTACCTGCACAAAACGATAGCTACTCGCAACCAACGCGATCAGGGGTTGTCAATCCCTTCACGGTCATTTACGAGAGTGAGATCTAATAGTGATGATAAATAATATTTTTGGTATTTTTGGTACAGAGATGCAAAGTGAAAAGTAAAAGGCAAAGTAAAAACAAAGAAAGTATTAAAGTGATGGAGATTGATATGATGAGAATAGACCCGGGGCCATATGTTTCACTAGTGGCTTCTCTCAAGAGCATAAGTATTCTACTTGGGTGAACAAATTACTGTTGAGCAATTGATAGAATTGAGCATAGTTATGAGTATATCTAGGTATGATCATGTATATAGGCATCACGTCCGAGACAAGTAGACCGAAACGATTCTGCATCTACTACTATTACTCCACTCATCGACCACTATCCAGCATGCATCTAGAGTATTAAGTTAAAAACAGAGTAACGCCTTAAGCAAGATGACATGATGTAGAGGAATAAATTCATGCAATATGATAAATACCCCATCTTGTTATCCTCGATGGCAACAATACAATACATGCCTTGCAACCCTTTCTGTCACTGGGTAAGGACACCGCAAGATTGAAACCAAAGCTATGCACTTCTCCCGTTGCAAGAACTACCGATCTAGTTGGCCAAACCAAACGGATAATTCGAAGAGACTTGCAAAGATAACCAATCATACATAAAAGAATTCAGAGAAGATTAAAATATTATTCATTGATAAGCTGGATCATAAACCCATAATTCATCAGTCTCAACAAACACACCACAAAAAGAAGATTACATCGAATAGATCTCCACGAGAGAGGGGGAGAACATAGTATTGAGATCCAAAAATAGAGAAGAAGCCATCTAGCTACTAGCTATATATGGACCCAAGGTCCAAGTAAACTACTCACACTTCATCGGAGAGGATATGGTGATGATGTAGAAGCCCTCCGTGGTGGAAGCCCCCCTCCGTGAGCTCGAGCAACAGGCCCCAAGATGGGATCTCGTGGATACAGGGAAGTTGCGGCAGTGGAATTAGGTTTTGGCTCCTGTTCGATCGTTTGAAGTGCGTAGGTATATATAGGAGGAAGGAGTACGTCGGTGGAGCAACAGGGGCCCATGAGGCAGGGGGCACGCCCTAAGGGGTGCCCCCACCGTCGTGTGACCGCCTGTTACTTCTTGGCGTGGGGTCCAAGTCTCCGGATCACGTTCGGTGAGAAAATCACGCTCGAAGGTTTCATTCCGTTCGGACTCCGTTTGATATTCTGTTTCTTCGAAACAGTGGAATAGGCAAAAAAAGCAATTCTGGGCTGGGCCTCCGGTTAATAGGTTAGTCCCAAAAATAATATAAAAGTGGAAAATAAAGCCCAATATAGTCCAAAAAAATAGATAAAGTAGCATGGAGCAATAAAAAATTATAGATACGTTGGAGACGTATCGGGATCCGCCGGATGAAGGGGCTCATCGTCCTCTCTGGCTCCGACACCGCCGATGGCGATAGCTGCACCTCCTTGTTCGATGACCAAGACCCTCCACGAGCCGCGCACGCCTACAGCTGCGCCGGCGTCCGGAAGGCCCGACGAGGAAGTGGTGATTCCACCCCTCTCCTCCTCAATCTTTATATCACTTTTAGTTGTAGAAGTTTATGAATTTTTCCGGGGATGAACTATGATCTTTTGGATGTGGTGAAGTATGTTAATGTCCGTTACTAATCGATCATGTGTTCCTTTGCAGCCATTTTTGTTGTCCGTCGTTTGGTCACGTAGGGTAGATCAATGTTTGTAGGTGTAGTATAGATATAAGGCGCCGGATATGAGATACGTGGATGTAGAGTGAGGGGTGCCCGGTTAGTGCCCGCGGACGCGCCCGGGCTCATCCGCGGGCGATTGAGGGGCCGGATTTTCCAACTCCGACTATAGATGCTCTTACTTGGTTATATGAAGTTGGGACTTGGGGTAATTATTATCTTTAGATCTTTCTCAGCATTGGCAAATAGAACTTTTTATTAATGAACAGTAGCGAGCGCTATGTTTCATTCATTAAGAAGAAGACCGGCAGAGCCGAGAAATTACAAGTGTAAGCGTGATGAGATGAACAAGTCACACCGGAAAGAAAGAAAGTAACATAATGGCATCTCCAAGGCAGACCATAAACTTTCTCCCACCTCTATACGTGAGGCGGGGGACTAATCCATGGACATGGATGCGGGAGCTGGCCATCCAACTATGCCCGCATACATCTAGCCTCCCTAATATTTTTTAAAGTCATCATGTTCAAATAGCCGCATACATAGGTTAGACACGTTCAAATAGCCACATGTAGCAGTAGTTCAAACTTAAAAAAGTTTGAATATCCGTGCATCTTTTGCTTAAATTTTTCTAAAACTGAACTACATTGCTAACTGCGAAGTTATTAGTATGTTTTTCAATAGAAAATCCCGAAGGATTGTGTGCTTCATATGATGTTTCAGAAAGGTCGCCTTGATGTTTTGAATATACGGCCAGGTCATCCTACGAATCACTCCTGTTAATACCGGATTTGTAAAACCGATGGAGAAAGACAATCAAAGATTGCAAAAAATGTATGGTCAATCATAGGCAGCTACTTGGAAGCAACATTGTGCGAAGGGCAAGAATTGGAGACAGGATAATCTCCATTTTCCATAATGGTGAGTCAGGGCATATATTGTTTTATGCTATTCTACCTAAGAGAAGGTAGTAGTTCCTATGAGAGAGAAGTAGGTCCTAGATACAATGTGTTAGTATGTGGTACACTGTGTTAGAGTTGATGATGATGAGAAGGGGTTGTGATTATGACTAGTGACCAAATTGCTATATGATGTCTCATTGATGAAAATGATGATCATGAGGAGGTGTTATATGACAATGATGTATTATGATGATAAGTTATTAATGATATGATGATGATGATGATGATGATATTGATTATATCATTGGGTGAAAGAACCGTGGATT
Organism: Aegilops bicornis; assembly: GCA_021605145.1. NCBI lineage: Eukaryota > Viridiplantae > Streptophyta > Magnoliopsida > Poales > Poaceae > Aegilops > Aegilops bicornis. Next base: position 753,455,874 of record CM038673.1, on the reverse strand, counting down.
AGTTTCCAGTAGATGTCTATCCACTTGAAACTAGTCCACGGTTCTTTCACCCAGTGATGTAATAACTCATTATGATGTAAAAACAATCTCTAAATTGCTATTGTACGAAAACTTGTATAAAGGTGTATGAATACAACATGAAATAAAAAAGAAATAGAATACGGAATAATAGTAGTAGCGCGGGCTGCGAGAAGCGCTACTAGTATTTACCAGTAGCGCCCTTTCTAGGAAGAGCTACTACTAAGTGGATATAGCAATAGCACGGGTAAACATACGCTACTGCTAACCTTTAGTTGTAGCGTCAGAGCAGTAGCGTTGTCACCCGTACTCTTGGTAGGCCAAAAACCCGCATGCATCGCTAGGCTTTTCCCTAGTAGTGTAGGATCACCCATGTTCTCGAATTCTAGAGCTGCGACAAACATCCCCACCCTCATCCTCGACAATCATGTTGTGCATGATCACACAACATGTCATCACCTTCGACAAGGTCTTCGGATCTAATTGTTTAGCAAGTCCACGAACAATTGCAAAACGGGCCTACAGAACTGCAAATGCCCTCTCCATATCCTTTCTAGCTGTTTCTTGTCTTTGGGTAAAGTGAGACTTTTTCGGGCCAACTAGGTTAGAAATGGTGCTGAAAAAGGTATCATATGAAGGATAGATATCACAACCCGATAGTAGCCCATGTTGTACTCATGTCCATTGTGAGTTAGTGGCAAGGAGGAGCTTTTCCTTCAGTCAGCCTCGCAAACAATGGTGATCGCTGTAGCACATTGATGTCATTGTGAGACCCGGACATGCCAAAGAAAGCGTACCAAACCCAAAGATCATGTGATGCAACAGTTTCAATAATGATGGTGGGCTTCTTAACATGACCTTGATATTGCCCTTATAAAGCCTTCACGTAGTTCTTCCATTTCCAATGCATGCAGTTAATATATCTAAGAAAACCTAGCCTCTCAGGGTCTGCCATAGTTGGTTCTCTCAGGAACTGAGATCCAAACACCTCGACCATGGCAGTTGCGAACCTGACCATGACATCTACGCATGTGCTCTCAGACATCCGCAGGTACTCGTCCCTGATACGTCCATTTTGCATCATGCTTTTATATCGATATTTATCGCATTATGGGATGTTATTTCACGTTATGTCACAATACTTATGGCTATTCTCTCTTATTTTACAAGGTTTACATGAAGAGGGAGAATGCCGACAGCTGGAATCTGGGCTAGAAAAGGAGGAAATATTGGAGACCTATTCTGTGCAACTCCAAAAGTCCTGAAACTCCACGGAATGTCTTAAAATAAATAAATAAAAATCGTCGCCAAAGATGAAGGCCAGGGGGCCCACACCCTGCTCACGAGGGTGGGGGCGCGCCCCCCCTGGGGCGTGCCCCCCTACCTCGTGGGCCCCCTGTTGACTCTCCGATGCCCATCTTCTCATATATGAAGTCTTTCAATGAGAAAAAAATCAGAGACAACCTTTCGTGACGAGACTCCGCCGCCACGAGGCGGAACCTTGGCGTGACCAATCTAGGGCTCCAGCGGAGCTGTTCTGCAAGGGGACATTTCCCTCCGGGAGGGGGAAATCATCGTCGTCATCATCACCAACGATCCTCTCATCGGGAGAGGGCAATCTCCATCAACATCTTCACCAGCACCATCTCATCTCCAAACCCTAGTTCATCTCTTGTATCCAATTCTTGTCTCCAAGTCCGGGATTGGTGCTAGTAGGTTGCTAGTAGTGTTGATTACTCCTTGTAGTTGATGCTAGTTGGTTTACTTGGTGGAAGATCATATGTTCAGATCCTTTATGCATATTATTACCCCTCTGATTGTGAACATCAATATGCTTTGTGAGTAGTTACGTTTGTTCCTGAGGACACGGGAGAAGTCTTGCTATTAGTAGTCATGTGAATTTGGTATTCGTTCGATATTTTGATGAGATGTATGTTGTCTAACCTCTAGTGGTGTTATGTGAACGTCGACTACATAACACTTCACCATTATTTGGGCCTAGAGGAAGGCATTGGGAAGTAATAAGTAGATGATGGGTTGCTAGAGTGATGTAAGCTTAAACCCTAGTTTATGCGTTGCTTCGTAAGGGCTGATTTGGATCCATATGTTTCATGATATGGTTAGGTTTACCTTAATACTTTTGCTGTAGTTGCGGATGCTTGCAATAGAGGTTAATCATAAGTGGGATGCTTGTTCAAGTAAGAACATCACCCAAGCACCGGTCCACCCACATATCAAATTATCAAAGTACCAAACGGGAATCATATGAACGTGATGAAAACTAGCTTGACGTTATTCCCGTGTGTCCTCGGGAGCGCTTTTCCTATTATAAGAGTTTGTTCCGGCTTGTCCTTTGCTACAAAAAGGGATTGGTCCACCTTGCTGCACCTTATTTACTTTTGTTACTTGTTGCTCGTTACAATTTACCTTATCACAAAACTATCTGTTACCACTTATTTCAAGATTTCTGCAGAGAATACCTTGCTGAAAACTGCTTATCATTTCCTTCTGCTCCTCGTTGGGTTCGACACTCTTACTTAACGAAAGGACTACGATAGATCCCCTATACTTGTGGGTCATCAAGACTCTTTTCTGGCGCCGTTGCCGGGGAGTGTAGCGCCTTTGGTAAGTGGAATTTGGTAAGGAAAAATTTATAGTGTGCTGAAATTTTTTGTCACTTGTTACTATGGAAAGTAATTCTCTCAGGGGCTTGTTCGGGGTATCTTCACCCCGTCCAGTAGAGCAAAGAGTTTCTCCTCAACCTACTGAACCTATTGAAAATGAAACTCCTTTTGAAATTCCTTCGGTATGATGGAAAACTGCGGCTAATACTTTTACAGGAGATGGAACAAAGCATCCCGATGAACATCTACTCTATGTGGATGAAGTTTGTGGATTATTTAAGCTTGCAGGTATACCCGATGATGTTGTTAAGAAGAAGGTCTTCCCTTTATCTTTGAAGGAAGACGCATTGACATGGTATAGGCTATGTGATGGTACGGGTCATGGAACTACAAAAGATTGAAATTGGAATTTCGTCAAAAGTATTACCCTATGCATCTTGTTCATCGTGATCGCAATTATATACATAATTTTTGGCGTCGTGAAGGAGAAAGCATCGCTCAAGCTTGGGGGAGGCTTAAATCAATGTTATATTCATGCCCCAATCATGAGTTCTCAAAAGTGACAATTCTTCAGAATTTTTATGCTCGGCTTTCTGATAACAATCGCACCATGCTCGATACCTCTTGTGCTGGCTCTTTTATGATGAAGACTATTGAATTCAAACGGAATTTATTGGATAGAATTAAACGCAACTCTGAAGATTGGGACCTCGACGAAGGTAAGGAGTCAGTATGACACCTAAGTTTGATTGTGTTAAATCTTTTATGGATACCGATATTTTCCGTAAGTTTAGCACTAAATATGGACTTGACTCTGAGATAGTAGCTTCTTTCTGTGAATCTTTTGCTACTTATGTTGATCTCCCTAAAGAGAAGTGGTTTAAATATCACCCTCCCATAAAAGTAAAAGTAGCTGCACCTATTAAAGTTGAAGAAAAGACTGTCACTTATAATAATCCTATTGTTCCTACTTCTTATGTTGAGAAACCACCTTTCCCTATTAGAGTAAAGGATCATGCTAAAGCTTCAACTGTTGTTCATAAAAGCAATAACAGAACTTATACACCTCCTGAGCAAGTTAAAGTAGAACCTAATATTTCTATTGTTAAAGATCTCTTGTCTGATAATGTTGATGGGCATCTTATTCAATTCTGTGGTGAAACTGCTAGAATTGCTAAACTGTGTGCCAAAGATAAACATAGACCTGTGGTAGGCGTGCCTGTTATTTCTGTTAAAATAGGAGATCATTGTTATCATGGCTTATGTGATATGGGTGCTAGTGCTAGTGTTATACCTATTACCTTGTATGAAGAAATTAAGCATGGAATTGCACCCGCTGAGATAGAAGATATTGATGTTACAATTAAACTTGCCAACAGAGATACCATATCGCCAGTGGGAATTGTTAGAGATGTTGAAGTCTTGTGTGGGAAAACTAAATATCCTGCTGATTTTCTTGTTCTTTGTTCTCCACAAGATAGCTTATGTCCCATTATATTTGGTAGACCCTTCTTGAACACTGTTAATGCTAGGATAGATTGCGAAAAGAATGTTGTTACTATTGGCTTGGATGATATGGTTCATGAGTTTAATTTCTCTAAATTTAGTAAATAACATCGTGAGGAAGAATTGCCTAGTAAGGATGAAATTATTGGTCTTGCTTCTATTGCCGTACCTCCTAGTGATCCTTTGGTACACTATTTGCTAGACCATGAAAATAAGATGTTCATGAATGAAAGAAGGGAAATAGATGAAGTATTCTTTAAACAGGAACCTATTCTGCAACATAATTTGCCTGTTGAAATCTTAGGGGATCCTCCTCCACCCAAGGGTGATCCCGTGTTTGAGCTTAAACCGTTGCCTGATAATCTAAAATATGCTTATCTTGATGAAAAGAAAATATATCCTATTATTGTTAGTGCTAACCTTTCAGAGCATGAAGAAGAAAAATGATTGAAAACTCTCAAAAAGCACCGTGCCGCTATTGGATATACTCTTGATGATCTTAAGGGCATTAGTCCCACTCTATGTCAGCATAAAATAAATTTGGAAGCGGATGCGAAACCAGTTCGTGATCCTCAACAACGTTTGAATCCTAAAATGAAAGAAGTGGTAAGAAAATAAATACTCAAGCTTCTGGAGGCAGGTATAATTTATCTAGATTCTGTTGATAGTCAGTGGGTAAGTCCTGTCCATTGTGTCCCTAAGAAGGGAGGTATTACTGTTGTCCCTAATGATAAAGATGAATTGATTCCGCAAAGATTTATCACAGGTTATAGGATGGTAATTGATTTACGCAAATTAAATAAAGCTACTAAGAAAGATCATTACCCCTTACCTTTTATTGATCAAATGCTAGAAAGATTATGCAAACATACACATTATTGCTTTCTAGATGGTTTTTCTGGTTTTTCTCAAATACCTGTGTCGGCTAAAGATCAATCAAAGACTACTTTTAGATGCCCTTTTGGTACTTTTGCTTATAGACGTATGCCTTTTGGTTTATGTAATGCACCTGCTACCTTTCAAAGATGCATGATGGCTATATTCTCTGATTTTTGTGAAAAGATTTGTGAGGTTTTCATGGATGACTTTTCCGTCTATGGATCCTCTTTTGATGATTGCTTGAGCAATCTTGATCGAGTTTTGCAGAGAAATGAGGAAACTAATCTTGTCTTGAATTGGGAAAAGTGCCATTTTATGGTTAATGAAGGTATTGTCTTGGGGCACAAAGTTTCTGAAAGAGGTATTGAAGTTGATAAAGCCAAGTTTGATGCTATTGAAAAGATGCCATGTCCCAAGGACATCAAAGGTATAAGAAGTTTCCTTGGTCACGCCAGGTTTTATAGGAGGTTCACTAAGGACTTCTCAAAAATATCTCGGCCTCTAACTAATTTATTACAAAAAGATGTACCATTTGTCTTTGATGATGATTGTGTAGAAGCATTTGAAATACTTAAGAAAGCATTAGTCTCTGCACCTGTTGTTCAGCCACCGATTGGAATTTACCCTTTGAAATTATGTGTGATGCCGATTGATTATCTTTGTAGGTGCTGTTCTAGGGCAAAGAGTTGATAAGAAGTTAAATGTTATCCATTATTCTAGTAAGACTCTAGACAATGCTCAAAGAAATTATGCTACTGCCGAAAAGGAACTTTTAGTAGTTGTGTTTGCTTGCCATAAATTCAGACCTTATATTGTTGATTCTAAAGTAACTATTCACACCGATCATGCTGCTATTAAATATCTTATGGAAAAGAAAGATGCTAAACCTAGACTTATTAGATGTGTTCTCTTGCTGCAAGAATTTGATTTGCATATTGTTGATAGAAAAGGAGCTGAGAACCCCGTTGCATACAGCTTATCTAGGTTAGAGAATGTTCTTGATGACCCACTACCTATTGATGATAGCTTTCACGATGAACAATTAAATGTCATAAGCACTTCTCGTAGCACTCCATGGTATGCTGATTATGCTAATTATATTTTTGCTAAATTTATACCACCTAGCTTCACATACCAACAAAAGAAAAGTTCTTTTATGATTTGCGACATTACTTTTGGGATGATCCACATCTTTATAAATAAGGAGTAGATGGTGTTATTAGACGTTGTGTACCTGAGCATGAACAGAATGCAGATCCTCACGCAAGTGTCACTCCAAGCTTATGGAGGACACCACGCTGGAGATAGAACTGCACATAAGGTATTGCAATCTGGTTTTATTGGCCTACTCTCTTCAAGGATGCCCGTAAGTTTGTTTTGTCTTGTGATGAATGTTAAAGAATTGGTAATATTAGTAGACGTCAAGAAATGCCTATGAATTATTCACTTGTTATTGAACCATTTGATGTCTGGGGCTTTGATTATATGGGACCTTTTCCTGCCTCCAATGGATATACACATATTTTAGTTGCTGTTGATTACGTTCATTTAAGTTGGTAGAATCTATTCCAACTAGTAGTGCTGATCATAACACTTCTTTTAATATGCTTAAGGATGTTTTTTTTGCGAGGTTTGGAGTCCCTAGATATTTAATGACTGATGGTGGTTCACACTTTATTCATGGTGATTTCCGTAAAATGCTTGCTAAATATGACGTTAATCATAGAATTGCATCTCCTTATCGCCCGCAGTCTAGTGGTCAAGTAGAATTGAGTAATAGAGAGCTCAAATTAATTTTGCAAAAGACTGTTAATAGGTCTAGAAAGAATTGGTCCAAGAAACTTGATGATGAATTATGGGCCTATAGAACTGCATATAAGAATCCTATGGGTATGTCTCCGTATAAAATGGTTTATGGAAAAGCATGTCACTTGCCTCTCGAACTACACTAGTAGAAAACAGGGCTTTCGTCCAGGCCAGTTTAGCCCATTAGTCCCGGTTCAATCCAGAACCGGGACCAATGGAGCTATTTGCCCAGTTCAGGAGCCTGGGGGCCGGGCCACGTGGGCCATTGGTCCCGGTTCGTCCGGACCTTTTGGTCCCGGTTGGTTGACTTAACCAGGACCAATGGGCCTGGCCCCTGGCCCACCACTATTGGCCCGGGTTGGTGGCATTAACCAGCACCACCGGCTTCCATTATGGCCCGGTTCATCCCACCAACCGGGGCTAATGGTGCTTCCTATATATAGCCCCTCACAAGAGCAGAGCACACCGCCTGTTTTTTTTCCGCCGAGGGGAGAGGGCTTGGTGGTGCTCTAGCTCACCTCCTATGCACACAAGGTGTTCGATGGAATGCCCGAGCCACACTACTTAAGGTTTCTCCTCTCCAAGCTCGACCGCCAAGCTCCATTTTCCTCAATATTTATCTAGGTTTAGCGGTCCGTCACGCCTGCCCCCGTCTTCATCGCCGCCGATCACCCGCCTATCTCATCACCGGCACCACCGTGGTGAGCCTCTTGTTCTTATCTTCTTTCTGAAAGGAAAAATATTATTACTTGTTTGTTTAGATAGATACTTGTATTATTTTCTTACTTTTATTATTGCATCTTATATAGTGCGATGGTTTTGGTATCCGCCCCGTCGGCCCTAAATCACTGTCTATGATTCGGATGTGGTATATATTATCTTTTCATAACTATTAGTTCATTTATTGTTTATGAAAATTATGTCGACCAACGTGACATAGATTTTATTTATCTAGGAGGTTGTTGAACCAGAAATTCCAACCGACCCTATTGTCGAGAGGTTAAATTTAGTTGAAGAAGAAAACAATTTCTTGAAGGAAAAAATAAAATAACTTGAGGAGGAGAAGATGATATTGGAGTTTCATGTTGCGGATGTCGTCGATGATCACAAGATCAAGATGGATGCAATGTGCTTGAAGATGAGAAAGATTAGAAAATATGCCATTCATATCGAGGCTTGGTATCATTATTCCGTTGGATCAGTTGTTACCTTGGTTGCGATTATGATCGTATTTGTTTTCGCATTGAAATGTTTTACATAGTTTCAATGTATGGTTTAATTAATTTAGATGCTCTGCAGAGCTTTATGTTGTTAGATGAGAACTATGTATGTACTTTGGTTTTTATGTGATGATGAACTTCTATTAATTTGGTCACTTAATTATCTATTCATGATGTTCGGTAATGATTTTTGACACACTTAATTATATATAATGCACGCAGATGAACCGGCAATGGATGTACGGTGATGCACACACCTCCGAGTACATTAAGGGCGTGCATGATTTTCTCAAGTGGCTGAGGCAAACAAGCGAGAATGGTTTTATGTGTTGTCCATGCCCTATATGTAGGAATACGAAGTCTTACTCGACCGGAAAATCCTTCACACCCACCTGCTTTACAAGGGTTTCATGCCACACTATAATGTTTGGACGAGGCACGGAGAAATAGGGGTTATGATGGAAGACGGCGAGGAAGAAGAGTACGATGACAACTATGTGCCCCTGAATACGGTGATGCTATGAACATCAAGATGCACTGCACGATGTGCACGATGGTGCCGGAACGGCTAAGCTGCTGAAGATCAAGAGGAACCAGACGATGTGCCCGATGATGATGATCTCCGCCGGGTCATTGTCGATGCAAGGACACAATGCGAAAGTCAAAAGGAGAAGCTGAAGTTCGATCGCATGTTAGAGGATCACAAAAAGGGTTGTACCCCAATTGCGAAGATGGCAACACAAAGCTCGGTACCGTACTCGAATTGCTGCGATGGAAGGCAGAGAATGCTGTGCTCGATAAAGGATTTGAGAAGCTACTGAAAATAATGAAGAAGAAGCTTCCAAAGGATAACGAATTGCCCGACAAAGACATACGTAGCAAAGAAGGTCGTATGCCCTCTAGGGTTGGAGGTGGAGAAGATACATGCATGCCCTAATGATCGCATCCTCTACCATGGTGCCTACAAGGATCTGAACGCATGCCCGGTATGCGGTGCATTGCGGTATAAGATCGCACGAGATGACCACAGTGATGTTGACGGCGAGCCTCCCAGGAAGAGGGTTCCTGCGAAGGTGATGTGGTATGCTCCTATAATACTACGGTTGAAACGTCTGTTCAGAAAAGGAGAGCATGCCAAGTTGATGCGATGGCACAGTGAGGACCGTAAGAAAGACGGGAAGTTGAGAGCACCACGACGGGTCGTAGTGGAGAAAAATCGAGAGAAAGTACTGGGATGAGTTTGCAAAGGACCCAAGGAACGTATGGTTTGCTTTAAGCGCGGATGGCATTAATCCTTTCGGGAGCGAGCAGCAATCACAACACCTGGCCCGTGACTCTATGTATGTATAACCTTCCTCCTTGGATGTGCATGAAGCGGAAGTTCATTATGATGCAGTTCTCATCCAAGGCCCTAAGCAACCCGGCAACGACATTGATGTGTACCTAAGGCCATTAGTTGAAGAACTTTTACAGCTGTGGAATGGAAACGGTGTACGTCGTGGGATGAGCACAAAAGGAGGAATTTGACCTAAAGGCGTTGCTGTTCGTGACCATCAACGATTGGCCCGCTCTCAAGAACCTTCGGGACAGACAAACAAGGGATACCACGCATGCACGCACTGTTTACTTGACACCGATAGTACATACCGGGAAGCTGCGGGAAGAATGTGTACAGGCCATCGTCGATTTCTTCCGACCAACCATCAATGTCGAAAGAAAGGCAAGCATTTCAAAGGCGAGGCAGATCACCGGAAGAAGACCGCCATGCGTACCGGTGATCACGTACTTGCTATGGTCAATGATTTACACGTAATCTTTGGAAAGGGTCCCGGCGGACTAGCTGTTCCGAATGACGCTGAGAATCACGCACCCATTCTGAAGAAGAAATATATATTTTGGGACCTACCCTACTGGAAAAACCTAGAGGTCCGCTCTTCGATCGACGTGATGCATGTGACGAAGAACCTTTGCGTGAACCTGCTAGGCTTCTTGGGCGTGTATGGGAAGACAAAAGATACACCTGAGGCACGAGAGGACTTGCAACGCTTGCACGAAAAAGAGGGCATGCCTCCCAAGCGATATGAAAGTCCCGCCAGCTACGCTCTTACGAAAGAAGAGAAAGAAATATTCTTTCAATGCCTGCTCAAGATGAAGGTCCCGACTGGCTTCTCGTCGAATATAAAGGGAATAATAAATATGCCGGAGAAAAGTTCCAGAACCTAAAGTCTCATGACTGCCACGTGATTATGACGCAACTGCTTCCGGTTGCATTGAGGGGCTTCACGGAAAACGTCCGATTAGCCATTGTGAAGCTATGTGCATTCCTCAATGCAATATCTCGTAAGGTGATCGATCCAGAAATCGTACCAACGCTTAAGGAGTGATGTGGCACAATGTCTTGTCGGGCTTTCGAGCTGGTGTTCCCACCATCCTTCTTCAATATCATGACGCACGTCCTAGTTCATCTAGTCGACGAGATTGTCATTCTGGGGCCCGTATTTCTACACAATATGTACCCCTTTGAGAGGTTCATGGGTGTCCTAAAGAAATATGTTCAGAATCGCTTAGGCCAGAAGGAAGCATCTCCATGGGCCATCAAGCAGAGGATGTCATCGGGTTTTGTGTTGACTTCATTCCTGGCCTTAAGAAGATGGGTCTCCCTAAATCAGCGGTATGAGGGGAGACTGACCGAAAAAGGCACGCTTGGAAGGGACTCAATAATATGCAGGACGGATATTCTTGGTCTCAAGCACACTACACAGTTCTACGTAACTCTACCTTGGTGACCCGTATGTCGATGAACACAAGAACAAAGGTACGCTCCAAACACCCGGGCAAAGGCGATGATCGGATTACATGTGAACACATCAGACTTTCAGCAGCTTGGTTGGAAACATCGTCTCGTGAGGTGACATCACTGTTTGTGATGAGCTGTACTTGTTGTCCAGGGACCATCTTCGACTGTAATGATTTGGAAAGGATACGAGATAAATGGGAATACATTTTACACGATTGACCAAGATGAAAAGAGCACCAACCAAAACAGCGGTGTCCGCTTTGATGCAGCAACCGACAAGGGAAATGACACATATTATGGTTGCATAGTAGACATGTGGGAACTTGACTACGGAGTAGATTTTAAGGTCCCTTTGTTTAAGTGCAAGTGGGTCAATCTGTCAGGAGGCGGGGTATAGGTAGACCCACAGTACGGAATGACAACAATGGATCTGAAAAATCTTGGGTACACCGACGAACCGTTCGTCTAGCCAATGATGTGGCACAGGTTATCTATGTGAAGGACATGTCTACCGGACCGAGGAAAAGAAAAGATAAGGAAGCGAATACATCATACAATGAGCCAAAGCGCCACATAGTTCTTTCAGGAAAAGGGACATCCACAGGAGTGGAGGGCAAGATGACATGTCCTCAAGAGTATGAAAAGTTTCATGAAATTCCCCCCTTCAAAGTCAAGGCTGACCCAAGCATCCTAATAAATGATGAAGATTATCCATGGTTACAGCGCACTAAGCAAACGACACAAGCGAAGAAAAAGTGAAGACTTTCTCCCGCAACTATTATGATGATACCATGCCAACTTTGTAATGCATTTAGTATGATACCATTGTCCGTTTTGTACTCACACCGGTTTATAAGCCCGTCCCTCTACACGCCTTGTTGAGCTCACAAACTTGTGCTTCACACAAATTTCAAAGAAAACTAATGGCACAAACAGAAAGTTTATAATTTTGCTGACCTAAAAGCAAAAAAGAATTAAAAAATAAAGCAAAAAACCAAAAGAAAATAAATAATGCAGAAAACAAAACAAAAAAACTTGAAAAAAAATAAAAATAGCAACAATAAGTATTTTGTTTTAAGTAGAAACAAAATAAAATAAATAAATAAAGCAAAAAAGTGTTTTCAAATTTGAAAACTAATGGCACTAACAGAAATATTATAATTTTCTAAAACTAAAAGCAAAAAAGAATTAAAAAATAAAGAAAAAACAACAAAAAATAAATAATGCAGAAAGCAAAACAACAAAACTGGAAAAAAATAAAAATAGCAACAATAAGTATTTTGTTGTAAGTAGAAACAAAATAAAATAAATAAAGCAACAAAGAAAACAAAAAAACACAAAAAGTGCCACCTACTGGGCCCCCACGGCCTGAATACGACTAGAAACCCTACCATGGGCCAGGATTCAGGCCCGCGAGAGGCCCAGTAGGCCCACAGGCACAGATCGCAAGGTTAGGCCCGAAGCCTGCAGACTGAGAGGAGCTCGAGAGGTGGGCGCAGCAGCGCTTATAAACCACCTCGAGCTCTCTCAACTAGCGAGTGGGACTAATCTTTTCGCACGGGCAGCACAAGGCCTTTGGTCCCGGTTGGTGGCGCCAACCGACTAAAGGCATTATGTCCCGGTTCGTGGCTCAAGCTGGGACTAATGCTCACCTTTAGTCCCGGTTGGTGCCACCAACCGACCAAAGGTCGCCGCTTCCCGCCTTTGGGCTGCTGAAATTTGGCCTTTGGTCCCTGTTGGTGGCACCAACCGGGACTAAAGGGGGGCATTAGTCCCGGTTTGAGCCACGAACTGGGACTAATGCTCAGTGTATATAAGCAACACTTGTGAAAATTTTCAGTTTCATCGCGCATTTGCCCCCGACTGCCCCAACCTCCCCGGACGCCGCCAGTTGCCCGACGCCGCTTCGCCGCGTCGCCGCCCACGCCACATCACCATCGCCGTCGCCGCTTCGCGCCGTCGTCGCTGCCGTCGTCACCATCGCTCGCTCGCGCTTCGCCGCCGTCTGCCGCCCGCCGTCGCCGCCGCGCATCTGCTAACGCTCGCCCTGCCTCGTCGTCGCCGTCCCGCCCGTCGCCGCGCCCTCGCCGTCGCCGCCCCTGCCTCCGCGACCTCGCCGTCGTCCAACGCCTCCCCGACCTCGCCGTCGCCTCCGCCTCCCCGACATCGCATTCGCCTCCTCGCGTCAGCCCCTGCCCTGCCCCGCGCGCACCACCTCTGCATCAGGCCGGCCCCGACATCGCCCGTTGCGGCGCCGCCTGATGAGCCCCAGCACCTGCCCTGCCCCCTGCCGCCGCCGCCACCGTATGATGTTTTTTGTTCATAGATGTGATGCTTTTTTCATAAATGTTCATCTATATTTACTGATGTAATGGATATATGTATGATGCTTTTTTCATATGTGTTGATCTAATGTTTTTTCTGCATATATATGTGATGTTTTTTGTTCATAGATGATCATATGAATTTTTTGTTCATAGATATGATCATATATATGATGTATGCATGGATCGATGTGGATGGAATATGATGTTTTTTGTTCATAGAATATGATGTTTTTTTATTCATAGATTTTATTTTGTTCATGAGAGAGGCGGGACGTCGAGGAAGTTGTACTGTTTAGAGTTAGGGTCGCCGAGGAAGAAGGAAAATAAGGAAAAGAATAAAGAGGAAGAAGGAAGAAGGAGAAGAAGAAGGAGAAGAAGAGGAGAAAAAAGAAGTAGAAGAAAAAGGAAGAAGAAGGAATAGAGAAGAAGAAAAATATTCTATTTTTTCTTCTCCTCTATTCCTTCTTTTTCTACTCTTCTTCTATTTTTTTCTTCTTCTTCTTCTTCTTCTCTTTTTTCTTCTTCTCATTTCTTCTTCTTCTTCTTCTTCTTCTTCTTCTTCTTTTTCCATGGCTTCTAGGGTCGAGGGTTTGAGGGTTCTCGGGAACGAGGGTGTCGAGGATCGCTGAGGGGTCGACGGTCGGGAACTAGGCTAGAGGGTCGCAAGGGTCACAGAGGGGTCGAGGGTCGTCGAGGCCGGTCGAGGGTCAATGTTTTGAGGGTCGAGGGTTCGAGGGTTCTAGGGTCGAGGGTTTGAGGTTCTCGGGTTCGAGGGTTCTAGGGTTCGAGGGTCATCGAGGTTCGAGGTTCGAGGGTTCTAGGGTTCAAGGGTCGAGGGTCATCGAGGGGCCGAGGGTTCGAGGGTCGAGGGGTCGAGGGTTCGAGGGTTGAAGGTTCGAGGGTTCTAGGATCGATGGTTCGAGGGTTCAAGGGTCGTCGAGGGGCCGAGGATTCGAGGGTCAAGGGTCCTCGGGGGGTCGAGGATCACCGAAGGTTCGAGAGGTTGCCTATTGTCAAAGTATTGAAGAAACCCATGGCTTCATCATTAGCGGAAATGGCTGGGGCATGATGGTGCGAAGTTCTCCAAAGTTATTCTCGAGCGGAGTCCGGATAGGATAATCCGCCTTTTCAGTACAAATTTCAGCAAAGGCCTTCCAAATAGCGATATTCGAAGGCTCTTGCTGTACTTTGTACCAAAAAGCGAATTATCCTATCCGGGATTCCTTTCCGTATAACTTTGGAGACCTTCGTACCATCATGTGCCTCAAGCATTTTGCCTAATGATGAAGACATGGTTTTGTTGAATCCTTTGACACTAGACCCTAGAAGCGCCCGGGACTAATGCCCTTGCTATCCTCGACCCCTCGGCGATCCTCGACCCCTTGACCCTCGACCACTCAGCGATCCACGACCCTCTACCCTACCGCGGGCGTCGATGCCCACGTCACTTGTGGGACATATAGATGTAGTGTTCAATGCCGACCCCTCCCGATAGCTTCAACACGTGGGGGGTCGATATTACCCTCCTTGAAGCGTTCTCGAGGCCACCCCTAACCCTTGAAGCGTTGTCGAGGCCACCGAAACACTAGAGAAGCAGCGTCGAGGCCACTAATTAATATGATTCCTTATTGTGATTAGCTAGCTAGTTCTACGTTTGCCACTAATATATCCATATCTGTCATGTTTGAATAATAATTGCCATGTTGTAAATATTTGTAGAAACTATGGACACCGCCACGAGACGAAGCACAAGAAGCGTTGTTGAGGGACATAATCGCACAAGGAAGTGATGCCGTCTGCTCGTTGATGTTTCTCAACGACAACGATGGTCTGGAAGGAGAGGGTGAAGAAGCAGCTGGCTATGATTTACATGGCTCCGATGACCCAATGCCGGTGCAAGAAGGATAGGGTGAAGAAGTAGACCGTGAGGACGGCTCCGGTGATCACCAAACCGAGTCCGCCAGGTATATATATTAGTTAAGCTGTCTTTGACTAGCTCTCGTCTTTGTTTTGGTATGTACACATATTAATTAACTCTCATCTTTGTTCTTTTTTCCAGCCCTCCGGATCGCGCACAACTTCGGTAAAGAGACGAGGCCCGAAGAAAAAGTTGAGCTCGGATGAAAAGTTTGAGATCATACAAATCGCGCGCGACGGCCAACCGATTGAACCCTACCGGACAAAGAAGGCATTTGTTGCTCAGTGCGGGGTTCTAGTTAGGGACAAGATCCCGATCAGCATCCACCAATGGTATAAGCCTAAGAACGAAGACCCTGAGGTGTCTTGTGTCAATGATATGCAGAAAAATGATCTTTGGACTGAGCTGAAGTCAAATTTTACCCTACCGCTAGAGGATGATCCGGAGAAGCCGATAATAGAGCCATTAATCAAGTCTTTTGCTCTTAAGAAGATGGCAGAACTATTCAGGAATTGGAAGAAAGAACTCAATACGTATGTCGAAAAAATGAGACACCAGAATTCAAGGGCAAATATGAGAAGATCGAGATGATCGCCCGCATTTGTGGCCTACAAGACATCGGAAAAGAGTAAAAAGATGTCAGCGACAAACAAGAGAAATGTTGCGAAGAAGAAGCTTCACCATCGCTTGCAGGGGTCGTGGCTACCTCGTAGCCTGCCTAAAATGGGCCAAGGCTGAGAATGATCTCTGCATCTTAAAGGGAATCTAACCAGACAATGAACTGGCCAGACCGTTGCGGACTTGGTTCTTCGGGGCGGCGGATCCTTGGACCCTATAACAGGAAGTGCATTTGGACGGACGAACAATTGGACATACCAGTCAAGAGGCTTCAAAGATGATATCGGCAGCGCAGCAAGGGAAGTTCGTTCGAGACAGGGAGAAGGACGAGCTCACAATGGCCCTCGGGAATCCCGAGCACCACGGACGGACACGAGGCACGCCAGCTCCGTTCGTGGAAGGCTGGATTTCCTGGACGCAGGGGGTTACAAAACCCATGAGAGGAGGAAGAAACTGGAGCAGAGCCTAATGCAGGCCGCACGAAAGGGTAATGGGGCTAGAGGAACGAGAAGAGGAACGAGAAGCAGCAGATCACAACAAACGACCCGAAGCTTCCCCGGTTACCCCGCCATCTCAGAAGAAGCAGCGTGGCTTCCACCGAGCTGCTTCAGCAGAGCAAGATGCCTTGACGGCTCCTGCCAGCTATCCCGTGGATGCTATCACAGATGCTTAAAATTGCCACCTTATGGCGCAATGGAGCAATTTGAAGGTCAAGGCGGCTGTTGGCTCTGTTTATCCTACTAAACCCGACTCAACTAATCACTGCCGGCCGATTCCAGAAGGATATGCTAAGGTGATGGTTGATGAAATAACGGAGGGATTTGAGGACCTCCGGCTTGACCACCCTACCGGTGAAGGGGAGTATCGGCTGGGTTCTGCTCTGAAGACTCCATGCCTATGGCGGAAGGATCTCATCAACCTTCCGAACTGGACGCCTCCGCCTCCTCCTCCTCCTCCTCCGTGAGTCAGGCACTCCGCCTCCTCAACCGCCTCCTCCTCCGGCTAGTGACGGCACTCCGCCTCCTTCTCCGCCTCGTCAGCAAGGGCGGAAGAGACCCGCCGCCGCTACGGCTGCTCCGGCGCGTCGTAGTCCTTCTCCTCCGCCTCGTAAGCAAAGAAACAAGACATCCGCCTGCTCGCTTCTGCCGGGCGTCTAGCAAGATAGCCAAAGGCGGGAGGAGATACAGATTCTGTCCTTCTCTCAAGACTCCGGAGAAGTTACCGTCTGAGAGGAGCGAGGAGGAAAACACGAAGATCGCGCAGACGAAGTGGATGACTGGTTTCAAGGGTTGAAAGCAAAGAGACATCCACCTCCGGAGGAGAAGGTAGATCCGTCAAAGCGAAGCGCACTCTGGCTGCCCTGACAAATCCACCCAAGTCTCCGCCGAAAGGCAACTATGAGCGCATTATTGGAAAGGCATTTGCCGAAGCGGAGAGGTCGGGAAGTACTGTCAGTGATCAAAGGATGAAAGAACGACGAGCTAGGAAACAAATTGCCCAGCTCGGCGAACAAGCGAAGCAATCGTGCCGCTCGCTCAAGGTGCCTGCTAGCGACATCGTCGATCCGAGGATGGTGCCCGGTTATGGCAATCCTGCAGATTACCTGCCCGACGATGTACATTATGATTTCTTGGAGGTGCAGATACAAAGATACGATGCGGGAAGCCTCTCATCAAAGATGAAAGCTCTCTATCAACGATGATGCTAAGATTGCATGATTGGTACATGAAAACCTGCAAAGAGTCCGATGGGAGGAGTACTTTGTATGTGAGAGTTAAAAGGAGCATGACCTCCTTGGAATTGAACTGCTGCCAATTCCATTTGAGGAGTTCTATCAGTTTTTCAATCAATTGGCCCTCGATAAAGCAACGGTCACCTGCTATCGTCTGTAAGTAGTACTACTTCATCATTAAGTATCTCTATATAACTCAGCTCTTTCATTGCATGTATTTATAAATATCCTCACTATATTATGCAGATTGAAGATCGCGAAATGAAGAAAAGACAAGTGGGTGATATTGGGTTCATTAACACATATCTCATAGATGCAAATGAGGTTAAATATCGTGTCTTTAAAACCGAGGCCAACTTGCTACGATCGTTGAAAATAAATGAACACAAAAATATAATACTCTTTCCTTACAACTACAAGTGAGTGGTAATTGCCTTGTGGCATATTCGGTTTCCCTTATTAGTCCAGGTTATAGTAATGTAATATTGATGAGTTATGCATGCGCAAGAGCTACCACTATATTCTCCTAGAGATTAAGCTTGAGCAGGGAGTAGTAACTGTCTTAGACTCGAGACGAAAAGATCCCAAGGAGTATGCGCACATGACTGAAATGCTCGAGAAGTAAGTTAAATCGATCAATATCCACCATATCAGCAACTTTGTTCATTTCTGATATCAAGTAATTGTTTTCTTTGTATGGCAGGGCTTGGGGAAAATTCACCAAAAAAGCTCCGGGACTACCGAAGAAGCTGCAATTTAGACAACCGAAGTAAGTACTATATAGTAGCATATTCCACGCCAGCATCTCCTAGTGATTCAAGCGCTAGTTTCATCAATACCATTTAGAATGCTTGCTAATTATCAGTTTGATTGACCTCTGTTTCTTCTAAAGTGGTTGTGGCAGGAACAAGGGAATGATTTACGTGGATACTACGCTTATGCGAGTCCATCCGCCACACGACACTGTGAGAGGGGCTACTCCGACAAACAATATGAAGTGCGTAAATAAAAATATTCACAATTTTATTTTATTACCATCATTTGTGTTGAGTTTCATTCATTCATATATATATGTATTGACCCCTTCTTAAAATTAGATGTTTTGGATGCGGGATGAACTACTAGCACCAGATCGCTGCGAAAGCAATTCAAGAGGAATTGGCGGCATTCTTTCTTGACCATGTGATCGCTGAAGACGGAGAATACTATGTGGACCACGTCCGTATTGTAAAAGATAATTATTGTATATATGTAGCCGGTAGTGTCGGATAGATATACGAGAACTTGTTGTTCGACCAATCTCTCGGAGAAGGAGAGGTGGTCGATATCACTTCTCTCTGTATGCATATATGTTCATGACGATCTTCTGTTTGCTTAATTACTAGCTAGCTAGCGTGTCTAGCTAGTCCTCTGTATACGTATGTATAGTACGTAGCGTCGACCATGCACGGACAAAAGAGAGGACACTTTTCTCTATTAATTAGCTAGCTATAGCACAATATATGAAACACCTAAATTAACCCCCCAAAACCCCCCAAACCCCCCTTTAAAAAAAACAAAACCACAGCCATAGAAATGTCGACGTGGATGCCTATTGGTCCCGGTTGGTGCCACCAACCGGGACCAAAGGCCCTCCTGCTCGGGCTCGCCGACAGGCCACGTGGAGGCCCATCACCCGGTTCGATTGAACCGGGACTAAAGGGCCAGGGTATTAGTACCGACCCTTTAGTCCTGGTTCATGAACCGGGACTAAAGGCCCTCACCAACCGGGTCAATAGGCCCCTTTTCTACTAGTGCTAGAACATAAGGCATATTGGGCTATTAAAGAGCTCAACTATGATTTCAAACTTGCCGGTGAGAAGAGGTTATTTGATATTAGCTCACTTGATGAATGGAGAACCCAAGCCTATGAAAATGCCAAGTTATTTAAATTAAAAGTTAAACGATGGTATGACAAAAGGATACAAAAGCGTGAGTTTAATGTAGGTGATTATGTGTATTGCTATACAACTCTCGTTTAAGATTTTTTGCAGGAAAACTTCTCTCTAAATGGGAAGTTCCCTACGTTATCGAGGAGGTCTATCGTTCCGGTGCCATAAAAATCAACAACTTCGAAGGCACAAATCCGAAGGTGGTAAATGGTCAAAGAATCAAACATTATATCTCAGGTAATCCCATAAATGTTGAAACCAATATTATTGAAACCGTAACCCCGGAGGAATACATAAGGGACACTTTCCAGACCGTTTCAGACTCCGAAAAGGAATAGGTATGTGGTACGGTATGTAAACCGACTCCAAAACAATTTTTAAGGCAATATTTCTCCATTTTGGAATATTTAGAAAAATAGAAAAATAAGTGGAAGTCCGGGAAGGACACGAGGCCTTCATGAGGGTGGAGGGCGCACCCTACCCCCTGGGCGCGCCCCCTACCTCGTGAGCACCTCGTGTGCCCTCTGGACTCCGTTTTCTTGCACGATACTTATTTTGGTCGGTAAAAATTCATTATATATTCTCCCGAAGGTTTTGACTCCCGTATCACGCAAATATCCTCTTTTCTTGTTTTGAGTTGTTGCTGCTGCAGATTAGATCAACATGTCGTCCCAGGATTTGGAAGGGGAAAGCTATCTGGATGATTACCTAGCAAATCCTAAGGTCTATGGAGACGTGGAGCACGATGGTTGGACTACAGAGAAGAAGAGGACTATGAACCCAAGGGGAAGGAGGAGACGAGCTCAGATGAAGATGAAGTCCCATTACCCCAAACTGGGGATATGCATGTGGAGTTCAAAAAGTCAAGTCTCCCTGATAGGGTAAAGAAACCAAAGTTCGAGTTTATCCCTTTTCGTCTCTTGCAGGAAAATAAGAAGGACCTATGCAAGAAGATATTAACCCTGGAGTGGGAGATTGATGATCCGAGGGATCAAAATGCCGTCCTCAAGCTCAAATTAAGGGAGAAGTTTATGCCATCAACTAAGTCAACAACACCTCCACCTTCACCCGACCAAGAAGGAGATATAATCACATGGGTATGGGCACTCCTTGGCAACCCGCCAAGCTTGGGGGAGGTGCCCCGATATCGTATCACCATCACAACTTCTACCTTTACCGTTTTTCTTAGTTCGATCCTATTAGTAGTATCTTGATTTAGTAGAATAAAGTCATGGCATGATCTAGTTTTGAAGTTTTGCTTTATGATCCCTCTATGTAATCGAGTCCGTGAGCTATATATATAATAAAGATTAGTGTTGAGTCAAAGGCTTGATTGCTTTGCCATGATCTTGGGTGCATAAAAAATAGAAAGAAACAAAGAGCTCATATTGATCTTATTGAAAGTAATGGCTTCACATAGAAAGGGTATGATGATTAAAAGTTGTTGGGAGTTGGCAAATATGGCTCTTGTCATTGTTGCAATTAATAGGAAGTAATAAAGAGAGAGAGAGAGAGAGGTCTCACATATAGATATATTATCATTGACATCTTTTATGATTGGGAGCACTCATTAAAATATGACATGCTAAAGAGTTGATGTTGGACAAGGAAGACAACATAATGAGTTATGTTTTCTTGTATCTGAGATAAAGTATGTTGTCATGGATCCTATAACATGTTGAGCTTGCCTTTCCCCCTCATGCTAGCCAAATTCTTAGCACCAAGTAGAGATACTACTTGTGCTTCCAAATACCCTTAAACCAATTTAGCCATGAGAGTCCACCATATCTACCTATGGATTGAGTAAGATCCTTCAAGTAATTTGTCATCGGTGCAAGCAATAAAAATTGCTCTCTAAATATGCATGACTTATTAGTACAGAGAAAATAAGCTTTGTACGAACTTGCTGTGGAAGTAATAAAAGCGACGGACTGCATAATAAAGTTCCACATACAAGGGGCAATATAAAGTGACGTTCTTTTGCATTAAGATTTTGTGCATCCAACTATAAAAGCGCATGGCAACCTCTGCTTCCCTCTGCGAAGGTCCTATCTTTTATTATTATCTTCTACCTTATGCAAGAGTCATGGTGATCTTCACGTTTCCTTTTTCATTTTATCCTTTGGCAAGCCCAGCATGTTGGAAAGAACATGATATATATATCTAATTGGATGTAGGGGAGCATGAATTGTTATTGTTGACATTACCCTTGAGGTAAAAGGTTCAGGGCAAAACTATAAGCCCCTATCTTTCTCTGTGTCCGATTAAAACTCCGTAACCACAAGTATTGCGTGAGTGCTAGCAATTATGAAGGACTAAGTGATAGTTGAGTATGTGGACTTTCTTTTAAGCTCTGGCATAGACTCTTTCCGATGTTATGATAAATTTCAATTGCTTCAATGACTGAGGTTATACTTTGCTGGTACCCAATAAAGTTTCTGATTCATACTTTTGCATTGTGAAAAGATCTTCACTTGAACATAAGTAATTATATGAAAAATCTATATATGTTGCTATTATGAGAACAATCATGATGCCTTCATGTCCGTATTTTATTTTTATCGACGCCTCTACCTCTAAACATGAGGACATATTTATTGTTATCGGCTTTTCGCTAGAGGACAAGCGAGGTCTATGCTTGGGGGAGTTGATACGTCCATTTTGCATCATGCTTTTATATCGATATTTATCGCATTATGGGATGTTTTTCACGTTATGTCACAATACTTATGGCTATTCTCTCTTATTTTACAAGGTTTACATGAAGAGGGAGAATGTCGGCAGCTGGAATTCTGGGCTGGAAAAGGAGCAAATATTGGAGACCCGTTCTGTGCAACTCCAAAAGTCCTGAAACTCCACGGAATGTCTTAAAATAAATAAATAAAAATCATGGCCAAAGATGAAGGCCAGGGGGCCCACACCCTGCTCACGAGGGTGGGGACACCCCCCCTGGGGCGCGCCCCCTACCTCGTGGGCCTCCTGGTGACTCTCCGATGCCCATCTTCTCCTATGTGAAGTCTTTCGATGAGAAATCAGAGACAACATTTTGGGACGAGACTCCGCCGCCACGAGGCGGAACCTTGGCGGAACCAATCTAGGGCTCCGGCGGAGCTGTTCTGCCGGGGACACTTCCCTCCGGGAGGGGGAAATCATCGTCATCATCATCACCAAACGCTCCTCTCATCGGGAGAGGGCAATCTCCATCAACATCTTCACCAGCACCATCTCATCTCCAAACCCTAGTTCATCTCTTGTATCCAATTCTTGTCTCCAATTCCAGGATTGTGCTAGTAGGTTGCTAGTAGTGTTGATTACTCCTTGTAGTTGATGCTAGTTGGTTTACTTGGTGGAAGATCATATGTTCAGATCCTTTATGCATATTATTACCCCTTTGATTATGAACATGAATATGCTTTGTGAGTAGTTACGTTTGTTCCTGGGGACACGGGAGAAGTCTTGCTATTAGTAGTCATGTGAATTTGGTACTCGTTCGATATTTTGATGAGATGTATGTTGTCTAACCTCTAGTGGTGTTATGTGAACGTCGACTACATAAAACTTCACTATTATTTGGGCCTAGAGGAAGGCATGGGAAGTAATAAGTAGATGATGGGTTGCTAGAGTGACAGAAGCTTAAACCCTAGTGTCGGTGTCAAAACCGGCGGATCTCGGGTAGGGGGTCCTGAACTATGCGTCTAGGCGGATGGTAACAGGAGACAAGGGACACGATGTTTTTACCCAGGTTCGGGCCATCTCGATGGAGGTAAAACCCTACTCCTGCTTGATTAATATTGATGATATGGGTAGTACAAGAGTGGATCTACCACGAGATCAGAGAGGCGAAACCCTAGAAGCTAGCCTATGGTATGATTGTTGTTCGTCCTACGGACTAAAACCCTCCGGTTTATATAGACAACGGATAGGGTTAGGGTTACACAGAGTCGGTTACAATGGTACGAGATCTTCATATCCGTATCGCCAAGCTTGCCTTCCACGCCAAGGAAAATCCCATCCGGACACGTGACGAAGTCTTCAATCTTGTATCTTCATAGTCCAGAGTCCGCCAACGGTGATAGTTCGCTATCCGGACACCCCTAATCCAGGGCTCCTCAAGAGCCCCGAACTAGGCTTCAATGGCGATGAGTCCGGTGCGTAGATTGTCTTCGGCATTGCGAGGCGGGTTCTTCTCCAAATTCCATATACTTGTTGAATAGTGTCCGGCTTCTGATAAATGCTGCGCTCCTTGGCTTCCACGCCCAATAATGGACATCTTCCACGTGTTGAATGAATGCGAAAAGCCAGGGTATTTTTACACTTATCCCCCTAGCTGCGCAAACGAGCCGTCTATAAAAGGGACGAGGATCTAGATCCGAGTCACACCATCCTCCCTTCACGAGCTTTCATCGGAGCGCCTCTGACAAAAATCCATTCCATCATGGACAGTCGACGCGGCTCCTCCTCTCGCGCTCCCAACCCTCAGCCTGGAAATTGGGAGAGATGCTCAGTCCCGCATAGTGAGCTAGTGACACTCCAAACCAAGGGATTTCTTCCCCCGGCCTTCATGGTTCCGGTTCGAGCCGGACTCGCCACCTATAAGGGCGGAAAGCAAGCGGAGAGTGTCCCCGATTCCTCCAAAGGAGAGCGGGTATGCTCTGTCTCTTATCTAGTAAGAGGACTCGGATTTCCAATTCATCCGTTTCTCCGGGGGCTCTTGGAGTTCTACGGCCTCCAGTTGCACCACCTTACGCCAGCCTCCATTTTGCACATCGCGGGATTCGTGGCCCTTTGCGAACTGTTCTTGGGGGTCGAGGCTCATTTTTGCACTGTGGAAGAGATTATTCTGCCTTGTACCACATTCTCATGAGGGGTCAATATATCAAGTGGTCAATATATCTATTCGGAACCCCGAAGAAGGCGTCCGAAGACTGGCCTTCGGAATGGTTTTATATAAAAGACGTCCCGCTGCCGGATCCTGTTCAGATCGGTCTCCTGGAGTTCAGCAATGCTCCTTTGAAGAAACGCCTGATTTGGCGCCCGCGGAGCCCCCAGAGGGAAGACGATAGGGACGTCCTTTACCTGATGAGCCGAATAAGATTGTTAGCTCATTCCAGACTGACCATGATCGGTGTCATGGCCACATGTATTATGCGGGGGGTGTAGCCGCTCCAGTATAGGGGCAACCCCATGTGGGATTTCAACAAGGAGGACGATGCCACCCGTCATGGCCGTAAGGGCCGGGATCGGTCACCAATCTGGTGAAGATCTTGTTCGCGCTGTACAAGGGAGAAGAGGAGGATTTTCTCCGCGTCAGTCCATTGAACAGATTTTCTATGAACAACCCTCGAACCTGGGTAAGCGGACATTTCTTTTTTGCACATCCGATCTGCATTCCCATGGTTAGGTATCTCATTTTGTGATTTTGACACAGGAACTGCGCCAGGCCGTAAAAGACATAAACAACCCGCTTCACAACCCGAGGATCCGGATAGGCTCCTTGATCCGGCCTCCCAAGAGGATCCGAACATATTGGTGGAGCTGATTGATTGGGTATTTCACCAACTGAGCATCGATAATGCCTTGGTTGCCATTACAGCCGATTACCCCGGAATACTTCCAGCCTCACAGGTAACTGAGACCGAGGTCCCAATACTCTGATAATGACCCATCCGTGCTTATTTTTGATCACCGTATAACAACGGTGTTTCGCAGGGGGTGCCTTCAAGGCAGGAGGCCGAGCCCGCGACGGCTAGCCAACAAGGGGCAGCACGGCCCCGCAGGCTAAAAAGAAGTGCGGTCCGGATCGAAACGCCGCTGCAACGGTATGGCGCGTCACCATATTCTCAGGATTGATTCCTGGAAGGCGTACTAACGCTGGTGCTCTTTTGAGGAAAAAGAGCGCTCGTTGGACTGTGCCCGGAGAGGTTGCCAATCGAGCCTCCGCCAGCCAGGCTCCAAAGCCGGGTCCAGAAGCGGAGGCGAGCACGAGGCGTGCGTCGGATGCTCCTCCGACAGAGGATGCCGACAGATTGTCCGCCACCAACTCTGAGGTGGAGAGTGCCATGAATCACAGGCGCCGCCGGACAGTTCTTCGTGACACATGTTTCTCCCAAGAGGCATTGAATGCCTTCAATTCGGGAGATGCGCACCAGATGGGTGCCGCTCAAGATGGTCTAGCCAGAGCCACGGAGCAGTATGTAAAGGACATACGGGTGAGGAAAATTGACGATTATATATGCCAGTAGCCCCCGAGACTTAAAATAGTTAGAATAACTGATTTAAGGATCATTTGTTATGCATGATCTTACAAAAAAGAATATCCGACTGTCCCAGGATCTTGAAGAATGCAAGGCCCAACTTGAGGTCAAGACTAGCCGCCATAGGGGAGCCACAGAGACCCCTCCGTAATATATGCTTCAAAAGATAAGTAGTTTGTGAAGTGCGGCGTGGGTGTAAATCTGACAATAATATTGCAGATGGCGCCGGACTAGATCCGGACAAGCCACAGCTCTTGCGCCAGTTGAAGGCCGACGAGAATGTGCTTACAAGGGTGAGGCAAGAGAAAAATAATCTCCAAGATGCCAACACCCAGCTGGGTGAGGAACTAAAGGATGTTCGTGCCCAGCTGTCTGACTCCGTGAAGGAGAATCGGCGACTTCATCGCGGCATTTATAGTAAGTGCTTGAGCGAACTTTGAAAAAGAGTTCGGCGAGGAAGTCAACTAACAGAATTATGTCTGTAGGTATGCTCACGGGTCGTCTTGCAGAGGAAATGCCCGGTTCTACGGGTGACCTTCTTCCCGAAGTTATTGCAACTGCATCGAACGAAGTTCGGCAGTGATGAAAGGCATCGCCTGTGCCTTGTGGCCATCTATCTCCCTGCCCGAAGGCCTTGGAGAGCTTGCAGAGAAGCTTCAGGGAGCACAGCGGCGCTTCTGACTATGGAAGATATCGGCCTGTCGTCAAGGCGCCAGGGAGGCCTGGGCCATGGTGAAGACGCGGTACACGAAGGCGGACCCAAACCACATGGCCGAGGTCGGACCTGTGGGGCCCGACGGGAAGGAGATCCCTGTGAGCTTAGTGTACGGCCAAGTAGAGTTGGCCGCAAAGTATTCCCAGCAGGACTGTAAACTAGACAGCCTATTAGATGGCATTGAAGAGGAATACAATCAGTCAATTTGACTATGTAATTTAAAATGACATGTAAAATGCCTTCTAGCCAGATTGTAGATCGTTTGTCGTAGCGGTCCTTTTCGCTTCAACCTCGGGACCCAATAGTCCGGAGTGTGTCTGAATACCCTCAGCGGTTATGTAAAAACCAGGCATGCGTGGAGACCAAAGCGTAGGGTCATAAGTGCTTTATCGCATAAGTGCCCAACTAGTTATGTTATATTACATGGTTAGTAAGAAACATCTTCCAGGGAGAATAGTTCCATTAGGGGTTCCTTTCCCTGGGAGGCATGCCCTAAAGTGCATGTCCGGACTGTGAAAAAAGTAGAAAAGCATCTGGGGGTAGATAAATGAAAAAAAAAATCGTCTTTTAGTTCACCGACCGAATATTCCCTTAACAACGCTAGCTTTTCTTCACCCGGCTGAGGTACACGTCCGGCTGACCCGGCGGTAACAATCGCAGAGGTGCTCCCTTTACCACCTAGCCGAACAATCGGGAACGTATGGGTGAGCACAAGAGCCAGGCAACCCAGCTTGGCGAAAACTTAAGTCATATCGATGCATATAATGGTGAATAAAAGGTACATGCGGAAGTGTGACACATGTGTTGGGCATAAAGCCCGTATAAATAAGCTTCTGTTAAAGAAGCCCCCAGGTATAATGAGCACGGATAGCGCGTCAAGTGTGTGCGAACAATGCACAAACGAGCCTTTAACGGCTTCGGAAAAAAGGAGGAAGAAGGAGAGAAATAAAAGACAGCTTAAAGTATAAAATATAGATGGAGGAAGGAGACGAACTCAGAATCCGGCGCTAGGCATAGAATCTTCGGAGACGGGCTGCGTTCCATGGGTTTGGCTCGAGTCGGTTATCCGATCGCTTTCACGTAAGGTACGCTCCGCCGGTCGTGACTTGGTCGATGATGAAGGGGCCCTCCCATTTGGGCTTGAGTTTGTTCTTTTCTTGTCCGACAGCGTAGAACTAGTTCGCCAACATTGTAAGCTTTGGCCCGTATTTCCCTGCTTTGATATCTTCGAGCCTGCTGTTGATAGAATGCGGAACGAAGCTTTTGCCACGCCGCGCTCCTCCTCCAAGGCGCCCAACTGTCCTGCCGATCAAGCTCGGCTTCTCTTTCTTCGCATGCGCACGCCGAGGTGAGTCATGAATTATGTCGCAGGGCAAAACTGCCTCGCGCCGCATACACCATAAAAAATAGTGTGAATCCGTAGTGTGATTCGGCGTGGTCCGCAGCCCCGTGCAGTACGGAGTCGAGCTCCTCTACCTAGTGCGTGTTAGATTCCTTGAGGGACCGCACTAGTCCGGGTTTAATGCCGCCATGATTAGACCGCTTGCTTGCTCGACTTGACCGTTAGTTTGGGGGTGATAGACCAAGCGTAGTCGAGCTTGATGCCCATGTTTTTGCACCAGAGTTTGACCTCGTCGGCCGTGAAGTTCGTGGCTGTTATCGCGATGATGCTATGGGGACGCCAGAACGGTGTACTACCCCTGATATGAAGTCTATCACCGGTCCAGATTCGGCCGTCTTTACAGGCTTGGCCTCTATCCATTTGGTGAATTTATCCACCATTACCAATAGGTATTTTTGCTTGTGGGTTCCTCCTTTAAGGGGTCCAACCATGTCAAGCCCCCAGACCGCAAAGGGTCAGGTGATGGGTATAGTTTTGAGGGCGATGGGTGGCATGTGGCTTTGATTAGCAAAGAGCTGGCAAACGACACATCATTGGACTAAGTCCTGAGCATCTGCCCGGGCCGTCGGCCAATAAAATCATGTACGGAAGGCCTTGCCTACAAGGGCCCGGGCTGCGGCATGGTGCCCACCGAGTCCGGCATGAATTTCAGCCAGGAGATTCCGCCTTCCTCTTCGGTGATACACCTTTGAAGGACTCGGTTGTGCTTTTCTTATAAAGCTCTCCCTCATGGACCTTATAGGCTTTAGACCGCCGCACTATGCAGCGGGCCTCGCTTTTGGTCCTCGGGAAGTTCCTGCCTAGTTAGGTAGGCTAGGAATGGTTCTGTCCACGGGCAATGACTGCCATTATTGCGTAATGACGGTCTTATTTCGCTGGCAGAACCACCAACTATGTCGGAATGTTCGTGTGGGCAAGGTGGTTGGGTCCGGGTTGTTATTTCCGGACTCTCCTCCCATAATACGGATGGCTTGAAAAGCCTCTCTAGGAAGATGTTGGGGAACGGCATCGCGCTTTTGCGCCAATGCGTGCTAACATGTTCTGCTGCCTGGTTGTTATCCCGGCTATATGGTGAAATTCGAGCCCCTCAAACCGAAATGACATTTTTAGGACGACATTGCGATAAGCTGCCATTTTCGGATCCTTGGCATCAAAGTCCCCATTTATTTGGGATATCGCGAGGTTCGAATCCCCGCGCACCTCTAGGCGTTGAATGCCCATGGAGACTGCCATCCGGAGACCATGTAGAAGGGCCTCGTATTCGGCTGCGTTGTTGGAGTCCGTGTACATTATTTGAAGTACGTATTGGACTGTATCTCCGGTTGGGGACGTCAGAACGACGCCAGCCCCCAGGCCGGCCAACATTTTGGAGCCGTCGAAGTGCATGATCCAGTTGGAATATGCGCCGTACTCTTTAGGGCGCTCGCTTTAGTCCATTCGCCATTTAAGTCAGCCAAAACTTGCGACTTAATAGCTCGCCGTGGCTTGTAGGTTATGTCGAATCGGGAGGAGCTCAATGGCCCATTTAGCAATCCGGCCCGTTACGTCATGTTGTTTATAATGTCATTAAGAGGTACTTCGGAGGCTACTGTTATCGAACACTCTTGAAAGTAGTGTCGCAGCTTCCGGGATGCCATGAACACCGCGTATGCTATCTTTTGATAATGCGGGTACCGTGACTTGCATGGTGTCGGTGTCAAAACCGGCGGATCTCGGGTAGGGTGTCCCGAAGTGTGCGTCTAGGCGGATGGTAACAGGAGACAAGGGACACGATGTTTTTACCCAGGTTCGGGCCCTCTCGATGGAGGTAAAACCCTACTCCTGCTTGATTAATATTGATGATATGGGTAGTACAAGAGTAGATCTACCACTAGATCAGAGAGGCTAAACCCTAGAAGCTAGCCTATGGTATGATTATTATTCGTCCTACGGACTAAAACCCTCCGGTTTATATAGACACCGGAGATGGGCTAGGGTTACACAGAGTCGGTTACAATGGGAGGAGATCTACATATCTGTATGGCCAAGCTTGCCTTCCACGCCAAGGAAAGTCCCATGCGGACACGGGACGAAGTCTTCAATCTTGTATCTTCATAGTCTGGGAGTCCGGCCGAAGATAGTTCGGCTATCCGGACACCCCCTAGTCCGGACTCCTCAAGAGCCCTCGAACCAGGCTTCAATGACGACGAGTCCGGCGCGCATATTGTCTTCGACATTACAAGGCGGGTTCCTCTTCCGAATACTTCATAGAAGGTTTTGAACACCAGGATAGTGTCCGGCTCTGTAAAACAAGTTCCACATACTACTGTAGAGAGAAGAATTTTTGCACAGATCTGCTGACGTACTTCGCGGCGTGACATCACACCACGGCCAGGCCTTTATATGAATCGTTTTTTACTGTCCCACCTCAGCGCGTTTAGCGAGGCGGTTTCCTTGATACGTCTTATCAAAGCTTATATGGTGCCCCATTTTTCCGGTTTTCTCAACAATACGGACGCTGGTAACCCAACCGCGTTCGCTGGCACGCCTCCTCTATCGGGCGCAGTCCTAGTCGACCACGGGAGGGCTCTTGGTATTCAACCTCTTTATAATGAGACCAAGGCCCCTTCTTTTTCCAACCTCCAGCGAAGTTCGCCAAGGCCGAAGTTCTAACACCCAAAGCTTCATATTTAGGCGCTTCGGACCTTCGACGATGTCCGGCTCCGATCAGCTCGGCCGATGGATGTCTTCTTCTATGACAGAAGAAAATGTGCTAAAGCTGCGAGACGCGAGGTATCTAACCGGCGAGATTTCGCATAGGCTGCCTGCCCCAGGGCAGGTTGTTCCCACTCTCGACCCCGGCGAAAGCGTGGTGTGTCCCACTTCCTTCGGGGTTTAGGCTTCCCGACGGATTCCTTTGTGCGGGGGCTCATGTTTTATTATGGGCTGGATTTCCATGACTTGAATCCGGAGTCCATCCTGCATATCTCATCATTCATTGTCATATGTGAAGCCTTCCTCCGTATTACCCCTCACTTTGGACTGTGGCTCAAGACCTTCATGGTGGAACCGAAGATGATCGAGGGGCAACAAACAGAGTGCGGAGGGGCGGTTATAAGCAAGTGTGTTGATGCTCCGTGGCCCGAGGGATCTTTTCAAGAGGAGCTTGGTTTGTGGCAACGGGAGTGGTTCTATATCACCGCTCCCAGGGGCACCAAATGGGTGGCGCCTCCTGCCTTCCATTCAGGTCCACCACAGCGGCTGGCGTCATGGGTCAACAAGGGGCTCGACTGGGGCCGCCCAAGGACGTTCCTTCCATTGCAGGGCCGTATTCGAGACCTCAAAGAAAGAGAGATCAATCTGGTCGTAGTGGCGCAGATCATGTTGATTCGGGCGCTTCTGCCTGCCAACGCCGCCTCCGTCTGTGGGAATTTAATCCGGAGGGACCGTGAGTTCTCCAACATTTTATGGGTACGACGCCCGTGGAGATGTATAAACTGTTCTTCGGATCACAAGAGAAGTGTCCGGACCTGACTGAGGACGCAGGACTAAGCTGCAATCGCGCAGATGCTCAATTAAGTAGTCCTGTACCCAGACAGGTTGTCCGTTCATTTATCATCTATATATGCTCTTTAAAGGAGCTTTTTCTTGAACAGGAGTGGTTAGCGAAAGCAAAGTTGATAAGGTGTCTGGCTCCCCTCCCAGAGACCACGCCGGATCCCATGTTGACCAAGATTTTGAAGGCCGCGCCTTTTAAAGAAGGCGAAGGGGGGAGTGGGGAAGCAACTGCCTCCACGAAGGAGGCTCCTGAGGAAGGAGG
Source organism: Aegilops bicornis (assembly GCA_021605145.1). Classification (NCBI taxonomy): domain Eukaryota; kingdom Viridiplantae; phylum Streptophyta; class Magnoliopsida; order Poales; family Poaceae; genus Aegilops; species Aegilops bicornis. The sequence continues at coordinate 753,424,328 of CM038673.1, read as the reverse complement.
GATCAAAAGTCCCACCCTCCAAGGAGACAAGAGGACCGCTTCGGAAGATCCGGAGGTCAAGGCCTCAAAGAGGGGAAAGAGATCTTCGTCAGAGAGTCCGGCGCTGGGAAGTATCCCAGCCACACTATTTCCCCAAGGGGATCAGCCCTCCAGCGAGCCGTAAGTAAAAAGAAGGGGTTTTGTAAATAAGGACATCCCTGCATTTATTTCTAAAGATAACCGAAATTGTACCTTGTAGTTCGGATCTCAGCCCTTCTCAGCAGAGCTCGCCTTCGGGGATCTTCTTCCGGAGATGATGGAGAGCGAAACACCTGCACTGCCGCACTCGCAGGCGAGGCGCATAACCCTAAGGTGTCGCCGCGAGGGTTTCCCCAAGTCCGCGGGCCGGAAGGTCCGGGCGCCAACCGGGCGTGCCGCCGGAGGAGCTGAAGGATCTGCTCGGGCGAAGCGGTTATCTCGTAAGATCACCGTGCTCTAATGGGTACGGTGATTGAAAGAATTGCATCCGCCGAGAGCGGATTGCATGAAGCCGCCGAAGCTTGCTGACGGGGTTCGAGGTACGCAAAAAATTATGTACCTTCTGACAGTTATGCATATAGAATGCGCCATGTATAGATAGTAGCCCCTGAGACTCGGTATGTTGTCAAAATTGACAGCGTGCCGAGGATCATAATCTCAGTTATAACATATCACCGCTCCTAAATAGGGGGCGGGGCGTCCGGTGGCCAGCCGGACTGATGAATATGCCGAACTAAAGCGGCAACTTGACGAGGCGGATGCGGACATCGCGTTGGTCAATAAACGGTTTGACGAGTCACAAGGTATGTGACTTCTACGCGGAAACCTGGTAAGGGAGCTTGACGCCCAAGCCTTACTACTTGTATGCTTAATGCAGGTGGTGCCGCTGCTGTGGAGGAGCTGCGGGCGGAGCTCGCCCGAGCTAAAGAGCAAGCCAGAAATAGTAATGCGGCCGCTTTAAGGGCGGCCGAAGAGCTAAAATCCGAACGGGCTGCTTGCTGCCGAAGCAGAGAGGAAATGGTCGATATGGCCATGAAGTTGAAGAATGCTACCGACCGCTGCGGGTTTATTGAAAAAAACGTCAAGCGGAGCAAGAGGAGTTAAAAAAGGCCACCGCCGGGTTAAGGATGCCCGCCCGCAATGAGAGCTGCAAAGGAAGAGCTGCGTCAGCTGTGGATGTCGCTGCCGAAGGCCTTTTTCGCTATGGAGGAAATATACGGATCCGAAGTGTGCTCAGTTTGACAAGTTGTGGAGTTTGGAGGATGCTTATCTGGACTTAGCGGCGAGCGTTGCGGACGCGGTTGAGCACTTCCAAGGCCAGAAGGGGCACAGAAGGGAAGAGCTATATTGGTCGCAATTCCATAGTCCGGAGCGTCCTCTTCCGTTGTACGATCGGTTGGCCGAATGGGCCGAACTGAATCGATTATCCTGACTTGCCATGAAGCATCTCCTTACTCATTTGTGGCCAGGCGGACCCCAGCCGAAGAGTTATTTTGGCCTAGTGCAGCAGTTCCTTGGTGCAGTACCGTGTATCGACGCAATGAAGCGATCGGCATGCATAGAGGGGGCGCGGATGGCTCTTGCCCGTGTCAAGACATACTGGGCGGAGATGAAGGCCACCGATGTTGCATCCCAAGATTCGGATGAAGCGAGTACCTGCCGAGCACTATTTTGAGGAAGTTCTTCCGGGCGCTCGTTTAATAGAGGCGTAGTGCTCAAAGGATGTTATGTTCGAATGACATGTATAATTTTATGAAACAACGTTTCAATTTAATGTAATAGCTTTTTATACTTGTGCGTTTCAAGTAGTAAACTACTCCCTGTGCGGCCGTTGATGTATATGTGTATATAACCTGAAAGATGGCAGTCCTTGGCTTCAGCCCCCACGCACATAGTGCGGGGGTGTTTGCAAAGAAGGCGCTTTTTCACACTTGATCGAACGTCTTGGTCCTATTAAGGAGGTGGTAGCGTAGCCAACTAGGCAACCGGACTATAATGCTTTATCACTTTCACTTAGCCATAGGAGTTCGAGGGTGGGGCTACTATAGAGCCCCTGGGGGCACCGCACTCTCCCGAATTCGGGGTGCGTATGTGCCTAACCGAAAACGGTCCTTCGTTAATGCGGAGGAATTCTAAACATTCCGGTGAGTCATCGAGTGGTTGACCAGTCTCTCGCTATATCATGACAGTCAGTTTTCGGCTTTCTCTACTGAGGTGCTCGCCCGGCCAAACCGGGGCACAATCGCAGTAGTCCTCCTGGTGCCGCGGTAGCCGATAAAACGGAACATAAGGCAGCAAAACATAGGAGCCGGGCAAACCCAACATTTGACCAAAGACATGATTCGGAGCTGATGCATATAAGGCCTAACTCGAGACGCCGAACACTCCCTAAGGTATTCGGTCTTTATAAAAACGGGCAGAATAATGCCCTAATCCCCTGGTGTCCAGGTACGTGCAAAAATTCTGGTGCGGCCAATGCGAAAACGCCAGCCTCCTCCTCGGTTATAGTAAGAAACCGGGGGATGTATATCAACAAGAGACAGTAAAAAAGGTTTACGCAGGGTCTTAATCTGAAAAGAATCCTTGCAACGGGTCCTCTACCGCACGCTCTGCGCTGTGTCTCCGCGCAGCCGTATCCTGGACGGGTGTAGCACGTTGTTCATCTGTAAGATAGAGGAACTTAGTTGAAAGGATCGTGCAAAAAATGTACTCTATATGAAATAAGCAGAGTATGGTTCAAAAAGTAAAGAAAATTGAGCTTTATAGTCTCTTGTTGTACATGCGCAGCCCCTTGTACGGGGGTATGCTGCTAGTAGGCGCCGGACTCGTCTAGCCGTGTCCGGGGTTCGAATTACCTATCCAGGTGCTTTGGTTAGCAGAGCCGGATTGATGTGGGGCTGTCAAGGCAGCCTCACACTCATCCGAGCTCGAGTAACACTTAATACTCCGTTTTAATGAGATGATACCGCGTGGACCGGGCATTTTAAGTGTAAGAGATGCATAATGCGGTATTGTGTTAAAGCGGGCGAAAGCTTCACGCCCCAGTAGTGCTTGATAGCTACTTTCGAATGGGGCGATGTGGAAGGTTAACTTTTCGCGGCGGAAGTTGTCGGATGAGCCGAACAAAACTTCTAGCTGTAGGGAGCCCGTACAATGGGCATATGGGCATGGCATTACCCCCTTAAAGGAGGTGTTGCTATGGTGAATTTTTGTTGGGTCTATCCCCATCATGCGGACTGTGTCCTGATATATCAGGTTTATGTCACTGCCGCCATCCATGAGGACTTGTGTAAATTGGAATCCGTCGATTAGAGGATCCAATATCAAGGCAGTCCATCCTGCGTTCCGGATACTTTCGGAGTAGTCCTGATGGTCGAAGGTGATTGGTTTTGACAACCAGTGTTGGTACTCCGCTAGGGTAGTATGTGCGGCGCGCATCTCAATGGGCGCCGCTATGTTTTTCCCTTTTATCACGTGAAGTGAGTTTACTGTTTTAACCTCTTGTGGGAAATTCTTTTGTTTTCCGGTGCTCTGCTTGTGGGGTTCGTCATCGTCCTCGCTTGGTGTGTCGAGCCCCTTGTGTTCGGCATTGAGTCTGCCGGACTGCTTGAAGACCCAACAATCTCTGTGGGTGTGGTTTGCAGGCTTCCCGGGTGTACTATGGATTTGGCATATCTTGTCCAAAATTTTGTTTAAGTTGGATAGCTCATCGCTATTGTCCTTAAGGGGCGGTTTTTTATTGTTCTGCCCTGAGCTTTTGAATCCGGCGTTGACTGCCGCGCTCTTTGGACCGCTCCTTAATCCGACGCTGGTCCTTGTTGCGCCAGTAGTTTCGCTTTCCATCCCTCACTTGGATGTACTTGGGTCGCCGGTGCTGCGCCTTGCTAGCCAGCTATCCACTCCCGCAAAAGCGGGTCATGAGGCTTGTTAATGCGGCCATGGTTCTCGGCTTCTCCGGCCGAGGTGTCTGGCGAGCCATTCGCCCTCGGACGTTGTGTTTGAAGGCTGCTAAGGCTTCAGCGTCCGGACAAATGACTATTTTGGTTCTTTTGGTGAGGAACCTGTTCCAGAATTTGCGGGCTGACTCTTCGGTTTATTGAGTTATATGACTTAAATCGTCTGCATCCGGAGGACGTACATAAGTCCCTTGAAAATTTGCCCGAAAAGCATCCTCGAGCTGTTCCCAACTTCCAATGGTATTTTCAGGGAGGCTTTCGAGCCAATACCGGGCTGGCCCTTTGAGCTTGAGGGGTAAGTATTTAGGAGTTCGAGGGTGGGGCTACTATAGAGCCCCTGGGGGCACCGCACTCTCCCGAATTCGGGGTGCGTATGTGCCTAACCGAAAACGGTCCTTCGTTAATGCGGAGGAATTCTAAACATTCCGGTGAGTCATCGAGTGGTTGACCAGTCTCTCGCTATATCATGACAGTCAGTTTTCGGCTTTCTCTCGAGGTGCTCGCCGGCCGAACCGGGGCACAATCACAGTAGTCCTCCTGGTGCCGCGTTAGCCGATAAAACGGAACGTAAGGCAGCAAAACATAGGAGCCGGGCAAACCCAACATTTGACCAAAGACATGATTCGGAGCTGATGCATATAAGGCCTAACTCGAGACGCCGAACACTCCCTAAGGTATTCGGTCTTTATAAAAACGGGCAGAATAATGCCCTAATCCCCTGGTGTCCAGGTACGTGCAAAAATTCTGGTGCGGCAAATGCGAAAACGCCAGCCTCCTCCTCGGTTATAGTAAGAAACCGGGGAATGTATATCAACAAGAGACAGTAAAAAAGGTTTACGCAGGGTCTTAATCTGAAAAGAATCCTTGCAACGGGTCCCTACTGCACGCCTGCTACCGTGTCTCCGCAGCCGTATCCTCGACGGGTGTAGCACGTTGTTCATCTGTAAGATAGAGGAACTTAGTTGAAAGGATCGTGCAAAAAATGTACTCTATATGAAATAAGCAGAGTATGGTTCAAAAAGTAAAGAAAATTGAGCTTTATAGTCTCTTGTTGTACATGCGTGCAGCCCCTTGTACGGGGGTATGCTGCTAGTAGGCGCCGGACTCGTCTAGCCGTGTCCGGGGTTCGAATTACCTATCCAGGTGCTTTGGTTAGCAGAGCCGGATTGATGTGGGGCTGTCAAGGCAGCCTCACACTCATCCGAGCTCGAGTAACACTTAATACTCCGTTTTAATGAGATGATACCGCGTGGACCGGGCATTTTAAGTGTAAGAGATGCATAATGCGGTATTGTGTTAAAGCGGCGAAAGCTTCACGCCCAAATGTAGTGCTTGATAGCTACTTTCGAATGGGGCGATGTGGAAGGTTAACTTTTCAAGGCGGAAGTTGTCGGATGAGCCGAACAAAACTTCTAGCTGTAGGGAGCCCGCATAATGGGCATATGGGCTCGCATTACCCCTTAAAGGAGGTGTTGCTATGGTGAATTTTTGTTGGGTCTATCCCCATCATGCGGATCGTGTCCCGATATATCGTGTTTATGTCACCGCCGCCATCCATGAGGACTTGTGTAAATTGGAATCCGTCGATTAGAGGATCCAATATCAAGGCAGTCCATCCTGCGTTCCGGATACTTTCGGAGTAGTCCTGATGGTCGAAGGTGATTGGTTTTGACAACCAGTGTTGGTACTCCGCTAGGGTAGTATGTGCGGCGCGCATCTCAATGGGCGCCGCTATGTTTTTCCCTTTTATCACGTGAAGTGAGTTTACTGTTTTAACCTCTTGTGGGAAATTCTTTTGTTTTCCGGTGCTCTGCTTGTGGGTTCGCCATCGCCCTCGCTTGGTGTGTCGAGCCCCTTGTGTTCGTGCATTGAGTCTGCCGGACTGCTTGAAGACCCAACAATCTCTGTGGGTGTGGTTTGCAGGCTTCCCGGGTGTACTATGGATTTGGCATATCTTGTCCAAAATTTTGTTTAAGTTGGATAGCTCATCGCTATTGTCCTTAAGGGGCGGTTTTTTATTGTTCTGCCCTGAGCTTTTGAATCCGGCGTTGACTGCCGCGCTCTTTGGACCGTTCCCCTTAATCCGACGCTGGTCCTTGTTGCGCCGTAGTTTCCCGTTTCCATCCCTCACTTCGGATGTACTTGGGTCGCTGGTGCTGCGTCTTGCTAGCCAGCTATCCACTCCCACGCAAAAGCTGGTCATGAGGCTTGTTAATGCGGCCATGGTTCTCGGCTTCTCCTGGCCGAGGTGTCTGGCGAGCCATTCGTCTCGGACGTTGTGTTTGAAGGCTGCTAAGGCTTCGGCGTCCGGACAGTCGACTATTTTGGTTCTTTTTGGTGAGGAACCTGTTCCAGAATTTGCGGGCTGACTCTTCGGTTTAATGAGTTATATGACTTAAATCGTCTGCATCCGGAGGACGTACATAAGTCCCTTGAAAATTTGCCCGAAAAGCATCCTCGAGCTGTTCCCAACTTCCAATGGTATTTTCAGGGAGGCTTTTGAGCCAATGCCAGGCTGGCCCGTTGAGCTTGAGGGGTATGTATTTTATGGCATGGAGATCATCTCCTCTAGCCATGTGTATGTGAAGGATATAGTCCTCAATCCAGACTCTAGGGTATGTTGTTCCGTCATATGCCTCTATGTTTACAGGCTTGAATCCCGCTGGAAATTCATGATCCAGCACCTCATCGGTGAAAGATAGGGGGTGCGCAGCGCCCCTGTATTTGGGTGTGCCGTGATGTTCGGATATTTGACGTGTTGAATTGCTTTGAAGAGCTTGTTTTCTCGGCCCATAGATGGACCTAACTGGGCCATCCTTTTGATGTGAATCCTTATGCTGATCGCGTACCGACTTGTGTGCGGCGCCATTTGCCGCTCTCTTTTTGCCGTGGGGTCGTCCATCCAACCGGGTGGCCTTCTTATTTTTTGTTTGTGGGGGCTCTAAGGCCTCCTCATCAAATTCGGGCAGTAGTTTTCTCTTTGGGTAGCTCTTTGTTCGGCGACTGTCGCCGTATTTGTCTGCGGTGTTGAATACTTTGCTCCATCTGATTCTGAGTGCATCTTCCGCTGTTTTGAGCTTCCACTTCTGCTTTTTCAGGCTACGCGCCGTGGCGACGAGCCTTTTGTGGAGATTCTTCTGCTCCAACAATTTGGCCGGTGTGAGGTCGTCCGGACTGTTATCTTCGCCGGGGACAGGTTGTTTATCCAAGTTGTCATGTTCGGACGGTTGCTCAACAGCATGTTCGTCGTCCACCGGTTCGCCCTGCTCTATGGCTGGGTCTTTGTTGAGGCGGGACTTGGTGCGTCGTTTACGTTTTCGTTTTGACTCCTTTTCGGGGGATTTATCCTTCGTAGTGTCCCGTTGTTCCTCGTCTTCATTTCCTTTAGGTGTATCCACCATGTATACATCATGGGATGAGGTGGTTGTCCAGCATCCTATAGGCGCTGGTTCATGGTTGTCTCCTACATCGCCGTCCATACCGCCGATGTCTTCGAGTCGAAATCGAGCACGCCGTGTAAGCTTTTCGGCGATTAGCTCTGAAAGTGGGTGGTGGGTGGGCGTTGAATTTCTTCATCGTCCGCATCCCAACGTTCCTGAACGTAGTCCGACCAGGGCTCTCCGGATAAAGAGAGATACTTTAGTGAATTGAGGATGTCGCCAAAGGGCGAGTGCTGAAAGATGTCTGCGGCAGTGAACTCCATGACCGGCGCCCAATCAAGTTTGATTGGCAGGGGCGCGGAGGGTCCGGAGTCCGGAGAGGAGTCCGGCACCTCGGAGACACGGTCTTCGCAAAGGACAGGAATTGAGTTCGGCTCAAACGATGCTGAGATCGTAGCCCCCGATGCGGTGTCCAACCACTTGCCCTCGATCGGGGAATCCGGCTCCGGATTAAGGGTCGGAGCGGGCACTGGTGCGACCTCCAGGGCACTGTTCAGCGGCAGAGCTAGATCGTACCCATCGAAACAGTGTGGCGCGTTTGGCTGTGGCTCGAATCCGTCGAAGATCAAGTCTCCGCGGATATCGGCCGTATAGTTTAAGCTTCCAAATCTGACCTGATGGCCAGGGGCGTAGCTTTCGATCTGCTCCAGATGGCCAAGCGAATTGGCCCGCAGTGCAAAGCCGCCGAATACGAAGATCTGTCCGGGGAGAAAAGTCTCACCCTGGACCGCGTCGTTGTTGATGACCGAAGGATCCATCGGGCCTATCGGTGATGACACAGAGGAACTCTCAATGAAAGCACCAATGTCGGTGTCAAAACCGGCGGATCTCGGGTAGAGGGTCCCGAATCGCGCGTCTAGGCGGATGGTAACAGGAGACAAGGGACACGATGTTTTTACCTGTGTTCGGGCCCTCTCGATGGAGGTAATACCCTACTCCTGCTTGATTAATATTGATGATATGGGTAGTACAAGAGTAGATCTACCACGAGATCCGAGAGGCTAATCCCTAGAAGGTAGCCTATGGTATGATTGTTGTTGTGTCCTACGGACTAAAACCCTTCGGTTTATATAGACACCGAATAGGGTTAGGGTTACACAGAGTCGGTTACAATGGTAGGAGATCTACATATACGTATCGCCAAGCTTGCCTTCCACGCCAAGGAAAGTCCCATCCGGACACGGGACGAAGTCTTCAATCTTGTATCTACATAGTCTGGGAGTCCGGCCGAAGATAGTTCGGCTATCCGGACACCCCCTAGTCTGGGACTCCCTCACATGGAGTTAGGACAGTGGACATGTAGTAAACTGGATTTTGGAGAGGGAACTTGTGTTCGTCCGTTTCTCGTTCGACAACGAGCACCGCGCTTACAACTTGATGGGTTGCTGCGACGTATAATAGCATTGGTTCGCCCATGTTGGGCGCGGACAGGACCGGATTTGTTGCCAATATGGCTTTGATTTCTTCGAGTTCGGCCGTGGCGGCATCCGTCCACTCGAAGTGTTCGGTGCGCCGGAGGAGGCGATAAAGGGGTAATGCCTTTTCTCTTAAGCGGGAGATAAAGCGGCTTAGAGCCGCCACACATCCTGACAATTTTTGTATTTGTTTGAGGTCTTTGGGGATATCCAATTGTGACAGAGCTCGGATCTTGGCTGGGTTTGCTTCAATTCCTCTACTGGATACAATGAAGCCCAATAGCTTTCCGGCTGGTACGCCGAAAACGCATTTTTCCGGGTTGAGCTTGCTGTCATATGTTCGGAGATTACCGAATGTGAGCCTCAAGTCGTCGACTAGGGTTTCGACATGCTTGGATTTGACGACCACATCGTCTACGTATGCCTCCACTGTTTTGCCGATCTGGTTTGCCAGACATGTCTGAATCATGTGCTGATATGTTGCGCTGGCGTTTTTGAGCCCAAAGGGCATTCTGTTGAAGTAGAATGGGCCGTATGGAGTGATGAATGCCGTTGTGGCTTGGTCTGGCTCTGCCTTCTTAATTTGGTGGTATCCGGAGTATGCGTCGAGGAAATACAATGAATTGTGTGCTGCGGTAGCGTCGATAATTTGATCGATGCGGGGGAGGGGGAAGGGATCCTTTGGGCAAGCCTTGTTAAGGTCCTTAAAATCGACACATAGGCACCAGGATTTGTCCTTCTTTGGTACCTTTACCGGGTTTGCTAGCCAGCACGGATGTTCAATATCTCTGATGAATCCGGCCTCCAATAGTTTGGCTAGCTCCTCTCCCATGGCATGTCTCTTGGGTTCGGAGAAACGCCGAAGAGCTTGTTTGACTGGCTTGAATCCTTTTTGGATATTTAGGCTGTGCTCAGCCAGTCGGCGTGGGATTCCTGGCATGTCTGAAGGGTGCCAGGCAAAAATGTCCCAATTTTCGCATAGGAATTCTCGTAGTGCAGCGTCCACATCAGGGTTTAATTATGCCGCGATGGAGGCCGTTTTTGTAGGGTCCGTTGGATGGACTTGGAATTTGACTATTTCGTCTGTCGGTTTAAAAGAGGTGGACTTGGATCTCTTATCGAGTATCATATCGTCCCTGTTCACCATGGAGCGAAGCGCAATGAGTTCCTCTGCCGCTAGGGCTTCGGATAGTGCCTCAAGGGCAAGTGCGGCTGTTTTATTTTTGGCGCGGAGCGCTATGTCCGGGTCACTAGCGAGACTGATAATTCCGTTGGGTCCGGGCATTTTGAGCTTCATGTACCCGTAATGGGGTACGCTTGAAAAATTGTGAATGCCTCTTGCCCTAATAGAGCGTGGTATCCGCTGCTGAACGGGGCCACTTGGAATGTGACCTCCTCGGACCTATAATTGTCCGGCGTGCCGAACACCACATCCAGTGTGATCTTTCCTGTACAACATGCTTCCCGACTGGGGATTATTCCTCTAAAGGTTGTGCTGCTTTGCTCAATGCGGCTCCAGTCTATTTCCATTTTTTGAAGGGTTTCCTCGTAGACGAGGTTTAATCCGCCACCGCCGTCCATGAGTAACTTGGTAAGGCGAAAGCCGTCCACTATAGGACTGAGGACCAATGCGGCTGGTGCTCGGGCTGTTCGGGATTTAGGTTCGTCACTGGCGTTAAAGGTAATAGCCGTGTCACTCCATGGATTTATTGTTGCTATCAGGTAGACTTCGGCAAGGCTGCAGAGTGTTTGTTTCCGCATATTATTTGATGCGAAAGTCTCGAAGACTGTTAATATCATACTGGTATTGCTGGGCTGGTGCACTGGAGCTAAGAGCTCTTCGCCACTTTTGGCCACCTGCCGTAGTATCCAACATGCTCTAAGGCTATGAGTTGGAGTGGCGCCCTCTGTGCTATGAATTTTGCAGGGTCCATTGAGCCATCCCTCCAGTACGGTTCCATGCCCTTTGGGATTTTTTTTGCTTTTTTGGTATGTAACGCAGGTGCCTGGTGATGATGCACCCTTTTATTTCGGACTAGTGTCGTATTCGGGGCCGGATTATCCCAAAATTTGATTTTGGTTTTCCAGGCGCTCTCCGTCGCGCAGTACTTTCATACTATGGACGCCAAGTCAGCGAAGCGTGTAATTTCACGATGACTTATGGCGTTTAGGATTCCCTTGTCCGTTCAATTATTGCAGAAGAATGAGATTGCGTCCTCCTCGCGACAATCCTTTATCCTGTCCATAACCAGGAGAAATCTGGCCCAGTAATGATATGCTGTTTCACCGGGCTCTTGCCGAATTTTGGATAGATCGCTTATGTTTGGGTGGGCAGGTGGAATTAAATTCCGAACCCCGTCCGATCTAAGACTCAGGGGTCAAGAAGTTTCCGAACTTGGAAGCTTGGGTTCTTGGAGGTTGTCCAATGAATCTAGCCCGCTGCCTGACTTTAAGTTCTGGGCTTGAGTGGTGTCCTCCCCTCCGCGGAAATCCGGCATGGAGGGGTCAGGAATCCGGACGTAGCTAGTCCTTAAGGTAGGAGAAGAGTCGCCATATTGTTCCTCTACAACAGCAACGTGGTGGGTAGCCTGGGGAGAGTTGATCTCTCTCGGATCGGTTTTAGGCCCAATCTGATCGTAGTCTATAGTGACTCCCAGGGCGGCGATGCGATCCAAGAGCTCGTTTAAGGAAGAGAGCTCCATCGGATCTAACTGCTCGGCGAGTTCTGAGTTAACGTGAAGATTGCTTTCGATGACCCGGCAAGTCATCATCGGTGCGGCGGCCGAACAGGCGGTCATAAGAAAACCGCCTAGCTGGAGAGTTTGGCCGGTGGCCAAAGCTCCTTTAGCAACGGTGCCATCTTTAAAGACGGGATGAGGCATCCTTCCTCATAGCAACGACACAGAGGAACTCTCAATGAAAGCACCAATGTCAGTGTCAAAACCGGCGGATCTCGGTAGGGGTCCCGAATCGTATGCGTCTAGGCGGATGGTAACAGGAGACAAGGGACACGATGTTTTTTCCCAGGTTCGGGCCCTCTCGATGGAGATAAAACCATACTCCTGCTTGATTAATATTGATGATATGGGTAGTACAAGAGTGGATCTACCACGAGATCAGAGAGGCTAAACCCTAGAAGCTAGCCTATGGTATGATTGTTGTTCGTCCTACGGGCTAAATCCCTCCGGTTTATATAGACACCGGATAGGGTTAGGGTTACACAGAGTCGGTTACAATGGTAGGAGATCTACATATCCGTATCGCCAAGCTTGCCTTCCACGCCAAAGAAAGTCCCATCCGGACACGGGATGAAGGCTTCAATCTTGTATCTTCATAGTCCAGGAGTCCGGCCAACGGTGATAGTTCGGCTATCCGGACACCCCCTAATCAAGGTATCCCTCACCCCATGCTTGTCTCGGGATTGCTGGAAAAAATATGTCCGGACTACTTGGTAGACCGATATAGGCCTGTGTTGGATGACTTCTATGGTCCGGACGTATGTGAGCGGTTTGAGGGTCCACCTTGAAGATGCCCTAAGAGCTACAAGGATGGAAAGAGTTGCCGCTTGCAATCCATATAGAGGAGGACTTTACTTTCATCTTCATCTCCACAAGAAAGCACATGATTGTGCTTGGCCATCGGATTGCCACGCAACAACACCTTCAAGGGGGAGGAGTAGTGTTGATAGGAGATGAGGGGAGCCAAGGTGGATCACTGTCTCGCAAACCCGGCTTCAGATTAGATCATTAGGATCTTCCATGAACTTGGTCAATTAATAAGACCAGAGCACCCACCCGGCATAACAACACCTCCAAGACGTTGCTACCCATAGACAGAAACCTGCTCCAAGATGAGGGCCTGAAGCAACTGCGTCGAGGATTTCCCTTGTAGAATTCAAGAACAAGCATGACACAGCCCTCAACGATGCCTTCACAAAGGTTACGACACTCGTGACCGTCGTCCTCGCCAAACCGACCAAGATTGGACCATGCTTTCACCGGCAACGCACTGTTCCAAATATGAGACCGACTGGCCACCATACGCTATCACTGCCACACAAGGCACTAAAGACCCTCACCGGAACCCCACATCTACCAAACCACCACATCCAGACACATCTCCACTTCCTCACCCACCGGACCCAGATCCAGCCATGCGAGAAGAGGCAGGGCGCCGCCAGCAGTCTGGCCCCGGCCGGGTACCATCGAGCTAGGCTCGTCTGGCACCGTGCCCTATGGTTGCGGACGACGCCGCATGTTTCCGTGGCCGGGACGCAGGCCCGATGCCAAGATCAATCCCTCCCTCACGCCACCAGGCAACCATCACTAAGTGTCATTCAGGGGTTGCCCTGCCGCTGGGAGGTGTGCCGCCCCACGAGCAGCAGGCACCACCCACCGCCAGACCGCCCCGCACTTCCTGATCGTAGTGCACCACTTGCTGCCACGACTTTGAGGCCTGGTCCTCTTACCTAGCCTTGGTGCATGCGTCATGGCGTCTTCATTTCGTTTTGTCAATGAAGAGGACTGTACATGGACAGGCTAACAGCAGGGACCCACTAGGTTCATTGATGTATGCAAGGAAGTCCGTCCTTACTTTGAGCAAAAAATATGCTTCCTCCTAATGGGATTCTGATATCCGGGACCCATTAGTCAGCTTCTCGTCACTGAAGATAGAGTCCTCCGCGACTCTGGTATTTCCGTCTTGTACATCGAGTCCTCCATGGGTCTTCATATAGTGCGTCTCGGTCCGACCCATGTGGCGCAAGACGGAACCGACCTATGAGTCCTCACCTCGACTAAGCACACCTAGAAATGATGTGCCCACCACACCTAGAAATGATGTGCCCACCACACCTCACAGACCCTCTAGCACTAAGAAAATAAACATGTACAATACTACAAAGTTATACATGGAAGTTAACTGCATGGTGCAACCAATGATATTTGTTCTATATTGTGAATGTTTATATTTTCCTCCGATCAAATTAGTCACGGTAAAGAGAAACAAACGGATTATCTCTCTCTCCACCACACACCCCCTCTCTGTACACCACTTTCATGTACGCACACAAAATATCTCTCGGCCCTCTAAAAGTACGCCCCAGACACATTCACGGATGACGGTCATTCTATTTCAATCGAAAACACAATACGATCACTGGACTTTAAAATACGATCATTATGGTCACTGTATACATCCAACTGAACCTTTTCTTCTTGGTGTCTAGAAATCTGCTTATCTTCCCACAGTAACCGGAACTAACTTTGATTCGGGTAAGGCACTTGAAGAATTGATTAATCTCCTTCGGACTTAAGGTGAAGCAAGAAGGGGGGCAATAATTCTATTCCTTCTTGTTGACTTTTTTGCCCTTCCTCGCCGGCTCAGTCTCCGTCTTCGTCTCATACGACTTTTTACGTGGCGACATGTGGAGAGATGATGTCTACTACACAACCTTCTTCTTGTAGACGTTGTTGGGCCTCCAAGTGCAGAGGTTTGTAGGACAGTAGCAAATTTCCCTCAAGTGGATTACCTAAGGTTTATCAATCCGTGGGAGGCGTAGGATGAAGATGGTCTCTCTCAAGCAACCCTGCAACCAAATAATAAAGAGTCTCTTATGTCCCCAACACACCCAATACGACGGTAAATTGTATAGGTGCACTAGTTCGGCGAAGAGATGGTGATACAAGTGCAATATGGATGGTAGATATAGGTTTTTGTAATCTGAAAATATAAAAACAGCAAGGTAACTAATGATAAAAGTGAGCACAAACGGTACTGCAATGCTAGGAAACAAGGCCTAGGGTTCATATTTTCACCAGTGCATGTTCTCTCAACAATAATAACATAATTGAATCATATAACTATCCCTCAGCATGCAACAAAGAGTCACTCCGAAGTCACTAATAGCGGAGAACAAACGAAGAGATTATTGTAGGGTACGGAACCACCTCAAAGTTATCCTTTCTGATCGATCTATCATAGAGTTCGTACTAGAATAACACCTAAAGATACAAATCAACCAAAACCCTAATGTCACCTAGATACTCCAGTGTCACCTTAAGTATCCGTGGGTATGATTATACGATATGTATCACACAATCTCAGATTCATCTATTCAACCAACACAAAGTACTTCAAAGAGTGCCCCAAAGTTTCTACCGGAGAGTCAATACAAAAACGTGTGCCAACCCCTATGCATAAACTCACGAGGTCACGGAACCCGCAAGTTGATCACCAAAACATACATCAAGTAGATCACGTGATATCCCATTGTCACCACAAATAAGCACATGCAAAACATACATCAAGTGTTCTCAAATCCTTAAAGACTCAATGCGATAAGATAACTTCAAAGGGAAAACTCAATCCATTAAAAGAGAGTAGAGGGGGAGAAACATCATAAGATCCAACTATAATAGCAAAGCTCGTGATACATCAAGATCATACCACCTCAAGAACACGAGAGAGAGATCAAACACATAGCTACTGGTACATACCCTCAGTCCCGAGGCTGAACTACTCCCTCCTCATCATGGAGAGCGCCGGGATGATGAAGATGGCCACCTGTGTGGGATCCTTCCTCTGGCAGGGTGCCGGAACAGGGTCCCGATTGGTTTTTGGTGGCTACAAAGGCTTGCGGCGGTGGAACTCCTGATCTATTCTGCTCCCCGATGTTTTTAGGATATATGGATATATATAGTCGAAAGAATTTGGTCAGGGGAGCCATGAGGGGCCCACGAGGGTGGGGGGAGCGCCCAGGGGGGTAGGGCGCGCCTCCCTGCCTCGTGGATTCCTCGAAGCTTCCCTGACATCTACTCCAAGTCTCCTGGATTACTTCCATTCCAAAAATAACTCTCCCGAAGGTTTCATTCTGTTTGGACTCCGTTTGATTTTCCTTTTCTTCGAAACACTGAAATAGGCAAGAAAACAACAATTTGGGCTGGGCCTCCGGTTAATAGGCTAGTCCCAAAAATAATATAGAAGTGTTTAGTAAGGCCCATAAACATCCAAAACAAATAATATAAGAGCATGAGTACTTCGTAAATTATAGATACATTGGAGACGTATCAAGAGATTAGTCCTGATCTTCAAAATCTTCCAAGTCTCTACTTGCCTTTGGCCCATCCTTTGATTTATCCGGCATGTTCATCGGTGTTGCAAGCAAGCTCTCAACGACATTCTTCGTGATATTCATTTGATCAACGCAATGAGGCGTGTCGAGTATGGACCACTACTTCAGGTCCTAGAAAACAGACCTCGTTTTCCATACCTTGAGTAGTGGCTCCGACGCCTTTTTCATCTTCCATGGCGCAGGGTGATACGTCTCCAACTTATCTATAATTTATGACGTATTCATGCTATTATATTATCTGTTTTGGATGTTTATGGGCTTTACTAAACACTTTTATATCATTTTTTGGGACTAACCTATTAACCCAGAGCCCAGTGCCAGTTTCGATTTTTCCCCTTGTTTCAGTGTTTCGCAGAAAAGGAATATCAAACGGAGTCCAAACGGAATGAAACCTTCGGGAGCGTGATTTTTGGAACGAACGTGATCCAGGAGACTTGGAGTTGAAGTCAAGGAAGCTTCGAGGTGGCCACGAGGCAGGGAGGCGCGCACCCACCCTCGTGGGCCCCTCGTGGCTCCCCTGACCGACTTCTTTCGCCTATATATATCCATATACAATAAAAACATCGGGGAGCGGAATAGATTGGGAGTTCCGCCGCCGCAAGCCTCAGTAGCCACCAAAAAACCAATCGGGACCCTGTTCTGGCACCCTGCCGGAGGGGGGATCCATCACCGGTGGCCATCTTCATCATCCAGGCGCTCTCCATGACGAGGAGGGAGTAGTTCACCCTCGGGGCTAAGGGTATGTACCAGTAGCTATGTGTTTGATCTCTCTCTCTCTCTCTCTCTCTCCCTCTCTCTCGCGCGTTCTTGATTCGGCACAATCTTGATGTATAACGAGCTTTGCTATTATAGTTGGATTTTATGATGTTTCTCCCCCTCTACTCTCTTGTAACGGATTGAGTTTTCCCTTTGAAGTTATCTTATCGGATTGAGTCTTTAAGGATTTGAGAACACTTGATGCATGTCTTGCATGTGCTTATCTGTGGTGACAATGGGATATTCGCGTGATCTACTAGATGTATGTTTTGGTTATCAACTTGCGGGTTCCGTAACATTGTGAACTTGTGCATAGGGGTTGTCACACGCTTTCGTCTTGACTCTCCGGTAGAAACTTTGGGGCACTCTTTGAAGTTCTTTGTGTTGGTTGAATAGATGAATCTAAGATTGTGTGATGCATATCATATAATCATACCCACGGATACTTGAGGTGACATTGGAGTATCTAGGTGACATTAGGGTTTTGGTTGATTTGTGTCTTAAGGTGTTATTCTAGTACATACTCTATGATAGATCGATCAGAAAGAATAACTTTGAGGTGGTTTCGTACCCTACAATAATCTTCTCGTTTGTTCTCCGCTATTAGTGACTTTGGAGTGACTCTTTGTTGCATGTTGAGGGATAGTTATATGATCCAATTATGTTATTATTGTTGAGAGAACTCGCACTAGTGAAAGTATGAACCCTAGGCCTTGTTTCAACGCATTGCAATACCATTTATGCTCACTTTTATCGCTTGCTACTGTCGGTGTACAAAAGAAGGGGCGCATCTTTGTACCCCTTTACCTGTGCACGGGCAGTCGGAGCCGCGCCCACGGCCACACCAAGCAAAGAAGGGGAGGTGAACCAAGGTAAAACCGAATCCCGAGGAAGCGAGAGCAACGCCAAGGCCAAGACCACAAAGATGCAGAGGGGCAGAGCAGTTTCCCCCGGCAAGACCATTGCCGGGGACGGCCTCAGCAGCCCCGGCAAGACCCTTGCCGCGGCAGCACGCCCAAACACCAACAGAGCGAGCCACCCTTGAGCCCACGTCTCAAACACCATCAACCATGTTGGGCCAGGCTCGGGAGGCACCTCCATGGTGGCATGCAGATCTTTGTGAAGACAAGGAACACTCAAGATCAGATGAGGATTAGAAGACGACGATCCTCGGCAGGATCCTTGCCGAGGAAGGCCACCAGACCCCCGGCAAGGTCCTTGCCGGGGACGACAGCGCGCCACGGCAAGACCCTTGCCGGGCCACCCGACAAGGCCCTCGCCAAGGACGCCTGTAGGGCCACTGCCAGGCCCGCACCAACCAAGTTACCATCGCCGTTCGCATACAGCTGCCAGCTCAACCAGCTGAGCAGGCACCTGTGTGGCAACATGCAGCTCCCGAGCCAACTCATCAAGCACCTGCGTGGCGGCATGCAAATCTTCGTGGAGGCTCCACCACCGCGCCACCTCAGCTGCCTTCCTACCTACATGGCGCCGCACGCATCGCTGGCCGGGGCGCGTGTCGAAGCGAGGAGGAGCGGCGACGGACGGGATGGGCCTCGCCCCCATTCCAAATAAAGCTAGGGGACACCTCAGCGGCGCATTAAATGCGTCTTGTCCTGTAATACGAGCGATAAGCTCGCAGTACTGTACGACCTTCCACCTCATATATGCCACTGTGGCAGCCCCTTTCGACTATAAAAGGAGGCCCGTGGCATACTGGAAAAGGATTCGGCTCTTTGGGACCATGCACCCCACCATAGCTAGTTCGAGAGCTCAAGAACTTTCTGAAATACACCCACCGAAGAAGGACTAGGGTTTTACGCATCCTCGCTGCCCGAACCTGGGTAAATGATCCTTGTGCTGATTACTAATCCTGCTCTTCTCGCAACCCTGCGCCCCAGCAACCGTAGTAGGGATTCTTGTGATCCCATAGGTGTCGTTCCACACCGACATCTTTGGCGCGCCAGGTAGGGAGCGCCATTGTGATTATCTGGTCTGGTAGTTAGACTAGCAGTTCTTGGTCGCCATGGCTCCCAAGAAGGAGACGACCCGAAGAAAAGAGCGCCGCCTGCGAACGCGAAGGACGCCAGCACGGTGACAGGGAAGCTAAGTTATTCAGAGCTTTGAGTTATTTCCTTTTATATATAAGGTTATCGTTCTCGGAGATCTTTCCCATGTATTGAAAACCTGCACGTGAAGGGGCTCTCCCGCGATTTGCAACGCCCTTGTTCTGTTTCAAGTCCGCTCAACAGCTCAAAGCGGCCCCGTCGAGAGTGGCGGGGTAGCCTTCCGCACTTGGCAACGCTCCCGACCCTGACTCGAGTCAAGCTCGACAGTTCGGGCGGCCGCGCTAAGGGCAGTAAGGTGGTTCGCCCGACAGCAAGCACACCCTACAGGCCAATGGGGATCCGTCCCAAAGATGCCGCCCTGGGTTTATGAAAGTGCAACTATCCCTGGGTGGTTTTGGTAATTCCTAACAACATATAGCTCATTGAGCTAATGCTATTCCAAGAGAAATATTTCAGGAAAGCTCAATGTTTGGCATGGCATGGATTAGAAAGTGGAACCTTCAAAATGCTAAGGACAAAGGATTGGCTCAAGCTCAAAGCACAAGACTCTACATTTTCTATTTTAGTGATCCAAGATCACATTGAGTCTATAGGAAAAGCCAATACTATTAAGAAGGGATGAGGTATTTCTTAATGAGAATCTTGCTCAAAATGCTTAGTGATATGCTCGAAAACCCTCTCATATCCAGATATGTCCTAAACCAAAAATTCCAACTCGGCCCCACTGATTCTGTCCATCCGGAGCCACCGAGTTCAGTTGACGTAGCCACTGCCAGAAACCCTAATAAATTCGGTCTCACCGATAGGGATCTCGGTCTCACCGAGAACGGATTGCAAACTCTCTGTTTCCCCTTCGTAATGTTTCGGTCCAACCGAGATGAGCGAATCGGTCCCACCGAGTTTGCCAGACCAACTCTCTGTTTGGCTATTACCAAAATCCGTCTCACCGAGTTTGTGTAATCGGTCTCACCGAGATTACGTTATGCCCTAACCCTAATGACAACGGTCCCACCGAGTTGACATGTCGGCCCCATCAAGAATCCTAATGTTCACATTTTGAACAAAATCGGTCCGACTGAGTTCTGTGAATCGGTCCCACCGAGTTTGGTGATTTGTGTGTAATGGTTAGATTTTGTGTGGAGGCTATATATACCCCTCCACCCACTCTTCATTCATGGAGAGAGCCATCAGAACATGCCTACACTTCCAATACATATTTTCTGAGAGAGAACCACCTACACTTGTGTTGAGGTCAAGATATTCCATTCCGACCACGTAAATCTTGATCTCTAGCCTTCCCCAAGTTGCTTTCCACTCAAATCTTCTTTCTACCAAATCCAATCCTATGAGAGAGAGTTGAGTGTTGGGGAGACTATCATTTGAAGCACAAGAGTAAGGAGTTCATCATCAACACACCATTTGTTACTTCTTGGATAGTGGTGTCTCTTAGATTGGCTAGGTGTCACTTGGAAGCCTCCGACAAGATTGTGGAGTTGAACCAAGGAGTTTGTAAGGGCAAGGAGATCACCTACTTTGTGAAGATCTACCCTAGTGAGGCAAGTCCTTTGTGGGCGACGACCATGGTGGGTGAGGGAGTCATGGATTAAGGGGTGTACGGATGGCCGGACTATAACCTTTGGCCGGACTCCTGGACTATGAAGATACAAGATTGAAGACTTCGTCCCATGTCCGGATGGGACTTTCCTTGGCGTGGAAGGAAAGCTTGGCGATACGGATCTGTAGATCTCCTCCCATTGTAACCAACTCTGTGTAACCCTAGCCCTCTCCGGTGTCTATATAAACCGGAGGGTTTTAGTCTGTAGGACGAATAACAATCATACCATAGGCTAGCTTCTAGGGTTTAGCCTCTCTGATCTCGTGGTAGATCTACTCTTGTACTACCCATACCATCAATATTAATCAAGCAGGAGTAGGGTTTTACCTCCATCGAGAGGGCCCGAACCGGGTAAAAACATCGTGTCCCTTGTCTCCTGTTACCATCCGCCTAGACGCACAGTTTGGGACCCCCTACCCGAGATCCGCCAGTTTTGACACTGGCATTGGTGCTTTCATTGAGAGTACCTTTGTGTCGTCATCTTTAGGCCCGATGTCTCCTCCGATCATCAACAACGATGCGGTCCAGGGTGAGACTTTTCTCCCCGAACAGATCTTCGTATTCGGCGGCTTTGCACTGCAGGCCAATTCGCTTGGCCATCTGGAGCAGATCGAAAGCTACGCCCCTGGCCATCAGGTCAGATTTGGAAGTTTGAACTACACGGCTGACGTCCACGGAGACTTGGTCTACGACGGGTTCGAGCCACAGCCGAAGCGCGCCAAGACTGCTACGATGGGCGGGATCTAGCTCTGCCACGACAGTGCCCTCGAGGCCGCACCCATATCCGCTCCGACCCTTAGCTCGAAGCCGACTGCGCCAATCGAGGACAGGTGGTTGGACACCGCCTCGGGGGCTGCAATCTCTACGGCGATCGTGCCGAACACCAGCTTTTTCCTCTGCGAGGCTCGCGACTCCAAGGTGCCGGACTCCTCTCCGGACCCTGAACCCTCCGCGCCCCTGCCGATCGAATCCGATTGGGCGCCGATCATGGAGTTCGCCACCGCGGATATCTTTTAGCACTCGCCCTTCGGCGACATTCTGAATTCGCTAATGTCTCTCTCTTTATCAGGAGAGCCCTGGGCGGACTATGGTCAGCAAGATTGGGATGCGGACGACGAAGAAATTCAAAGCCCACCCACCACCCACTTCTTAGCCACTGTCGATGATTTAACCGACATGCTCGACTTCGACTCCGAAGACATCGACAGTATGGACGACGATGTAGGAGACGAACAGGAACCAGCGCCTATAGGGCACTGGACAACCACCCTATCTCACGATGTATACATGGTGGACACACCTAAAAGAAACGACGACGAGGAACAAAGGGACGCAACAAGGGATCGTTCTCTCGAAAAGCAGTCAAAGCGGCGGCGTAAGCGCTGCTCCAAACCCCACCTCGACAGAGACAACAGCCATAAGACCCAGCCATAGAGCAGGGCGAACCGGCGGGCGACGAACATGCCATCGAGCAACCGTCCGAACAGGGCAACTTGGATAAACAAACCGTCCCCAGCGAAGATAACAGTCCGGACGACCTCACGCCGGACAAGCTACCAGAGCAGAAGAACCTCCACAAAAGGATCGTCGCCACTGCGCGTAGCCTGAAAAAGCAGATGCGCAAGCTCAAAACAGCGGAAGATGCACTCAGAACTAGATGGAGCAAAGTACTCAACACCGCAGACAAATACGGGCGATGCGCCGCACAAAGAGCTATCCGAAGCGAAAATTACTTCCGGAATTTGATGAGGAGGCCTTAGAGCCCCCGCAATCAAAAAATATGGAAGCCACCCGGTCGGGTGAACAACCCCATGGCCAACATAGAGCGGCAAAGGGCGCCGCACACAAGTCGGCACGCGATCGCACAAGGATTCGCATCAAAAATATGGCCCAGCCAGATCTATCTACGGGCCAAGAAAGCAAGCTCTAGTAAGCAATGCAATGCATCAAGTATCCGAACATCACGGTACACCCAAATATAGGGGTGCCGCACACCCCCTATGTTTCACCGATGAGGTGCTGGATCATGAATTTCAGCTGGATTCAAGCCCGTAAACATAGAGGCATCTGACGGAACAACAGACCACAGAGTTCGGATTGAGGGTTACATCCTCCACATACACATGGCTAAAGGAGATGATCTCCACGCCATAAAATACTTACCCCTCTAGCTCAAAGGGCCAGCCCGGCATTGGCTTAAAAGCCTTCCTGAAAACACCATTGGAAGTTGGGAGGAGCTCGAGGATGCTTTTCGGGCAAATTTTCAAGGGACCTATGTCCGACCTCCGGATGCAGATGATTTAAGTTATATAACTCAACAACCTGGAGAGTCAGCCCGGAAACTCTGGAACAGATTTCTTACAAAAAAGAACCAGATAGTCGACTGTCTGGATGCCGAAGCCTTAGCAGCTTTCAAACACAGCGTTCGAGACGAATGGCTCGCCAGACATCTCGGCCAAGAAAAGCCAAGAACAATGGCCGCATTAACAAGCCTCATGACCCGCTTTTGTGCATGAGATGATAGCTGGCTGGCAAGATGCAGTACCAGCGACCCAAGTACATCCAAAGTTATGGATGGAAACGGGAAACCGCGACGCAGCAAGGACCAGCGCTGGACCAAGGGAAACAACCCGAAGAGCACGACAGTCAACGCTGGATTCAAAAGCTCTCGGCAGAATCAGAAAAAGTTGCCCCTCAAGGATAACAGGGACGAGCTATCTAACCTAAACAAAATCTTGGACAAGATATGTCAAATCCACAGTACTCCGGAAGCCCGCAAACCATACCCACAGAGAATGTTGGGTCTTCAAGCAATCCGCAAACTCAACGCCGAACACAAGGCTCGACACACCAAGCGAGGACGATGACGAACCCCACAAGCAGAGCACCGGAAAACAAAAGAATTTCCCACAAGAAGTCAAAACAGTAAACTCACTTCATGTGACAAAAGGGAAAAACATAGCGGCGCCTATAGAGATACGCGCCATACGGCCTATCCCAGAGGAGTCCCGCCACTGGTTATTAAAACCAATCACCTTCGACCAACAGGATTACTCTAGAAGTATCCGGAACGCAGGATGGGCTGCCTTGGTATTAGATCCAATAATTGACGGATTCCACTTTACACAAGTCCTAATGGACGGCGACAGTGATCTAAACCTGCTATATCAGGACACAATCCACAAAATGGGGATAGACCCAACAACAATTCTCCATAGCAACACTTCCTTTCAAGGGGTAACGCCAGGCCCGCCCATTGTATGGGCTCTCTCCTGCTAGAAGTTATGTTCGGCTCACCCGACAACTTCTGTCGTGAAAAGCTAACCTTCCACATCGCCCCATTTACAAGTAGCTATCAAGCACTACTGGGACGCGAAGCTTTCGCCCGCTTTAACACAATACCGCATTATGCATCTCTTATACTTAAAATGCCAGGTCCGCGAGGCATCATCTCATTAAAGGGAAATATCGAGTGTTCCTCGAGCGTGGAAGATTGTGCGGCTGCCTTGACAGCCACACACTAAACCGGCTTCACTAATCAAAGCACCTAAACATGTCGTTCAGACCCCGGACATGGCTAGACGAGTCCGGCGTAAAGATACAAGGGCTTACTAGCCGCATACCCCCGTACAAGGGGCTCCGCGCATGTACAACAAGAGACAATAAAGCTCAATTTTATTTATTTTTTGAATTGTACTTTGTTTATTTAATATAACGTACATTCTCGCATGATCTTTTTCAACTAAGTTCCTCTCTTTTACAGATGAACACCGTCCTACACCCGTCCATGATACGGCACAACGGAGACACAGGCGCAGACGTGTAGTAGGGACCCGTTCCAAGGATTCTTTTCAGATTAAGACCCTGCGTAAACCTTTTTTACTGTCTCTTGTTCATACACATCCCCCGGTTTCTTGCTATAACCGAGGTGGAGGCCGGCGTCTTGGCATGTGGCCACGTCAGAATTTTGCGCGTACCTGGACACCAGGGGCTTATTACTAAGGGCGTTCTTCAGCCTATTTTCATAAAGACAGAATACCTTAGGGAGTGTTCGGCGTCGCGAGTTTGGCTTTATATGCATCAGCTCCGAATCATGTCTTTGGTCAAGTGTTGGGTTTGCCCGGCTCCTGTGTTTTGCTGCCTTATGTTCCGCTCTATCGACTAAGGCGGCACCAGGAGAACTATCTGCGACAGTGCCTGGTTCGCCAGGCGAAGCACCTCGAGAGAAAGCCAAAATTGATCATTATGATATAGCATGAGACTGGTCAACCACTCGATGACCCGCCAGAATCTTTAGGATTCCTCCGCATTAACGAAGGGTCGCTTTCGGCCAGCACACACACGCCCTGAATTCGGGTGAGCGCGGTGCCCCCAGGGGCTATATAGTAGCCCCACTGTCAAGCTCCTATGGCTAAGTGAAAGTGATAAAGCATTATAGTCCGGTTTCCTAGTTCGCTACGCTATCACCTCCTTAATAGGACCAAGACGTTGGGTCAAGTGTGAAAATGCGCCTTCTGCGAACACCCCTGCATGATATGCGTGGGGGCTGAAGCCGAAGACTGCCATCTTTCAGGTTATATACACATATACATTAACAGCCGCACAAGAGGTATTTTAATTCTTGAAGGCACAAGTATAAAAAGCTTTTATATTTCATCGACACATTGTTTTACAATAATACATGTTATTCGAACATAATATCCTTCGAGCCTGACGTAGCTCCTCCTTCATAGCTCTCATCGCAGAGCGAGCATCCTTGGCCTCGGTAGTGGCCTTCTTCAGGTCCTTCTGCTCCGCCAGATCTTCTTTTTCAAGAAGCTCGCAGCAGTCGGCAGCATTCTTCAACTTCATAGCCATGTTGGCCATTTCCTTCTTGCTTCGGCAGTGAGCAGCCTGTTCGGCTTTCAGCTCTTCAGTCGCCTTTAAGGCAGCCGCATCGCTTCTCCTGGCCTGCTCCTTGGCTCGGGCAAGTTCCGCCCGAAGTTTCTCCATGGCAGTGGCACCATCTGCATCAAGCACAAATGTTGTAAGGTACGGGCACCAAGCTCCTCTTACCGGGTGTCTTCGGAGAAATTACATACCTTGTGCCTCGTCAAGCCGCTTGTTAACAAGCGCGATGTCAGCATCTGCCACGTCAAGTTGCCGCTTTAGCTCGGCAAATTCATCAGTCCGGCTAGCCACCGGACACTTCGCCGCCTACATAGGAAGGGCGACATGTTATACCTGGGATTATGATCCTCGGCGCGCCGTCATTTTTGACAACGCACAGAGTCTCAGGGGCTACTATCTACACATGACGCATCTTATATGTGCCGAACTGTCAAGAGGTACATCATTTCGCGTACCTCAAAACTCCGATCAAGAACTCCTGACGGCCTCGTGCAACCCGCTCTCCGCGGATGAAATCCTTTCAATCACCATGCCCATCAATGCACCTTCTTCTGAGATAGACGCTCGCCCGAGAAGATCCTTCAGCTCCTCCGACAGTGCATCGGACGGTGCCGGACTCATCCGATGGCCTTTTTCGAAGGCCGGACACGGAGGGCTTTGGGGAGCCATACGAGTGCTTTCCGGCCATGCCGGATTCGGAGAAACCCTCTGTGACGACACCTCAGGGTCGCCAACCTCGCAAGGTGGTACGGCAGGGGGAGGCGTTCCGCTCTCCATCATCTCCGGACGAAGATCCCCTGAAGATGAGCTTTGCTGAGAAGGGCTGAGATCCGAACTACAAGGTAAAATTCGGTTATCTTCCTCAGAAATAGAACATGGATGTCTCTTATTTTAAAACTCCCCTCTCTACTTACGTCTTGCTGGAGGGCTGATCCCCTTGGGGGCATAGTGCGGCCGAGGCATCTCCCAGCGCAGGACCCTCTGACGAAGATTTCTTCCCCAGCTTTGAGACCATGGTCTCTGGGTCTTCAGAGGCGGTCCTCTTCTTCCCTTGGATGGAGGGATTCTCGATTCCTCCTTTCCTGACAGCCTCCTTCGGGGAGGCAGTAGCTTCCTTGTTCCCCCCTTCGCCTTCTTCCAAAGGCGCAACCTCCAGCATCCTGGTTAACACGGGATAAGGCGTGGTCTCAGGGAGGGGGGCCGGACACCTGATTAGCTTTGCTTTCGCTATCCACTCCTGTTTAAGGGACAACTCTTTTAAGGGCAATTTTATGATAAATATATGGATGGCGTGTCCGGGTACATGACTACTTACTTGAGTATCCGGGTGATTGCAGCTCAGACATGCGTCCTCGGTCGAGTCCGGACACATTGCTTGTGATCCGAAGAACAATTTGTACATCTCCATGGGCGTCGCGCCCGCAAAATGTTGGAGAGCTCGTGGTCCCTCCGGATTAAACTCCCACAGGCGGAGGGGGCGACGTTTGCAGGGCAAGGTGCGGCGAATCAACATGACCTGCGCCACCGCGACCAGATTCATGTCTCTCTCTAGGAGATCTCGAATGCGGATCTGCAACAAGGGCACGTCCTTGGACGGCCCCCAGTTAAACTCTTTATTGACCCATGACGCTAGCTGTGGTGGGGGACCCGAGCGAAAGGTAGGAAGCGCCACCCACTTGGTGCCCCTGGGAGCTGTGATATAAAACCACTCTCGTTGCCATAAGCTGAACTCCTCTTGAAAAGAGCCCTCGGGCCATGGAGCGTCAGCATTCTTGCTTATAACAGTGCCTCCGCACTCCGCATGCTGCCCCTCGATCAGCTTCGGCTCTACTTTGAAGGTCATAAGCCTCAATCCGAAGTGAGGAGTAATGCGGAGGAAGGCTTCACACATGATGATGAACGATGAGATGTGGAGGATGGACTAAGGAGCCAAGTCGTGAAATTCCAGCCGATGATAAAACATGAGCCCCCTCACGAAGGGGTCCGTCGGGAAGCCTAGCCCCCGAAGGAAGTGAGACGCGAACACAATGCTCTCACCAGGCTTGGGAGTGGGAATAACCTGCCCTTGAGCAGGCGGCCTATGCGAGATTTCACCGGTTAGATACCTGGCATCTCTCAGCTTTACCACGTGTTCTTCTGTAACGGAGGAAGGCGTCCACCGGCCTTGAAGGACGGAGCCGGACATCATCGAAGGTCCGAAGCGCCTGAATCTGGAGCTTTGGGTGTTGGAACTCGAGGCGAGAGGCGGATTCTATTGAGATTGAAAGAAAGGAGTAGAGCCTTGGTCTCTTTATAAAGAGGTCGAATACCAAGAGCCCTCCTCGTGACCGTTTGGGACTCACCTTCGATTGAGAAAATATACCAACGGGCACGATTGGGTTACCCTCGCCCGTATTGATAAGAATCCCGGAATAAGGGGACATGTTCTCTGCTTCGACAAGACGTGCCAAGGAAACCGCCTCGCTAAGTGCGCTGAGGTGGGACAAGAAAACGATTCTAATAAAGGCTTGCCGTGGTGTGATGTCACGCTGCGGAATACGTCAGCAGATTGGATTTGTGTAAATATTATTCTCTCTACGGTGGTATGTGGAACTTATTTTGCAGAGCTGGACACTATCCTTGTGTTCAAAATCTTCTATGAAGTATTCGGAGGAGGAACCCGCCTTGTAATGCCGAAGACAATCTGCGCGCCGGACTCGTTGTCATTGAAGCCTGGTTTAGGGGCTACTGAGGGAGTCCTGGATTAGGGGGTGTCCGGATGGCCCGACTATAACCTTTGGCCAGACTCCTGGACTATGAAGATACATGATTGAAGACTTCGTCCCGTGTCCGCATGGGACTTTCCTTGGCGTGGAAGGCAAGCTTGGCGATACAGATATGTAGATCTCCTCCCATTGTAACCGACTCTGTGTAACCCTAGCCCATCTCCGGTGTCTATATAAACCGGAGGGTTTTAGTCCGTAGGACGAATAACAATCATACCATAGGCTAGCTTCTAGGGTTTAGCCTCTCTGATCTAGTGGTAGATCTACTCTTGTACTACCCATATCATCAATATTAATCAAGCAGGAGTAGGGTTTTACCTCCATCGAGAGGGCCCGAACCTGGGTAAAAACATCGTGTCCCTTGTCTCCTGTTACCATCCGCCTAGACGCACAGTTCGAGACCCCCTACCCGAGATCCGCCGGTTTTGACACCGACAGTGGGATAGACAAGGTTGCTTCTTCGTGGACCCTTCGTGGGTGGAGCCCTCCGTGGACCCGCGCAACCGTTACCCTTCATGGTTGAAGTCTCCATCAATGTGGATGCACGATAGCACTACCTATCGGAACCAAGGATAAAAAATCTCCGTCTCAACATTGCGTTTGCTCCCTCAATATCATCCCTTTACCTTAGTGTGCAACTAGCGGGTGCACCCGCGCATTCGCGCGGCTAGAATTGGATATATATTTTTAATAATTGGTACGATGATGTTTAAATTTATAGTTTTCAACATTTAATGTTCGGAAATTTATATTGTTCTGTGTTGAGCACTTCTTATTCATTTTTGTAGCTTCTTAGAGTCATATTTACTTTAAAAAAATTCAAAAATTCAGTGTATTTAATTTCAAAGATTTGAACATTTGATGTTGGTAACTTCATATTATTTTGAATTGAGCAACTCCATATTCATTTTTGTAGCTTCACATGGTCATACTTATTTTCGATTTCTCGATCTATTATACGTTTTACAAAATTTTATACCAGGTAGACCCACTATTCTAACTTTCAAGAGAAATATCAATCCTCAATTTATTGTCACTCATTCCTCACAAGTGTCTACTGGATTAATATTCTTTTAGTAGAACAAGATGTTTCCCCAGCTTTGCGCAGCCCAGCCTGCGCTTTTCCTATGAATATGTGCAGTCCACGTATGAAGCCTACTTAGTAGTATAGGCACCCTAGAAAAGTAGTATAGGCCCATTTTGATAGATATGATTTCTCTCAAATTAGAATGCTGGTGCATACTGCATGCATACAACATTCTCCATTTCCCGTCTAAAGAAAAGCATACCATCCTTTCGTCTCCAGTCTATCCCCTTCAGGTTGCTCATCCACATGCACGGATGTGCCACCACCTTCGATTAGCACCCAGCCAAGGAAGATGTTGTTGCTACCTTTCATGAAACTAATGCCAAGATATCCTGGTTGTATTTCTCTCTTGTTTTCTTCAAATTCTTCTTTGTGTGGTTACTGAATGCGAACCCTAATTGTGGTGACCTTAATTGGGGAAAGCAGCAATTGCGTACTTCCGCAGCTGTAGTGTTGCTCTTTTCTCTCAAAGCCTAGACTAATAGTGTGGCTCTTTTCGTAGCCTTCACATTACTGTTATGGTAGTGTCAGGATGCATTGGAAAAAAAAACGTTCTTTATCGTTCAATGTCAGAAGAGTTCTCCATAGTAGATATCTCAAGTTAAAATGTTAGAAGCAAGGTTGAGCTATTCAAATGAGATCAAAATGCAGAAGTACACATGAAGAATTGCACGTGAATGTTACCAAAGGTTGATGGTGTTGATGTCGTGACTTCAGTTTATTGGTGCCTTCGATCGTCTCGGTGTCTCATGCGTATATTGGATGCAGGTTGCTGGAGTTGTTTCCACTCCTTTGCTTTGTCGGGCGTCTTGTGTGTTTGATTGTACGACCATCTTGAAAAAGAGCTATTGAAGAAGTGCGTCCTGGATCAGACCCAAGAGTTTTATCATGAATGTCTTCTTGTAAGATTACAGTTGATTTATTATCTGATATATAGCATAAATGCACATGCGTTGCAACAGGGTAATAAAGATATAGACTTGATTTTACCGGCAAACACTGATCACAATACCTGTACAATTTCATAGAAATTTTGTTAAAAAATCTTCGGCAATGGATATAACATCCACATTAATACCAAACTTGTAAGTGGCCTATCTCTCATGCACATTTTTATCAAGTTATCAATGTGCACCTTCTGTACTTCTACCGGATCGCATTTGATGACGCACGCATACACGTCCATCCAACTGCTTGCCAACAATAAGGAAACAATAAGGAACATATCAAGCATATGTTCACGAACGCGAATACGAAATAGCATACCTCATTCTCAACAGTCAGTGCCTGCTTCTGCTGCCCATAATTCTAATTTACTTTTCTAGAAATTCACAGTTTAGCAATCAAACCTGGAGCCGTCAATGCATGCGTGCATGTAAAACTGGAACCATGGATCCTGCATGTAGAATTGGATTCCATGTACGCACATGCTGGCATGTCCCGTACTATCCATGTTTTTTTTCTTTTGCTAGAATGACTGCAAAAGGAAAGCTTTTGGTCTTCAGTCACCATGGATCACACTGGAATTATTGGATTAGCAGTATGCTCGGTGTTAGTGTAACTGGAGAGATCGGGGAGGGTTAATCGCCATCACCTATCGGCGAGAGCAATGATCTTTTTTCAAGATCATGAATGATATCTCCCTTCTAATCCTCATCTCCATCAAGCACAACGGCAGCGACCTGCTCCGCGACGGTAGATCCTCATCGGCGGCGACGCGCACAAAGGCTCGCATATATGCGTGTGTGCCTGTGCGTTTGTTGAGAGAGCTGACCAGCGGTGCATGCATGCGCCGTGTACGGTGTTAGTGTAACTGGAGAGATCGGGGAGGGTTAATCGCCATCACCTATCGGCGAGAGCAATGATCTTTTTCCAAGAATCCTTCTTCTTAGCACGGATAGTTGATCATGAATGATATCTCCCTTCTAATCCTCATCTTCATCAAGCACAACGGCAGCGACCTGCTCCGCGACGGTAGATCCTCATCGGCGGCGACGCGCACAAAGGCTCGCATATATGCGTGGGTGCCTGTGCGTTTGTTGCGAGAGCTGACCAGCGGGCCTGAGCTACACGCATGCATGCGCCGTGTACGGTGTTAGTGTAACTGGAAAGATCGGGGAGGGTTAATCGCCATCACCTATCGGCGAGAGCAATGATCTTTTTCCAAGAATCCTTCTTCTTAGCATGGATAGTTGATCATGAGTGATATCTCCCTTCTAATCCTCATCTCCATCAAGCACAACGGCAGCGACCTGCTCATGACGGTAGATCCTCATCGGCGGCGACGCACAAAGGCTCGCATATATGCGTGGGTGCCTGTGCGTTTGTTGCAAGAGCTGACCAGCGGGCCTGAGCTACACGCATGCATGCGCCGTGTACGGGCTGGCCGGCTTGGCATGCGCCGCCGGCTAAGATCGAGATTCTGTTAAGATGCTATGTACGATCTGCTGGCTAGCTTGCTTTTCCTTTCTTTTTTCTTATATTTATGAGATGAGATCTCCTACGTGGTTTGCTAGGGCCCGTTGCCTACAAGTGATGGCGTGGTTTGTTAGGTTTCCTTTTTTTGAGAGCGTATTCTGTTAGGACTCTGCAGATATGATGTGTTCCGAACCATCTCACGTGTTCCGTTTTTTGTTACCCTGTTTTTTTTTTTTGCGATGGTGGACATATGAAGTGGGTTTCAGTTTTTTATGTTAGTACTTGCCTAATCTTCACCGTTGATTCATCTTAGTTTTTAAAGTGTCAAATCATCACCGTTCGTTTTCTATCTTTTTAAAGTGTCAAATCATCACCGTTCATTTTCTATCTTTTTAAGTATATAATAGGTAGATAGAAGATAGATAGATAATAGATAATAGAAGATAATAGATAGATAGATAATAGATAGATAGATAATAGATAGATAGATAGATAATAGATAGATAGATAGAAGATAGATAGATAGATAGATAGATTGTTTTACATTCCGCTACTATACTCTTAGAATTGCATGTGTAGGTTGATTGCTTGACTTGTGATAAGTTGCTAAAATCTGCCAATAACTAAAATTGGGAAAAGGCTGGATTTTTATTTGGACAAGTAGTCTAATCACCCCGCTCTAGGCATATTTTCGATCCTACAAGTGGTATCAGGGATTTGGTCTCCATTTGCTTTGATTTCCATAGCTTTTGGTGGTCATAGCCTTGGTTTCACAACCTAGGAGAGTATGGCGTCTAGCGAGGGAAATTACCACTGTAGAGGTCCTTAATTTGATGGCACTAATTTTGCTAGTTGGAAGCATAGAATGAAAATGCATATTCTTGGACATAACCTCGCCGTTTGGGCTATTGTGTGTATTGGCTTGCAAGGTGGATTCTTTGATGGGAGAGAACCGAACCGTGAAGCTACCGCGGAAGAGTTGAAGATGCTACAATACAATGCTCAAGCTTGTGATAGTCTCTTCAACGGATTGTGCCCCGAAGAATTCAACAAAATCAGCCGTCTTGAGAATGCAAAGGAAATTTGGGTTACTTTGATTGATATGGACGAAGGTACCGACTCCGTCAAGGAATCCAAATTGGACGTGCTTTAAAGTCAACTTGACAAGTTCAAAATGAAGGATGGTGAAGGTGTCGCTGAAATGTACTCTAGGCTTGCTCTCATCACAAATGAGATTGCCGGCTTAGGAAGTGAAGAGATGACCGACAAATTCATCATCAAGAAGATCCTAAGAGCCTTGGATGGAAAATATGACACCGTGTGCACATTAATCCAAATGATGCCCAATTACAAAGATCTCAAGCCTACGGAAGTCATTGGAAGAATTGTTGCTCATGAGATGTCTCTCAAGGATAAGGAAGAGCTTCACAACAAGTCAAGTGGTGCTTACAAAGCCTCATGTGATACTCCCACATCCTCAAGTGAGAAACAAAACTTCAATGAAGAATTGAGCCTAATGGTAAAGAACTTCAACAAATTTTGCGAGAATAGAAGCAAAGAAAGAAGTTCCAAGTCAAGGTCCCACAATGACAAAAGATCTTCTAGTCGTGAGAGAAATTGCTACAATTGTGGAAGACCCGTACACTACTCCAATGAGTGTACGACCCCCTACAAAATACGCTAAGATTCTCCCAAAAGAATAAGTAGAAGAGAAGAATCACCACCAAGAGAAAGGAGGAGTAGAGATGATTGTTATGAACGAAGACCCTCTCGGAGAAGCAAGGATTTGGAAAGAAAGGAAAAGTCATCAAGCAGCTACACAAAAAGAAGACATCAAGCTCATGTTGGTGAGTGGGTATCCGGCTCCGACTCCGACAATCACTCCGAAAGAAGTTATCACTCCGACTCCGAACATACTCAAGATGAAGGTGTTGCCGATCTAGCACTTGTGTCAACCAATTCCTATGACATATTTGACTCACCAAATGAAGGAATTGGAAGATGCTTCATGGCCAAAGGTCCAAAGGTAACACATCCCGAGTATGTTGATTTCAATAGTGATGAAGATGATTTGCTAGGTGATGATGATTTACTTGTTGACAACTCTAGTGATGAAAACTATGATGAAACGTTAATTAATCATGCTAATCAAGATAAAACGAATGATGATGATAAGAAGGAGATTGAGCGTCTAACCAAAGAACTAAACACTTTTAAGTTAGCTCATGAAACTACCTTGGAAAATCATCGAGAACTTTTAAAGACTCATGATAAGCTACGCTTTGAAAAGCTCAAACTTGAGCAAGAGCATGAGTTTTTAAAGGCAATCAATGATGATCTTCGCAAGAAAAGTTCTTCTTACATTGCCAAGCGTTTACTCTTGTCTACTTACATGCCACAAGTTAAATCTAGCAACAAGAACAAGAAAGATTCTTCATCTAGTAGTAACAACAATCATGCTAAATGCAATGTTGATGCTTCTAGTAGTTCTCTTGATTCCACTAATGATTCTCTTAGCCAAGTTACACTTGAGAAAGAAAATAGCTTATTAAAGGGAATCACGGAGAAAGGTGTTTACAAGAGTCTTCCCGGAAGTAAGCAATTTGAGGAAATTGTGCGCAAGCAAGGAAGACACCGGAAGAATCAAGGTGTTGGTTTTGAACGAAAGTTCAATGCCAATGGAGTTGAGTGGGAAGAAGATCAATACCCCAAGATGAAGTTTGTTCCACAACAAGAGAAGTATGATCCTACTTCTTTCAAAGGGGCACAAGCTCAAGATGATCTTCCACCACACGACCACAAGCAAAAAGGCAAGGATAAGCTTCAAGAGGAAATTGATCCATTCGAGTAAGCACCTAAGGCCTTGGTCAAGTGGGTTCCCAAGACTACATCAAGTTCCACTTCATCAAATACAACTACGACTCCAAGGATTCCCATCAAGATGGTGTGGATTCAGAAGAAGAAGAACTAGAGAGTTCTTGAGGGTGACTCCGCCAACATACTTCACTCCTATCATTTTGGCAAGGACAAGTGCAAACAACTTCCATATCTTGCACTAGTTCAAGGAGTCACAAACCCTCTTGTTGGTAAGACAAGGGACAAGGTAACCTAATGCTTTCGTGGACATCATTTGTGTATGCATCACTCTTTGTCTATGGATATCCTTGTTTGTTCCTTGTGGGACTAACCCGTGTAGGTATTGAAAGTGCAACTCACTCCAAAGGATTGCTCCAAATGATCTACATCAACATTGAGCATCTACATCTTCAACACCTACATGAAGTCATCATCGACAGAACCCAAGGTTAGTTCATTCCTTTTAGGAGGGATATCACATCTAGGGGGAGCTTTACTCAAATCAATGAGCTAAAGCAACTCTAATGGTGTGAACACCAAAATGCTTTGTGTAAAAGTGGTAACCCCACTTGTGCTTAAATGATGAGTATGACCTATGATCAAATGTTCTCATTTGAATCCTAAGTCAATATACTCATATATAGATGACCTAGTCATCACCAATTGCTTGATAGATGCTAGAATGTTTGTGCATGCTTTGACACATATTTCATTTGCCATTTTATTGTGTGAGCATGTTGGATGCATATTTTACTCATTCGAGGACATCCATTTGTTGCTATGATTGTTTGGCTCTTTCTCTTTTGCCAAATGGATAGGCAAGAATGCCTAAGAACACCATCTAGCTATCAATGCTTTTCTCATCTCAAACTCTATTCATGCTACATCACAAAGTTTGATCAAGTCAGATTTGAACCACTCTGTGTGAGGAGCACTCGGAGATCCCGATTCGTCATAGACTTAAACCTCCAAAACCTCTTTGTGCATCTTGGTCTGACCGATTCATCCTTTTCGGTCCTACCGAGTCACCAAGTTGATCTAGGGTTTTCAATCTCGGTGCAACCGATTAGAACTTTTCGGTCACACCGAAGTTGCGATGAATCGCCAGCTTTGCATCCTGGTGCCACCGAGTCGTTCCACTCGGTCACACCGACAAGGTAAGGTTATATATACCGCTGGGTCAAATTTGGAAATTTCTCCGAATCCCTTCGCCCGCGCGTAACCTACTCTGCCTCCTCTGTTCTCCGGATCGTCCTCTCGTCGCCAGCGACCTCCCGCCGCTGGTCTCCGCTGCCGTCAACGGAAATCTTCTCCGCCGTTGCCGCTGTAGAAAGTCCGTCACTGCACTAGGGTACGGACTTGATCATTGTGCTAATCTTTAACTTCGATTCCTAGAACA
The DNA here is from genome assembly GCA_021605145.1 of Aegilops bicornis. Classification (NCBI taxonomy): domain Eukaryota; kingdom Viridiplantae; phylum Streptophyta; class Magnoliopsida; order Poales; family Poaceae; genus Aegilops; species Aegilops bicornis. Next base: position 753,388,512 of record CM038673.1, on the reverse strand, counting down.
TTGCTTTGCCATGTTTCTTGCCATAATTGAAATCATCCTGTCTAGCGAAAAAGTCCCATAGATAAGTTTTGATTTGAAAATTTAGGGTTAGGTCTTCGCCGAATTCATCTTGGACCGACCGAGTTGTAGAAATCGGTCTGACCGATTTTGGCTTAGGCCAGAGCACACGCATTTTCGGTCATACCAAAAATTGCAAATCGGTGTGACCGAGTTCGATTCTCTGTGAAACCCTAGTAGTCTCAGTACCACCACTGTGACTCGGTCTGACCGAGTTCATTAGTTCAGGTTCCAAAAGCTGCTTCGATATCACCGAGTTTACAAATCGGTAGATCCAAAATGCTTTCTATGAAGAACTAAAACTAAGTTTTTAAGTCATCTTTTTTGCAAAAACTCATGTACTTTGTGATGCTCATCTACTCTACCTCATCTATAACCTATTCACAGGGTCTGCCGACAGTTTGCCTGCAAGATGTCTGACCAAAGTGACTGCCAGAACAAGTCAGAGGAACATGTTCAGTTGAGTGAGGGCACTAGTCCCTCTAGCAGCTATGATGATGGCAGCAGGAGCACTCCAAGCCACTTGCCAAAGGTTGCTACCAGAACAAGGAAGAAGAGAACTTCTGATTCAGAGGATGTAGACTATGTGGCTGTTGAGGATGAAGCCACTTCCAAGAAGAAAGTGATGAAGAAATAATATGGCACAGCTGCTGCAACAAAGCCTGGTCTGAAAACTAAAATGCCAGCAAGAAGACATCCCATGTCTAAGCCAAGGAAAATTGCCATAGGTGAAACTATGACGTTCACCATTGAGTCTGAAGAAGAGGCGGCTGGAGAAGATAAGAAGAAGAAGAGGGCCAGAACCACTACTGCCAGAGTTCTTGGCAAGCCCTCAATGAGGAAGGATTCTGAAGAAGATGAAGAAGAAGAGGATGCAACACCAGCACCCAAAGCTCAAAAGCTCATGGGAGATGCAATCAGATCAGGGGCGGCTCCATCTAATTCCAAAACTTCTCCTAAGACTGCTGCTCCATCTCCAAAGCCAAAACCCAAGAGGAGCACCAGGAACATCCTTGCTGAGGAGAAGAACAAGGCCCCAGTGCCTCAGGCTGTTGAAGAAGAAGATGATGATGATTCTGTTATTTTGAGGAAGCTGAAGCCCAAGATCCCTGATCACAATGATGCACACCCAGTTGCAGAGAACATGAAAATCAGGAAGGATTCAGCATTAAGGCCATGGAGTGAGTCTGATCCATATGCCACTAGGAGAAGGACTGCTATCGACTACAGATTCCACACTAAGGAACAGCAGGACTTCTATGAGACTGTTTTACTTGACAAGAAGCCCATAGTGTGTGACATGAGATGGATTGATTGGAAATTCATCAAGGATAATGAGGATCACTTCCCTGGTGTATATGACAGCTTCAAGGCATGTGGAGTTGATGAGTTTGTGGCTCAGAAGTTCACCAAGTGAAATAATGAGCTCATTATGCAATTCTA